>CP092095.1:15594728-15634728 GCA_029203775.1 Neoneuromus ignobilis | reverse complement strand
TCAATAAAAACAGTTTTAAAAATACCAACAATTTATAAAAATATTATTATTATTCCAACAGTTTGAATTTTTTTGTCATTTAATAATTTTTTTTAGCTAAATATAAATTTATTCATATATTTTTTTAATTGTTAAAAAAAGTAGGAAACGTCCAAATGTTTTTATACAAAAAAAAACTTTTATTTATTTTATTACCTTATAATTCATAAATTATATTTTATCACTTTATAAAAATTCAAAAATCTAACAAATATAAAACACATTTTCTAAAAATAGCACGAATTCTTTAAAATTTACATTACTTGAAAATTTTAATGAACTTAAACCGTGTCAAATTTATCAAATTACAAAAAATTCTTTAAATTACACAGCATACATTAATAACAAAATCAAATATTATGATCTTAAATTATTTATTAAATAATTTTTCAAATCAAGAGATTTATTCAATTTAAAAAATCCAAAATTCTTTCTACATAATAATTAATTTCTGGTCAAATATTCACCGTAATTATTTTTCCCAGATGAAAAACATTCTCCTGTTATTTTTTTAGATAAAACAATTTTTATTCAGGGACATTAAAAATTCAATTACAATTAAAAACGTTTTCATTGAAAAAGAATTCTTTGCATTCAGGTCATTCATATTTAACACATGTTTGTAAATATTGTTATTTTTCGTTGATTTATCAAATATCTACTGTAAAAGAATCAACTTATTTAAAATTCTGCTTTTACTGCTACGTATAATCGGTACTTTTTAATAAAAAATTAAACAAATAAATAACTTTCTACCGAAAAACATACAACGGTGTTTGAAATTCCATTACCGTATACTTCGAAAAGATTATTACTTCCGTGAAAAAATTGTACTTTGGGAATATTATCCATTACTTCATCAAATTCGTAGTTTGCTGAAGCGTGGAAAACTTCATGTAACTGTACAGAGGAAATAGAAAACGTGACAATACAAAATACAGATACAACGTAATCAACAATTACTTTATATATATATATATATATATATATATATATATATATATATATGTGTGTGTGTGTGTGTGTGTGTGTGTGTTTGCACATATTAGAATGTAAATATGTATGTATGTGTTTTTATAAAAGAGTACAAAAAAACACTCTTGAGAATAAATATATTTCATAAATTATTAAAGACTCATAATATTTATAAACAGTATTTTATTGTGACTTATGAATAAATATATATATATATATATATATATATATATGCGCGTGAGTATGTTCTCTTTAAAAAAAATAAATTTATATAGATAAATATGATTCAAAATTGAAACAAACAAATATTTTATAGTTAAAAATATGGAATCCTTTTATCCACTAGTTATTATTTTTTCTCATTCACATTTGAACTTCAATTATTCATCCACACGTGCATGTTATTTAAAAAAATTCAAAGCTCCACTAATACACTGTTACGTGTTAAACCAGACCAAAAATGAGAGATTAAATTATCACAGGTTATAAAACAGTATTAAATTGTAACAGAGGTTCGTGCAACAGGAAAATGTCATTTTATATCAGAATATTATATCAAAAGCTTGTTAAATATTTTCTGAAAAAAAAACTGCATTTGATTTTTAAATACATTATAGCATTCCTTATTAAATCATTTATTTGAATATTTTATAAAATGTAAAATAGTGTTTTTTTATATTAAATAGATTAGTATAAAGTTTATTGAACTATTTTTTTTATTATTTTAATACAAATAATTATAATTTTGTTCCCAATATAACATTAATTAATCAATCAATTAAAAATAAATATGTTAAAAAAATAATATCTATTTTTTTAGTGATTTATAAAAAATATCTAAATTACAACAAATTTTCAAAAATTTCTATTATTTAAAAACAAATAAAATTTATTATTATTAATATAATCAGTATATTAATATCGATTTCTCTTTATATATACAAAATATTTTTAAGAAATAACAAAAAACAGGGTTTTATCTAACAATAAATAAAAATAGTATATGTATATGAAAAAAATTATAATATTAAAAAAATATATTGAAATCTTTAATACATTTTGGAATATGTTTCACAGCAGTTGTAATTTCCATTATACATAATATTACAAACATTTATTGAATTTATGATTAATGGTTTTCAATTTGACGTAAAATACTCTTACATATTTATAACAAATCATAACTTTATAAAAGTATATAAAAAATTAAATATATGATGTTATTTGAAAACATTCATTCGGTATAATACAAAATGCAAATTTAACACAACAAACTTGAAAACAAATATTATAAATCATTTCTTATACGTTTTTTTATTATATATATAAATATTACAGAATGGTTTCAGAACCAAAAAAAGTTCTGGATTTTTTTCTGTAAAAAATGACATACTTCGAAGTGGATATGATCCGTTGACCCATTAATTATCATTATGACGTGCTAATCGTCGGATAAAATTTACCTTTTTTTTGTAACATTCTTCCAAAAAAATAATAAAAGCGCAGTTTAATTGAACTTTTTCCAACAACTTTACAGCATTGTTATTTAAACGTTTTAAATAAAGTTAACATAGGAAATTTTTTATCAAGAATTAATCAATTTCAATTATCGAGTTTTAAAGAGAATTTAATATCATTAATCTTAGATATTTCAGTAACGTGTTTTTTTTAATAATATATAAAATTTTGTTTAAATTTAACAATTAATAAATCAATTTATAAGAATTCTTTTTTCAATATTTAAAAATCTTTAATTATTATTATAATGTTTATCTTAAATTATACAATTTAAATCTATTTTTATATTTTTTCTAGCTTATTTCATAATTTAAAAAATTATTAGTATTTATAATAACTATAATTTTTTTACCTTAAAAGGAATAAAGATATTAAAAATAACTAAGAAAATTTACTACTTAAATCTTAAGGAAAACATTATATATATATATATATATATATATATATATATATATATATATATATATGTCAGCCTTAAGGAAAGAAGATTTTCTTTCGCAAATTCACGTAAACCGTTAATACAGTTATTCTTAAGAAGCAAGGTAGTCAAAATACTAATGTAGAAGAAACATGTTAAGAATTTTTATTTAGCTTTTTAAGACAAACTTGCAGCCTGTAATCCATCAAATGTTCAAAATCTCAAATGAGTTACTACATCTTTATTTTGTATGACTATAAAATATTTATACAGACGATTGTTATGAAAAAGTATATATTTTTTTATTATCTATTTATGTTCATCAATCAATCACAGTTTTTTTAATTTGAAAAACACTTCATAAATAAAAATATATATTTTTTTTTAAAAAAACAAAGATTAAAAATATATATAATTTTTGATATTAATAGACTTATTTAAAAAAAAATCTCACTTCTACTCTTAATTCATCTTTTATTTGAAATAATTTACAACACAGTGGAAACGAAAATAACATTAAACTTTTTTTAATATTACTTTTTAATATATGCAAAAAGGACAAGCTCGCTCTCATAAAACATTACTTACGTACTTATAATGTTAATTACTAGGTTTTATTACGTTTTCGTTGTATTACATTTGATTACGTAAACATATATATTACTTTTATATTAGTATATAAGAAAGAAATAAAAACAATGATAAAAATCGAATAAAAAATTACTATACATTGAATAGAAACTGTAATATCGTTAAAACTGTGATAATTAAGTTCTTAATTTAGAATATTTCTTTAATTTATTCTCGTTTCATTAAAAATATTTATATAAAATTATATTTCTCGTTAATAATATATTTTTTAAAAAAAATAAAGAAAACGTTTTATAAACCTCTTTATGAACTTTATAAAATAATTCATATTTTACATAAATTCAACTTGAAACTTAAATCATAAGAAAAATTATAATTAATTTTGTAATCATACACACACACACACATTTAGGTATATATATATATATATATATATATATATATAATTTACATTATTATTTTATTTTCAAAAGTCATATTCGTATAAAAATACTTCAGGTAATGATGTTTATCACAAACCGAACGCTAATTACATTAAAAATTTACATTAAGTGGTCTGATTTATAATAATATTTTCTTAAATTATTCTGTTTCACTCCATTTATTTTTTTAAAATTATATTTCTCGTTAATTTAAGGAAATAATAAAATAAAATATTTTTAACTTCACGATTTAATCCAATACAACTCTTGTGTCCAATAATTTGTATATACAAATAAAAATTACTGAAAAATATAAGACATATTTTAATTTAAAATAAATATATGATATTTATTTTTAAAGGGAATTACTGCATTAAAATAGTTATCTAGTTTAATTAATCTCTTTAATATTTTTATATTAAAATATCGATTTCAAAACATATTAAATATCTATTTAATTTCTATTTTAAAATTTAATTAGGCCTAAATATCGAAATTAATTCATTTAATAATTTTTTGAAATGTTTTGATTAATTAATGATCAGTACTTTAAATGATTCACTCGTTTTTAATTTATTTATTTTTATTAAATAGAAATGTAATTTATTTTTATTAAATAGAATAGTATCTAAAAATGAAAGGGCTAATATCTTTATTACACTTTAAATTATATTTTAAAATAAAAATAACCAGAGTTAGAGATTTTTTAATTTATTAAAAAATATATTTAATTACATATGTTTTAAAATAAATAAACGTTACCATTAAATTAGTTTATATGGCCAAACCTATTTTAAAATTCTAAACCTTATATATATATATATATATATATATATATATATATATGTATGTGTGTATGTATGTATATGTATATACAAATAAAGTTTATTGAAAAAATTAAAACTTTTGATATTGAAATTATATTAAAAATTGAAAAGGCAATTATGCAGTAAAGATATCAATCATAAAGAGTAATGTATACAGAAGGAGAATAATTTTATAATTTCTTCTTGTATTGGAGTATTATATAAAAAAAGTTTTATAGAAAATAAATTAATTTTCAATTTTTAACTTCCCAATTCAACTATTTATTTACCTTGATCATAACGTACATTTCAAACTCTAAACTTTATCAAGTAGAAAAGAAATATTAATTATATTAATTGAATTTCTTACTTGTTATTTATCATTCTAATATATTTTTGAAAAATATATTATGTAAAATATATTACCATTCTAATTTATTTATAAAATTCTTTTTAATTTATAATCAATAATTATCGATACATTAATTTTCTCTTCTTACATAATCTTTTTTTACATGCAATATTTCAATCAATCTCATATATATATACATTCATTTCATATCAATCAATTTTAATTAAATATCTATATATTTCAATTAAAAAATATTTTTATAAAAACAGTTATACACAGTAAATGCACATTTTTTTTATTTTTAGTGTATATACAAATTTGGAATTAATATAAAAAAGAAGATATTAATTCGTATCATTTATACATTAATTCATGAGCGTTTTAATCTATAAACCCATTCATAATTATATATATATATATATATATATATATATATATATATGTGTGTGTGTGTGTGTGTGTATGTGTGTGTGTATGCATATATGTGAGCATAATATCAAACTACTTGACAAAAAAAAACTTGTGAATATAATTGACAAATACATCACGCTACATAAATGCTACAAACTCTATCCAATTCGTTTTATCTATATTCGAAGCACAACATGTTGCCTTTCTAATACTGCGTCAAATGTCCAAATACGCCTTTCCTACATTTCGAATGGATTAAAAGTATCTCTGTAAAGCCATTCAGTTAAAATAGAATTTTTTCGTATTAAACAAAATGAAAAAAATAATGAATTTCATATTTATTTGTTATCATTTCTGAGTAATATTTTTTTATTACAAAAATAATCAATTTTTTCAAATTTCACCAATTATTCTTGAACAGGTTATTATATTTTATTTTTTATCTAAATACTATATATATATATATATATATATATATATATATAAATAAATATGTGTGAGTGTGTATTTTATATATATAAACAAATTACAATAAAACCACGAAACCAAATTGCAATTTAAACATATATATGAATAATTAAATCATATTATATATTACGCTTATTTTTGATATAATTTTTATTTAATTGACAAACACTATTTTAACAGTTAATAATAATTTTAATAATTTTTGTATTAAAATCATTATATAAAAAATATTTTTTGGTTAAACCTATTATTTTCTAATAATTTAGCCACACATATTGTAATAAAAATACTAATATATTTATTGTATTTTAGGTGCATTTTTCTGAAAACAGTCAGACAAATCACTATATATTAATATGTTTTTATTTCAATCACGAAACGTATTTTATAATTAAAAAAAAATTAAATTAAATATTAAAATTGAATTTTTGTAACAGTATATATCGGTTTAAATAACTATACATAAAAAAATAAATTTGGCAATTGTAGGAAACAGTGTATTTATTATTTATGTATAGAGATACATATGTATATATATATATATATATATATATATATATATACACAAGATAATTTATGAAATTATTTTTAATATATATTAATTTTAAGAAAATAAATTGATTAATTTCATTTAGTTTTTTATTTTAAGAAACTTTGTTTATATTAAAAAGAAGTGAAATTATATTAGCCATTTAAATTTGAATGTTATTTTTAACTCAAATTTAATAAAATATTTTCCTCTGTGTTAAAGTTATAAATCAAAGAATTGATATTCACTAACTATTTTACCTGTATATTTAAAATTTTCTTACACCCACAAACAATTCAAAAACAAGTCGAATAAATTACTGATCACCAATGAACGAAACCAATATCACCAATATATGGAAATATCACAAATCAATCAAAGGACACACACAACTTTCGAATCACTAAATCCATCAATCACAAATCCAAACGCGGAAACGCACAGCTAAAGTGTAAGAGGAGCAAAAGGAAAAAAATAGATATATATATTCGCAACACTAAACACGTGTCTCGATCGACAAAACAGTACACAATGTATCCTCACAACAAGAATATCCGTATAACGGTATGCAGGAGCAGATGCCGATCAGTCGAAACAAGACCGGCACGAGTGACGCAATTCCTGCTGCGGCAGGAACAACTCTCGGACAACGAAGCGAGCTAAAGAAATGATCGCAGTTTCGCCTTGAACACCACCGAGAACAATACCTATATGTATAAGTATATACGTACTGTAGTGTCTTTGGCTAACGCTCGTCATAGGTATATGAGTGCAGCGTGTATCTGACAGAGATACGAACACATACCGACGCATACACGCACGTTTCAAACGCAGATGTGGCAGGACTGGTTTAGTTCGGTGTTCGGCTGCGACGAGCGCTGCCTGCTCACTGACACTGACTTCACGAAATCGCCGTCGATTTCGTGAGAGCGCCACACATGCAACACAAGCGTGAGGGAACTAACCAACACCCCTGTCGTTTGCCTACTCGCTCACTCGCCCGCTTACTTACCAGCCGGCTTGCTTTCCTGCGTGTCTGCTTTTCCTTCCTGCGTATAGCAGGAACGGGATGCTGGATGCGCAGGAATACGATTATGTATAGTGTTTGAATTCATGGTTTTGTGGATGTGACGGTGTTTGTTCGTTAATCGTATCGTTACAGATATACATTTTTTCGTTGAACACGTCTGCTTGTTACACGTTTTGATCATGTGCAGATAAATGTAACGTTATACTTTGATAGCACCTGAAGTGTGATCGATGTACATATTTTACGCATTCGATATTATTTATTGTTGTCATGGTTCTTTTGTAACGATATTTTATATATAATAAATATTAAACGGAATTACAAATAATCGATTATTTCAAAATATCTGATTTCAAAAAGATTCCAATAGTTATTACAACATATATTATTAACTACACAAAATTAATTTGAAATGAAATCTTAAGTTGAGCAAATTTCAACTTCATAAATAATTAATTTTTAAAAAACTGCTACAATAAAGTCTTTTTCTCTTTCATTCAACTGAGAGCATAATAAAATATTTAAAATATGAGTAAAAAAATATCATAAATTAAAAATATTTTTATAAAAAATTGTCAAAATTTTAAATTTAAAAAAATATATTTTCATATCATGAATAAATAGTTTTAACTCTTTGCGGTCGATGCCGCCATACAAGCGGCATCACATTTCTGTTTACTAAGTCGAATGTCGCCCAGTGAGAGTACATATATTCGACTTAGCGAGAAGTACAGTTGAAAAAGTCCTCGACCGCAAAGGGTTAAAATATCTAACAAAGTAAATGATTAATACCATATGATAACAGTTTTATTTCCGCAACAAGCAACATGCATTTTTGTTGCAGAACTAATTATTCATATACTTAAAATATTTATATACCATCGTATTTATTTGTATCGCCAAAACATATATACTTTTTAATCAAATTGATTAATATTAAAGTAACTAAAAATAGTTATTTTCTTTATAAAACCTTCAATATTCATCCAAAGAAATATAGTAAAATTTTCATTTTACATATTGAATTTATATGTTAAAATATAGATTATACGTATAGTGAATATCTTCTTAAAATACCAGAGACACCTTCACATCCTCGAAAATGTTCCGTACGGTATGCTATCTTGAAACTGTCGGACCAATCTACTTTAATAGCACGGTTAATGGGAACTGTTATTTGGAACTCCCTCAAAATAATTTTATCCTATGAATACGAATTTACTAGGAACGTTTTTAATCCAAAATATAATTATTCAGCATACAATCTATAGCCCTTTTAGATTACGTTTTAATGTACAATTTGATTCAGTTTTAAGACAACAGAGCAAGTATAGAGAATTGCAAATAAATATTTTTTCTATTATTAATAAATGACAAATAGTAAATAATTTTATTTTTTCAAGTGGAATGCCTATATATAAAATATATAATATGAATAGATATAAATATAAATTGGATATCATTCGGATATAATTTAAATATAACAAAACAGTATTTCTTTTTGTATAGAATTTAGAACACTATTAATTAACCTTCTTTTTGTAATAATACATTATTTCTAATTTGTTGATATTTTTTATTTTATAAAATTATTATTCAAATATGTTATCCAAAATAAGTAAAATAAATGAACACGACTTTAAGAAGTAAAACTAATTATTCAGAAGTTGAACAATTTATTTGGATTACAAAATTATACATTATTAGACACACATATTCGTATTCGTATTCGTATATATATATATATATATGTTGCGTATATATAAATGTACATAAAGCAGATAGTGTTCATTAAAATAACTACAGCATACTAACATATATATATACATATATAGAATATTTCGAGAGATTCCAGTCGTTGAAACATGGTAAAATAAATTATTTAAATGTATTCCGATGAATATGAGAAGAACCACTGCAAAGCGTGTCTATTAATATCTCAAATATAAAGTTATACATGTGGCAAACGCAAACTTTTCTTCGAGTGCTTGATTTTAACAGTTTTCCCAATTTCCACTCACTAAAGTTGATGTGTCAGGGCCTGAAAGTTAATAGAAATACTTCAACTCATTTCAGCCACTAACGAGTAAGAGTATAAGACTAGAAATCGATCTTCCAACAGCTATGTCGATGGAATCCCTGTCTACTTTTTTTATAACACCTACAACCACCCACTCACCTATATATAATGCACAGTGTAAACATCTGAGGGAGTAATACGAAACAAAGTCATACCTCAATTGAGATACAACTACTACAGACCTATATGATAAACTGTTTTTCTCTTTATTTTCTTTCGTGCGAATGAATTTACAGTGGATCGAAAGCAAACAGAGAATGTTAAGGTGATAAAATATAGAGATGAAAAGGATGTGTTGATTTTATAATAACATTTTCCAACATTCTGTTCTCGTATTGTTTTTTTCTCATTATGGAGTCAGTAAAGATTTTCAGAAGAAATAAGATACCACAAACTTCATTAGAAAACAATAAGATTGTAGAAAATTTTGTTTGTTTTAAATATTTTAACGTGTAAACATTAAATGACGTCTCGTTATAAAAAGTAGGTAGGAAATTGAATGTAGAAACGTGAAAGGTTATATTTAGAATATTTTCGTACTAAAATAACAACCACTTTAATTATTCAATTTTATGAATACATTTAAAAATTATTTTACATTTTGCTTTCTTTATTAAAAATTTTATTTTTGTAGATACTAACATATATATATATATATATATATATATATATATATATATATATATATATATATGTATGTATGTACCATCAAAATATTTAAAAACATATTCGTACAGTAATATAGCAGTAAACATTTTAAATTATTTAAATATTACGTTTTTAATAAACAATTTTTATAGACAGTAAGGAATATAAAAAAATTAAAAGCAAAAATGTAATAATTAATAATTCTTTTCAAATATTTATAATTAATTCTTAAATCTTTGAATAAAAAAGCCTAACAAATAAACTCACGATAAAAATATTGACGATGAATTAACATAGTTTCATTGTTATGAAAAATCTAATTAAAATAACACATTATAAATATAAATAAATCAAAAAGTATTTAAATTTCTATATATTTACTTAATTTATATTTTTTTCAAGTACTTATACTTTAACCCATACACAATTCACATATTGTAACTTCGTTTTACTTGTACCCTACTGTTGTCGTTATACGAAGAAGAGATCACTGTTTAATCGTCCAGACACAAAGAGCGACCATGAAGTCACAACAAAAACACTTGACAATATGAGACAATGATTGATCAAACTCGTCTACTTGTACAACTAGTACAATGTCGTTGACTCGACGTCGTGACCTCTAAAGTCATTCCCTTTTTATATATAAAGGTTAAAACATTTAGGATTTTGACCACGGTGTAGTAGTCATAAAAACAAAGATGTGGGTCGTGAACGTTTACTAGTTGTTCGTTATTTCGATGAAGGATAAAGATGACAAACAATTACTTGTTAAGAAAAAAGTTAAGAGATAAAAAAATCTTACAGATTAAATTCTACTTAAGATTTTTAATATTTTAATAATTGCAATATATGTTCCAATATATCTACATTGGAACTACTGCACTGAAATTACTTAAAATAGATTAATATTTCAATGTCACGCATTTTAAAAAATCTCTAATTTTATTATATATATACGAGAGTCGTTTGATAAGTACATTAAAAAAGTAAGAAAAACTAAATTGAAAAATTTAATTAAATTAAACAATAAATAAATTTACCATACTTATCAAACGACCCTCGTATTCCTTAATCCATTTATTCCTATCGAATTTACTTTTCTTTCGTAGTAACTTAAATCAATTAACTTGACATAATTAAAAAAGTCATTAATATTCCTTTATTCAACTGAACTCTTGGAAAATCTTATTCTTTGTTTCAAAATTATACCCGTATACCCACATTCCATCATCTGTTCTTATATTATTCAAAAAGTTTTCGTCAGCAAATGCAAGCTGGTACAAATCTGAGATCACGAACAAATGATTTTCCTGTTGCTTGAGCCAGTGGCATTATTATATGAGCATATATGTATATGTGTATATATATATATATATATATATATATATATATATATATATATAAGTATATTTAAATTTTTATATACACAGAAAAACTAAACGAAGAATTTCATTTCCCGTATTATGAATTTAAATAATTTTATATATAACCATATATGAATTCTTTATCTTTCCCTCGTATTTTTTTTTTAAAAAAATATGAAAAAAAATCGTTTAATTTTTTATATAAATAAACCATAAATTTAATTACAAGCAAAAAAAATTAAATAAAAAAAGAAACATATCTTTAAGTTTTAATTTTCTTTTAAGGATATATAAGTAAAAAATACAAATGAATTTTTTTGCAAAGAATAATTTTTTTAATACAAAAATTTTGTATTACTTATGTATCATAAATAACATTAAAAATAATAAATAATACTTGAAATATTATATTAATATAACATAAATGCTCATCTTAATTAAAGAAATAAAACACCTATTAGTATTAAATGTTAAACACAATATTAACAGAGATAAAATAAAATCGTAACACAAATAATCCTTTTTATGTAAACTACCTGCGAAGTTCTGGTTGTGTGCATCTAATCGTACATAGCATGTGTCTCGAATACCATTTGAGAATAATAGTTTTTGTAAATCCTGCATCGCTGACTTTAACTCGTCATCGTACAAGAATTGACGATCCCACAAGGCCTCATTTTGTGATCTGAACAGGTGATAATCAGATTGTACAAAATTTAGCTTGTATGGTGGATGAATCAGCAATGTAATATTCTACTTATCGGCTATTTAAACGTATTGAAAAGGTAAAGGGAATAAGGACATTATCATATAATGTGAAAATCGAAATCTGTTCATTTACTAAATCTATAATTAAAGCAAACACACAATTTATATAAATATATATATATATATATATATATATATATATATATATATATATTGAAAAAAGTACTCTTTAAAAAATCAACAAATATTTATAAAGGTTCATTAAAATTATTTATTTCTTATTAAGTAATTTTAACGTAATATATGTATATATATATATATATATATATATATATATATATATATATATATTATACATAACATAAATGCGTATTCATAAATTCGTCTTTATCGTCTCTATAATCATATATTTTAACGTATCTTTTATTATACGACATAATAATAATGTTGAAAATATATAATATTGCTAAAATTCAATCAAAGTTCAAATCGTGTAACAAAAAATTTACATATGTTTCAATTAACTTTCGAACAAAATTTTATAGCTACAAGTCTATGAAGTTTAATGAAAGAATTGCATGACATTTATTTTTAGAATTTTCTTCATACTTATATATATATATATATATATATATATATATATATAAATGTATGTAAAAGTTTACGTATATTGTTTTAAGGAAAACGAAACAATTCGATTATTCTACCTCAATATTCCAATCTGGTACAATACTTTGATTTTGTTTATAAAAATTTCTCCTTGATTTTTCCTACCATCGCGTCATTCTCTGGGAAACATTCGTAGTCGGAACAGTAAAACAGGAAGAGAAGAACGAAGGAAACGTTTTGAATTCGCGTTTGTCTTTGAATTACTCTTTTTTCGCCTTCTCCGGGATGGTAAATGGCACACACACACACACATACATATACACACAAACACGCACACACACACATACACAAACATATACAAAGAGTTATTTTAAGCTCAACTGAAATGGTAGAGACGATAACATTTCTGCCATCGTTTGAGAATTTTTTAATTGGCCTACTTTTTATGCGCTGCTTTTTTGTACGAAATTAATTTCTTTTTGTCTACATCTGTGACAATTTGCTTTATATGATGAGTCGCTTTATATAAATTGAATTGTTCTGATCGTCTTTATAAGAGAACTATTTAAATATCATATATATATATATATATATATATATATATATATATATATATATATATATATATATATATATATATATATCGTTCGATGATGATTAAACTTATTTTATTTAGAAACCAAAATACTAGACTAAATATAAGTTATTAAAAGTTATAAACAGATATTTAAATAATTTACTAATTTATTATTTATTACTAAAAAGGATTCAAATTAAAAAACGAAATTAAATGAAGTATAATAAATAATTATAATTATGTAAATTAAAAAATTCTTGATAAAATACTGAGAAATATATATATATATATATATATATACACATATGTATCTATGTGAAAGTTGAACTGTAGTGGTCAAATAAAAAGAAACTTTTAATTTTCATAACGTTCGTCCATGTCAATGAAAATCACGAAATAAATTGTATAATATAAACTAGCAGAAAAAATTGAAACCCATATAAGCAGAAAAACCTGAAGAACACTTGTTATTTAACCGGAAAAAGGCAGCAGGGAAAAACATACGATGATTTTATTGTTTTTCTTGAATCGTTTTCGTAGGTTTTGGTCGAGCTGTGAATGTTGTACGTTGACAAAAAGTAAAAGTAGGGAGAATCAACAACACGTGTATGAGGAAAAAACACTGTTCGAAATGGCAACATGCCTGGTTTGTACATATAAGGAATGATCGGAAATGAAAAATCATATATATATATATATATATATATATATATATATATATATATGTTTATGTTTGATGTCCATATAAAAATGAGTATTCTTTAATTAAATTCATAAATTCAAACCTTATAACGTTACAAATAATATCTATAAATATCTTTTTCTATTAAAAAAATACGTTCAAAAAGCAATTTAATTTTTGAAATATTTATATACTTTCAATATATTGACAATATATATATATATATATATATATATATATATATATATATATAATAAGTGAAAAGAAAAGAAATTATTGAATTTTTATAATGCGATATTTGCATGATAACAAATATGATATACATAAGCTAAAAAAATTAATACACTTTATACATTTTCTGTTACATTATATATTCATTTAAATCCACTGTTAAAGTATTCAAAGAAAATACACCATAGCAATATACTTGAATTAAAGAGAATCTCTAGCACGATTTTCAGATTATAAATAAACCGTTAACTACACACTTGTACTATATTCGGGATTTATTTTATGATACGGAAATGTGGTTACTGTTTTCGTTTCACATATTCATGATTTTATGAATTTCTTCTATATTTTTAATTTATTTTAAAAGTATATCTAAATAAAATAAAATATTACTTACATTTTTAAATGGTTACATTATTTTATAACAAATTAATGTGAAAAATAAATATTACTAATTTAGAAAATCAATTTATTGTATAATTTCTTATTATTTTTAAGTCCAATTATATATTTAATACTAAATTTATAAAATATTTATATATAAAAATTTAAATATATAGAAACAAAATAATTTTTTTCTCTTTATTTTACAATAGTTGTTTATTAATTTTATTCAGTATTCCTTAATTAATTTTCTTCTATATTTTAAATAAAATAAATGAAAAAGTAATACAGACATTGAACAATTTTTTCAACAACTAAACTTTTCATTGTACACCAGACTAGAAAAAATCAAATATTTTTTCAGTGTTGCTTTCTTATCATTCCTTCTAAAGTACCGTTTTCGTACTACCACAATAGACACGATTTAGTATCTCACTTGCACACCAATAACTTCAATACATCGCATCGCTCACTTTTTTACGTACTTTATCAGGATCGCTATTAAAATCGTGTCTATTTGAGACTGTAGTTTATACATATAGATACATACACACTTGTCTATACATATGTACATATATATATATATATATATATATATATATATATATATATATATATATATGATAAAAGGTGGAATGAGATTTATATCTGTTAGAAAAAGACGCCAAGGCGATGTTTCAGTACGGCTATTATGGGAATTACCGCAGTTTCGGGATAATCCGGGATGCGTTTGGAATTCGTTATGTTTCATCGGGTTTCGTACGATGTTGAAAAACAATTCTGAGGACGCTTAACACGAATTACGCGTCGTCCATGGCGGACATAGTACGTTGTATAAAATAAAATTGATATTTCATTAGGATATTATGAAATTGAGCGCAATACGCGGTAATACAGAACAATAAAGTTGATACATACTACTGTACGAGATTTATGATGGTGGAATATCGCGAAGAAATCTCTCAAGCTAAGAGGGTACGATTTTTTTCAGTGGGGATTTAATGCTATTCTACACATGAATTCATAAGATTTTCAACATTATTGAGTGTTTTTTACTGTTGTTTTTTTTCTGTTATTTAGGTTTTATGAGATTTTTTTATTCAAATCTTTTTTTATTTTTATTTAAATAAAATTTTATTTTTATTTATCTTTTTTATTTAAACAGTAATCGTTGATACATTTATAAATTATTAATTTAGTATAATCAAAAAAAAAAATGAATATAATAACACATTAAATATGTTAAAATATTTAATACTATAAAATAAATTATTTTTATTAAAATTATATTCAAGGTATTTATAATCAATTCAATAAAACAGTAAATTGTTATGTTTGAAATTCATTTCATTAATTTTTATCATTTCTAGTGTAAACGTCTTATTCTTTTCTCGCCTTCTTCAGAACATCATTTTTACAATCTCTACCACATGATATTTATATGTATGAAAAATTTATTAAATTCTTTGCATACTTTTAGAAGATATTTTTAAAAAGCATATTTTTCAATTATATTTACAACGGTTGATAGTAGATTACACAAATAAAATATCAGTTCTCAAATTATGGCATTTAATTAATTTATTGTTTTATTAATGTTACTCTATTATGAAGAAAAAAACTAATAATTATTTTCAAATATTAAGACAATTTTTTTCTTAGCAATTTTTTCTAAGAAACATTGAATAAAAATTACATTTAGTAAATTTAAATATTATTATAAAACAAACAACAGAAGATTCATAAAATTACATTTAAGATACACAATAATTCTCGCAAATTATTTTTTATTACAATCAATTTCTCTAAATAATCTACAACGGAAAAATGACTGAAATTTATTATTATAACATTTTGGTTGGTTGCGTATTTCTTCGTTTAAAATGAATATAATTTATTTTAAAATTTAACAACAGTCACAATTGTATAAAATATTTCCATTGAAAAAAGTAACGTTTATTAATAGACGCTCGGATGTTATACTATACTAAATTCATCATGCAATAAGAACAAAAAAAATAACACTCATTCACACACAAACACACGCGTCTACAATGTGAAAACGTTTAAATGTTTCCTCTCAACAAAACTTCAAGAATAAGCATTACTTCTGTGTCACTTTATAGTTGGGAAGACATAAACCGCCCTTTTAACAAGGTATACTGGTTACGGGCCGCTATACAATGCGATTCGGCGTGGGTGCACTCATACCCTTTGGACCGAATTACGCCCGCGTGCAATCTTGCCAGTAATTTAAAGACGATGCCGTGTTTAGTGGCGTTCGTCTTACCCTTAAATTTCACAAAGTGGTAATATTTTAAGGTTACCCATCAACCACTGTAGTTAAAGCTGACTTACTTTTCGTCTGGTACGTTTCTAATTAAACAATTCACTGCAGGTGAATATAATAAATATTTATGTTCAGTGTTTGTTGTCTGTTGTAAAACGATTATTTATGTAGATTTTTCGCTTGGACAACAAGATATGTCAGAAAAAATAAGGAGCATGTTTTCATGTAAAAAACTCGTCGAGAGAAATGAATAAACGCTTGCTTCGACGATAAATAAAAAATGCACGCGAATAAAAATAATCATGATATCTTTATTGCGTATAAAGTGGTGTAATAAAAGTAATTACGAGTGATTATTAAGAACAGTCATAAAATGATAATACAAATATATTAAAGGAAATCTGAGCTGTGCAACGTATTACTTTCAAAAATATAATAAAGAATTTAAAATATATCTATGTATTTAAAACGATAACATGTCAAAAGTTAATAACATTTTTGATTCAGAGTGAAATTTGTATAAAATATAATTAATAAATCATATATACGCACACATATTATATATATATATATATATATATATATATATATATATATATATATATATACACATGTGTATGTCAATATGCAAATACTATTTTAATTATTTTATATTTTACGATCGATGCTCATTAAATAATTTAACAAAAAGGTAGAGTTACGTGTTTAAAAAAAAAATAAAATATATAACATAATAGGATGGAAATAGTAAAATTATTTTTCATTATAATCATAATAAATTATATATATATATATATATATATATATATATATATATATATATATATATATATATATATATAAGGAATATCTAAATTTTTAAAGAAATAAATTATATCGTTATAATGAGTTTTACTATAATTAATTAATTAATGTTTTTAAATATTATATCCCTTTATTATGTTAAAAAATATTATTTGAGCAATTGTATCGAATATTAGACTATTTCATTAGATACCATGACATATTACAAATGGCTAAATTTTTTATTGAAAACCAACATTATTATTTTTAGTAAACTTGGTGTAAAGTTATTTTCCAAAATAAATTAAAAACTATATACACTTACATGTTAAAAACATGAACATATATTCTTAAATCTTAAAATAAGTCAACTTTTGAAACTTTCAACCAAACTTATCTAATGAAATATTCAATATTTCGCCGAAGGACTCATTATGTTTCTCGGTAATATTTTGAGTAAGGATATTCGTTCTTTTATTAGACTGTACTTGAATTTCAAAGTTAGAGTATATAATTTAAATTCATGAAAGTTAGTTATTTTTCATAATTAAGTGATTTCATTATTATTTATATTTGAGAAAATTCGTGAAAGTAAAGATTATAAGATTATGATGATTCTTTTTCTGGAAATTAATATATAAAAAGTTATATATTTTTTATTTAAATATAATTTATCAATAAACTAAACAAAAAAAATTCGCCTATACAAATAGAAATTTCGTGAAATATTGTATATTTATAATATTTTGAAATTTAAATATACATTATTATTAATTAAAGTTTGAAAATGACAATAAAAATTGTACATGATATAAAAGTATTATTTCATACACTATTATTTACATATTTTTTTAAGGAGGCCATCTAATGTTATTCTAAATAACACAAGATTTTTTTAAAAAAATAAAAACCATTCTATTCCACTCATTAAATAATAAATATTAGTATTTTCAAGATAAATTTATAAAATAAAATACATAATGAGCTTAAAATCAATTTTATATCAAATATGTATATACATATACTTGTAGATTTATATATGTTAGTTAATAATTTTCATTTGCAGTATATGAATAAACACAAAAATAAACAAATATACTATGTTTGGAATTGAATCACTCTATAAAAACAGAGTTAATATTATGACGAATCAACAATGGTACAGATAAAATGAAAATAATGAGATAGTGTACAATAAATTATTAAACTTATTAACATAATAGCAGACATACCAACTACAACAATGTCATCAATAGATGTCAAACCAAATGAACCATGGTAGTTATAAATCATTCTAAAACACTTCATAATAAAACATATAAATAACATGTTATAAACATACATTTTCGAATTCACATACACAATATTTTATGTATATATATATATATATATATATATATATATATATATATATATATATACATACACCCATATATATATATATATATATATATATATATATATATATATATAAACATGAGCATACACGTAATTGTGTGTGCATCCTGTGTAATTATAAACGTAAATATACGTTCACCTACCAATGTATACGTGAATACATATATACATGTATACATAGCATCCCTTCACTAACCAATGACAAGGGTATCTTTCCATTGAAACAAGTTACATGTTCCCTGAGAAATTAATCAATCATATTTAATTCTATTCTTAAAAGCATTGACCGCGAAATGTAAAAGCAACATCTAGACAATTGAAAATTATTACAAGCTCCAATAATTCAGTTAATGATTTAAGATTAATACACGTTGTGTAAAAGTAATTGAAGATAAGTTTATTCGTTTCATTATTTATCGGATGTGTTCTAAACAGTTTATTTAGTAATTTAAATTATATAAAAAATATTATTCTGTTTTATTTGAAGAAATACAATACAAGTTATATTAAAAAAGAAAAGTTAATTTCTTTCAAATTATATATATATATATTGGTTTCAAGCAATCTTTTTATTTCGTGACGTTTAAACCAAATCCAAAATTTTAAAGAGATTAAATTTCAAATTACATATAAATATTTATTTAAAATTTTATTTTAGTACTTATAGTAAATTAAAAAAAAAATTAACATCGATTTAGTAAATAAATACAACTCCAAAAGATAAATAATAAACAAATTTACAGAATTAAAAAATAATTTAATTATAATATATATTCTAAATTATATTTTATAAGAAAAGTATAGAAAAATATAATGATAACTAATTTATATCACAGTATAAAAAATTAAATGAAATAATTTATTACTGCTAATGTATATATATATATATATATATATATATATATATATATATATATATATATATATATAGAGTATACGGATTATACACTTTTCAATTTTCAATGAATACATCAAAAAATAAACGATACCCTTTATAGGAAGACCTATAAGTATTTGGTTTCAAATATTTTTTATAGAAATAAAATCATTTGGAAAGTCTTGTTTTATGTTATTTCAGTTGACTTCTAAACTATATGTATATAGATATATATATATATATATATAAATATATATTATATATATATTTTTAAAAATTAATATATTTAAAAAAAAAACATCAAATTTTTTAAAATAAAAAGATATTTTTGAACCTTATTTCATATCTTAAAGATGTTTTAAAATGATTTCAGTATCAACATCATATATACCTATATATATATATATATATATATATATATATATATATATATATATATATATATATATATATATATATCAAAAGAAAAATAATAATCTTACCAAACCAGAACACGTGAAGTAAAGAAAGAATCTTACCTGAAAAAGAAATTATGAAATTAATATTTAAATAAATATATATTTATATAATAATAACTTTTAATATATAAATAAATAAACTATCAACTATAATATTAATTATGAAAATGAACTTTTATTTTATTTAAGAAACATTTAAATGATTAACAAACAGAATACATGTTAAAATTAAATGAACTTTTTAATTAGGTACACATATATATTTATGTACACATTCACGTGTATTCTAATAATATTATATCCTCATCAAGTTGTATTTACCATGTGGATAACTATGTACCTCAACTAATGAAAGAGCTGTCCTACAGAAGACTTAGTACCTAATGAAGATAGTAGTACACATGTACATATGAATGCATGTTGACATATATATATATATATATATATATATATAAATACACACATACACACACACATACATACATATATATATATATATATATACAAATATTGTATATAATATGTAGGTATATGTATATCGTGTATATTTTACGTTTCAGTCTAATATTTTTGAAACAGAATATGACACAGAAATAAGCCCGAAAAACAACTTTGTCAAATATGTCATCATGGGATGAGCAGATAAAGCTCTTTAAGCTCGACGAATGAGAATAACTGTGGTATTTTCGCTAGGACGGATTCTCAAGTTCATACATCCTGTGGTTAAAGTTTTATTAAATATGAAACAGTATAAAATACGGTTTCAATAAAAAAATTGCACAATTAAAAGTCTCGTATGTTTGCTATACTGTTTTCTTAATTAATAGATTTTTATATTTACACACACACACACACACACACACATATATATATATATATGTGTGTGTGTGTGTGTGTGTGTATGTAAATGTATGTATATATTTGATTTCCGTTTACGTATAACGAATATCAGAGAATGAAATTTAATATCCAACCACGGAATCGTTGCTTTATTTTACTTTCTGACGTACATGTTCATTCGATATATTTGTTTTCCGTAATAAAATATGTGATGATCAGAACAAGTTTCCATTGTTATTCTTTCCGTATTAATTTGATTTTTGTAATATCCGTTTTTTCATATAACTTCAATTACAGTATATTTAACTTTCATGTCGATGTTTTACATTTGGTCCAATTCCACTTTTGTAAAGATTACGAACATTCAAAATAGTTAATAAAATATATACATAAACGTTTATGATAAACGATGAATTTATATTCTCATTATAATATTAAATATTACTATTAGATGATACTAAAAAAAACTATCGTATTTAACGATCAAAAAAACTAATTTGAAAATCAATAAATTTTAACAATTATTATAAAATATAGGCACTAATCGAAAAATTAACAATCGTAAACTGTGAATGTTATTGTTACTTTATTAACATAAACATATATATATATATATATATATATATATATATATATATATATGTGTGTGTGTGTGTGTGTGTGTGTGTGTGTGTGTGTGTCATACTTAATTCGTTTTTATTGTTATGAAAAACAAATAACATAATTAAAATGCAGATATTTTCTTATGCCACTATATAAAAGAATACCACTACACATTTTCAAATTCTAAGAATCCTAAACATGTCATTTTCAGACATTCATAGTCCGACATTCACTAAGAATATAGAAGTCACTATGCTGTTTCTATGCATATATAAATTGAGCATGTTATATTAAATTTTCTTAGATAAAAATTGATAAAAAATATACATTACTCTCATTTTTTATTTTCTATATACAACTTTTAATGAATAGTACATTCTATAACAATATATAAACAAATTCTCTCTAAAAATATTAATTAAGAAGCTAATGAGTTATTTAATCTGAATTTTATACATAGAAATATTAATTTACTTTAAATATTATTGGTTGAAAAAATTCTAATATCTTTATCATATCCACAAAATATTGTGTTGTTGCAAAATATTTATTTTAATTATTGCAAAATTATTTAACTGAAAATTAACACAAAAAGATAAAAATTCATACTTTTTTGCTAAATATTAGGTTGGCAAGTATCTCCCTTCCGCTTTTTTTTTTTTTTTTTTTTTTTTTTTTACATAGCCGCCTGAAGAAGGCAAGAATAACTCTAATATATTGACTAATAAATAATAACTCTACTTAATAAAATAAATTATATTATAAACTGATATTAAAATAAATATGTTTAAAACAGTTTCTTCTTTTCCTACTATAAAAACTTCATGCTTATTAATATTATAAATATATTACTATTTTATGAAATAAATTCTTCAAGTCTTTTTAAAAAGTACATATTAATATTAAAACCAAAAAAGCATGAACTTCACTATTTTCTCTAAAATATACGTTAAATATTTTTATATTGCCTATAAAAATAAAGAAATGGTTTTGCCTTAACGATAAAATTTTTATTGGAGTATGTTAGTATATGACAAAATAAGATTAAAAAGATTTAAACGACACACGCTTAAAATGAAATGATCATTCATGACATATAGGTCAGAGGTTCAATGTGCTTGTTAGACATGTGTACTTTGTAAATTATATATATTTAATCGTCATTTCTCATAATTATATACTATTATAAAGTTCTCTATTTTATTATTATTCTGTTTACAATTGGTCAATCTTAAGTAAATATAAACTTGATGTCACTTAGTTAAATTATTTATATACGAGTATATATGGAATATCATTATTATATAAAATATAATATATTAAAATTAATATTAGTTAATAAACAAATTTAATTAATATAATGTTGTTATTTTCTAACGTTTATCTTAAAATATTACAATGTTCAAAGATTTCTCCTACTACAATGAAAATAAATAAACCATGAAATTTCCCAATACTGGTTTAATATAAAAAATGAGATAAATGGATGTATGAAACCATGTGAATCTATCGCACAAATAGTCATTGATCTCTTCACTGGTATTCTAACCATAAAATGACGTCAATTTCATCGCCCCTTTTATACGAGATATAACTAGAATATATTACACCCAAAAACTACACTCTGCATGTAAGATACACATAAAAGCCACATATTTCATGCAAATGTGAAAATCTTGTCAACCAGTCATATATTTATTATCAAAATTTGCTACGTCTTACGTAAGACCGAGATCTGTAAAGATTGAAAAAGAAATCTTTCTATGAATTTATTGCATACATATAAACACACGCAAATGCTTATAAACTTACATATTTATTTAAGTACATATATATATATATATATATATATATATATATATATATATATATATATATACAAGTATGTATATATGTACCTATGTGTATATCTATCTATGTATATTGATTAGAAAATATCCCTGATCTAATTTTTCACCTATAAAACTGAACGCTGTAAGTTCAAATGTCAATTTTCATCCAAATAAATAGCACACATTCTTTATTGATGAAAAAAGGGTATACTATTTATTTTAAAACTATATGAAACGCCAAGATGTTAAATTGGTATTTATATATATATATATATATATATATATATATATATATATATATATATATATATATATATATATAATAACTTTTAATATTAAAAAATATTTATTAACAGAAATGGCTAAGAATTATATAAATAAACTTGTTAAATAAAACAACCCAATACAATAATTGAAAATAATTAATAATATTACACAATTATTTTTTCCTTTTTTATTTTCTAATATAAGTACTTCTTACTTTTAGCAATATAAAAACTATAATTCTATTTAATAATAACAATAAAAAATATTACATATAGTCATAAACAATTAAAAACATTAAATTCGTTTTATTGTATTAAAAAAAATAAACGAACCTGAAATGATAATCTAATAAAAATAGCATTTTATAATACACAATATCTCCTAGAAAAATATATTTTTTTGTTTATCTATTTTTTCCACTCTCAAGCCCTCATTGCATGAAATTAATTTCAATAAACAAATATAAATTTGAATATTTTTTTATAGACAACATTTTTATGTTTTTAAAAAGTTCATCAATAAGTTGTCTTCAAAATCATTTATTTAACATCTACTTAAATCAAAAAATCTATAAATTATATATTTATAAATATTTTCAGGTTATTAAAATAACTTTGGTATTTAATATTTTATAGCAGAAGTATTAAAGAAAACGTTGATTTCTCAAATAAATCTCAGTTCGTTTCAATTTTTATTGCTCTCTCTCTCTCTCTATATATATATATATATATATATATATATATATATATATATATATATATATATATATATATATATAACTAATTAAATAATTGATTTAAAATATCGTCGTTAAAATCTTCCTGCATCCTGAATAATATAAAAATGGACAAATATATTTTCAACTCAGTGATCTATATTTTAATATATTATTCAATGAACCAGTGACATATTCAATATTTTCTCATATTTCTTTACAGATCGATGATTCTAACAAATTGATAAAGGAATTGAATGAATTTCAATTAAACAAATTTTGAATTATTGAAAGCATTTAAATATGACCGAATCTATCTTTATGAATATTCACTAAGTGAAAACCATTCAATAGTCAATTTTTTGAAGTGAAACTTCTTTAGCGGCGTTGGGGTAAAATTTTTACTTGACGCGGAAACTACGTATATCTATATTACGGAACTTGCTCACATTTTTAGCGCTTCATTTGAATTTGCGTAAATGCTTAGACGATAGAGTGAGAAAAAGTAGTAGATAGAGAGAGAAAAAGCCCATCACGTATGCGCACTCTTTTGACATTTGATTAGATAGGAACAGCTATTCTAATGCAGATAGCACGTCTTTTTACTATTCGAATGATTTCATTATTCTGTTTAGTAATTTTTATATACAATTAGTTGTTGTTAATTGTGCTTAAATAAGAGTGTTATTCAGTGCGATAAAATTGATATTTTTAGTAAGTATATTAATTCGAATGAAACACAGATTCAATTAAATCACTTAAAACGGTAACTCAGGCATATTTTATAATAACTCCGAGAGTCCTAATAATGAAAATAGACACCAAAAATGTTTTTAACAAAAAGGTCACATATTCTAGCTACTTCATTTTTCCAGTCACAGGAATTTCCTCGATTAGAATCTATAAGAATTTGTCTTTTACCACTACTGCCTAAAACACTTAATAAATTGAATAGAATAGCAAAAAATCTATAAAATACCGTCTGATATTCGTCAAAAATTGATTTATATAGAGCAACTAATATAATTAATATAGTGTTTAATATATTCATATATGAGGATCGTTTGATAAGTATGGTAAACAAGAAAAACTGAATTGAAAAATTTAATTAAATTAATTAATTAAATTGAACCATAAATAAATTTACCATACTTATCAAACAACCCTCATATATACATTAAAAAAATTTGAACTTCTCTTTGATAATACAAATTATGTGTTTGTAAATCCTCTACTTTTTTAATCATTTAATTTTTGATAATCACCTATATGTAAACTCCTAACTCTATGTTGGATAATCTCAAATAGCTTTCCTATTAAAATGAGAATATGAAATTTTTTCTCAGTTTATAACATTTATGATCTTAAATATAAGATTACGATAGAATTAAACAAATTAATATTGATTATTGAAAAAATCGTATTTAAATACAAAAATGTAAATTTCATTTCTATATTAAAAAGAAACTATACACATATTTCTTATTAATAAAATTCAAATTTTTGCATCACATTTGGATGACTATATATAATATTTAAAAGGCAGTGTTATAAGATTTAAAATATCTACAGATATTTGATACTCTAATAGTATATACATTCGAATTTAATCGTGAAAACATCATACAAACATATTTACTGCACACACAAATAAAATATTATGTAAGTTAGTTACGTTAACAATTTATCATTTCTTAAAATGTATCGGCAAATCAACATAAAGGTCATCATTTTATGTAGTGATTTCAAAGCAAGTACACAATAAATGTGAATATTTTTCGTGCTATGTTTTCTTTTATTTATTCATTTCATATATGCATATATATATATATATATATATATATATATATATATATATATATATATATATATGTATTTTTATTCTATGTTTATATGTGTGTATGTATTCATGTGAACATATATAGATGTATATTAAATGTGTTTGTATATGAAATAAAACACTTTTAAAATATTAGTATATTAAAATATATTTATATATGTAATTTTACAATTAATTTATATATGTTTTTAATTCGTATTAATTGTAAATTAAATTTAAAATTATATGGTTATTGCACTATTTTTAAACATCTTAAAAATTCGTCGGTGTTCACAATATGTTTCATTAATGTTCGTGTTTTATTGTTTTAGTAATCCAGAAATTTAATAATATCTTTATTTAAAATATGATTTCAAAAAAACATTTCTATAAATTGATTGAAATTCATTTATTGTAAACTGTAAAGTGTTGGAAATAATATAGATATGACAATATTAATAATTTGATATCTTAATTCAAATAGAACTATTGTACTCTAGATTAAAATGTTTTTTTTTATAAAAGATTTTATTTATAACAAACTGATCGATGTTAATAGGTTATATCTAAGGATTTTTCTCTACACGCTCATACAACAAACACACATACGTACATATGCATACAAATTATATGCATATGTATGTGTGTGCACGTATACGTATACTCTAATTATTAATATCAATTTCATATAATAACATTTAAATTAATTCGAAGACAAAAACAAGTACACTAACTTTAGCTTGAATTCAAATAATTCATAACCAAAAATTGTCTTTTCTAAATAGTAAACTGAATGTAGAAATGAATTATGATTGCAATAGACACATACAATTAGTTGAAAATATAATTACGTATTTTTTTTAATACATACGGATTTATCACGAAAACACCTATAAATTGAACTGATAATTATTTTCAATTGTGCATATTATCTACTTGTTTTACTTAAATATGTTACAATGAAATAAAAAATCGAAAAAATATTTGAAATTATTGAATATACAGATGAAAACTTCCTGTCTTTTGCAAGTTAAAATATGGATTTTGTAAATTAATTTTATATTATATAAAAGAAGCAATAAAATAAATTCGAACATACATTTTTAATAACAAGTTTTTTCATTTTACTACCAGTTTTCGAAAATGAAATGTGAGGTTATACTAATTGTCAATTTTAAAAACCCCACTAAGTATTTTTTTTATTTAAATATGAAAATTTTCTTTTATGTTTAGAAATAAATACGTAATATAAAACAACAAAACTATCAAAAAAATGTACAAATTAAAAAAAAAACTACCGAAGCTGCAATCCTTCCTATTATCCCACCTTCAGTTGAAATCACAAACACAGTTACATTGCACTACACTACACTCTAAGACTGTCGAACACAAACTGAATTCAAATTTGAAACCAATCAACGATTTTGGGTAATACCAACCCAAGAAAAATAAATTTGAAATGTATGTTCACAGTCTCTGTTGACAGTTCTTAAACGACCCAAACTCGTTGAGTGGTTTTTCAAGTGGTTTCTTTGGGTTGGTATTACCCAAAATCGTTGATTGGTTTCAAATTTGAATTCAGTTTGTGTTCGACAGTCTTAGAGTGTAGTGTAGTGCAATGTAACTGTGTTTGTGATTTCAACTGAAGGTGGGATAATAGGAAGGATTGCAGCTTCGGTAGGTTTTTTTTTAATTTGTACATTTTTTTGATAGTTTTGTTGTTATATATTACGTATTTATTTCTAAACATAAAAAAAGCTTTCATATTTAAGTGATAAAAATACTTAGTGGGGTTCTTAAAATTGATAATTAGTATAACCTTACATTTCATTTTCGAAAACTGGTAGAAAAATGAAAAAAAACTTGTTACTAAAAATGTATGTTTGAATTTATTTTATTGCTTCTTTTATATAATATAAAATTAATTTACAAAATCCATGTTTTAACTTGTAAAGTGGCAGGAAATTTTCATCTGGATATTCAATAATTTCAAATATATTTTCAATGTTTTATTTCATTGTAACATAGTCAAGTAAAACAAGTAGATAATATACACAAATGAAAATAATTATCAGTTCAATTTATAGCTTTTTTCGTGATAAATCCTTATGTATTAAAAAAAATACGTAGTTATATTTTCAACTAATTGTATGTGTCCTATGTGCAATCATAATACATTTCTACATTCAGTTTACTATTTAGAAAATACAATTTTTGGTTATGAATTATTTGAATTCAAGCTAAAATTAGTGTACGTGTTTTTGTCTTCAAATTAATTTAAATGTTATTAAATGAAATTGATATTAATAATTAGAGTATACGTGTGCGTTCACACACATACATATGCATATAATTGTATATACATATATTTTTTTGTAGATTTAATTTCTTTTGAAAGTTATATTTTTTTATCGATTCTGTTTTCGATTTCTTTGTCTTTTCTGCTATTCTATTTCCAAGAACAATTTTGATTATTTTTAATTTTTTCACTTTTACTTCTGAATTTTCTTTCAATTGATTTATAAATTTGTATTTTTTAACACTTCTTTAATTTTCAATCTCATTCTATTTTTTTTCTTTTTTTAAATAAACTAACTTACTTTTTTCTTCAAATTTCAATAATTTTCTTATTATCTACATTCTTCTCTAGTAGTTTTCATTTAATTTTTATTTACACCATCCTCATTTGATATTAATAATTAGTGTAAGTGCGCGCATACGTACACACACACATATTATATATATATATATATGTATATATATATATATATATATATATATGTATATTTTTTTTTGTATATTTAATTTCGTTTAAAAATAACGTTGTTTATTTTGTTTACAGATTTCCTGCTCGTGTCCAAATCCAATCGAGGGAGAATCTATCGAACAACGAATGAAATAAGGCCAGATTATTTTATTTATTACAGTTAAAACTGTACACGCATCGCAAGTTCTTGTCCTCCCAAATATTTAGAATAAGTTTCATCAGATATCGTTTTATTTTTTCTTAATTAACTCATTTTTTTTTATTAAAACGACGTCATGATGTATATGTTTATGTATATATTTTTTATATGTTTTTGTACACATTACGTTGATTCTCAATTAACGGTCTTCAATATATAAGATGTTATATTGATTGATTGTTAATTTTGTTATCAACGCACGGAGAATTCGGGGTGGATGAAGTGCTGTAAAGCAAAGTTGAAGCCCCGACTCCACCATTTTTCTACACATGATTTTCCAGCGTTAGAATAGGCTGCATTCTAGCAGTGTTAGATAGGGACGCATATATTAATCCGCTTCACGGGTTTTATATGTATGTTTCACCTTGTAGCAGGTGTAGATAGGTGGGATCTCTTTGGAGAGCGAACGATCTAGCTCTCCGAAGAAATTCTATAGCATATTTGTTTACTAATCAATTTTTTTTATTTCATGATTTTCATGTTTTACTTCTACATATTTCGTCTTCGTCAACTTGGAGGAAACGTACTGCAGCTTCATCAGGGGCAATGGAACAAATAGTACCATTGTCCATAAAATCAAAACTATTCCATAATTGAGCTTGCATATTGAAGGTGCCAATACAAGTGATAACGAGTTTTGGAATCTTGTATGTAATGTTCGTTATAATAATAATTTTGATTTTAAAGTGTCCCTTTTTGAACTTGCGCTTGCATTGTGTACAGTTTTTTAATCGCGCGCTGTTAGTGAATAAAAGAAAAAACTCGAAGATGAGTGTATGAAGAAAAGTGAATTATTTATACTCTTTCTTAAGGAATTTTTAATTTTATTGAATGTTTCAGATACCATGGTTGATTCAAGAAGAAAGATCTACTGAATTTGCGAATTCCAATTAATCAAAATAAAACATTTTTAATTTTATTAATTTTTATTAAATTTCAAATATTTTCAAAATTATTCATTTTTTTCAAAAACATAAAGGACTTAGTATATTTTAAAAAGCACTGTTTTTAATAATGATCATACGAGAGTTATTAAAAAAGAAATAATTGATGCAATCTTGTGTTTATAAAATTTACAATTCTTCATTCAATTTGAAGGATTTTACTTATTTTTGATTAAATTCGCAGAGTGAAAGGAAGAACTTATAAAGAATATTAGTTATAAGAAAAATGAATTATTTTAATTTTTCCAATGGAATTTTTTTAATTTTATTGTATGTTTCAGATACCATAGATGGTGGATAATCCAAGTAGGTGGTCCTGGATTGTATAATTTTGAAATTTATTATTAACTTTCTGATTAAATTCAATTTTTCTTTCGTAATTTATTATATTTTAATTTTTCAAAATTTTTTTTAAATTTTAAAAATTATTTTTTGATTAATTCAATTAACCTTTCGTCTACATACCTTTTTTATATTTCTTGGTATGATCATCTCAGATAAAATATGTAAGAGTGGTAATGGGAATTAAAATGTATAATAGGGTATTTTCTAAATTCATTTAAATTTAACATTTTTTAATAATGTATACATCTAAATTTTTCACTATATTAATTTTATTTTGATAAATGCAAAATTATCTTATATTACTTTTTGAATTGGATAAAATTCCAATTCAAATATTACACACATACATACAACACACATTAAACTTACACATACACATACTAGTATAACTAGTAAAACTATTGAAGAAAATGGTAGATATCGAAAAATAAAACGAAATTTTATAATCTCCTATTTAAAAAGAATTATTTTCTGATGAGATGTAAAAATTTCGTTTCCGTAGTTTTCCGAGAATTAGCGAAGTACAAATTTTAACGAAGAGAGTAGGTGAAGGAGAGCCCCCTGATGAAAAAACAAAAATCGTTCTGAAATTAGAGTAGAGAAGCAAAACATACAATAGATCCACAATAACCAAGAGAATAGAAGAATTAATACAGAAAAAAATCTAGAACTAAAAAAGGCCGACAGTATCAAACGTTCCATAAGTTCTAATAAAAGTTTCAAATGCAATCATAAATCTGGAAAAAAGATTGAACTGAATAAGAAATTTACAAATTACAGAAGAAAATATGAAAACAGTATTGGCCGATATCTTCACTCGATATTTTAGAAAAAAGAAAAATACTAATTGAATGGAATGAAGCTACATTAGTTCTTTTTTACAAATTTACTTTCGACGATGTATAAAATTTTCGAACAATCATTTCAAAGTGATTACAAAATCAACTGAATTTTTCATACGCACCAGAACAAGCAGAATTTCGAAGTGGATTAGGATAGTAAGAGGGTTAGGATAATAAATAACATTATTTTCTCAATAATTCCAGATAAACTTGAAGAAAAAATAGAATAATTGGATAAAGAGTTAAAAAATATATCTTATGGCAAACCTCAACAAAATAATTTATTATGATCATACTTTTATTAATTTTCGATGTTTTTTTTTGTTACAGATATACGAAGACATTCCAATTTTTCTTTGCTATTCGATCAATAAAAAAATCGTCAAAAGAATTATTGTATGAAAATATTATCACAGCGTGATTAAAGCTCATTTTTAAAATAATTAGAAGATGCAAATTTCAATAAGAAATCATTGGAAAAATTCATAATGTTTTAATAATTAATTCTATTAATATAAATTTTGACTGTTTCAGGAAACATGGATATTCTCCCAATAAATTACAAAAACTCAAAAATAATTGTCAAAAGTTAACACATGAGAACAAGTAAAACAACTTTTGATTTCAAATAATATTTAATGGCTTAAAATGAAATAATAAAAATTATTTCTACAGATATACCTAATTAAGAAAAATCAGTTTACGAAAGAAGATAATTAGAATTTTGATGAAATAACTTTTTAATAATAAATATATATTAAAAGAAAAAACATAAAGGAAAAGAACAACTTTGAATGGCTGACAAAGGAAATTAAGTACTTTGTGGGTAATATTTTTGATTTTCAGCTTAATGTATATTATTTTATTTCAGCTCTTAATATTTTCTTAATTTCAGAATAATAAAAATAAGAAGTAAGATAATTCACCTAATATTTTTGAGTAATTATTAATTTTTATTTTTAAATCTTACTTGTTGCCTCATTTATTTCTTTGTCTGTTTTTTGATTTTTTTAATTTATTTTGATTTTTAGCTTAACTTATTTCATTTTTTTTTTTTGATATTTGATTTGATTTTTAGCATTATTTCTGATTTTGTTTTAGCACATTACTTTATTTGATATTATTTTATTTTTATTGATTTATGATATTGTTTTACTCTAATTTTCTGTATTTATTTTTATTTTGATTTTTAATTTTTTCTTATTTTATTTTATTTTCAGATATTTGATTTGATTTTTATATGATACTATAATTTTCTGTATATTATTTTATTTAAATTTTATGATATTTGATTTGATTTTTAGCATAATTTCTGATTTATGTTTTAATTTTGATTTCTATTTTAATTTTTTTCTTATTTTATTTTATTTTCAGCCTAATTAATTTTATTTTGATTTTTAGGTCATTGATTTATATGATACTATTTTACTTTATTTTCTGCATATTATTTTATTTAAACTGTAAGATATTTGATTTGATTTTTAGCAAAATTTCTGATTTGTTGTAATTTTTTTCTTATTTTATTTTGAGCCCAATTTATTTTATTTTAATTTTTAACTCATTGATTTATATAATATTATTTGATTTTGTGCATATTATTTTCTTTCAATTGTATATTACTTGATTTGATTTTCAGCACTATTTATTGTAATTTTCTATATATCGTTTTATTTTTAACATTATTTGCGATTTATATTTTCATGTTTTTTGTATTCTTTGATTTTCTTTTTTGATATTGTTTTCTTATGTTTTGTTTTATATATTTTGTCTTTCTTATATTCATATTCTCGTTTTTTAATATTTTTTTCAATGTAATAATCTGTTTATATACTTTATTTTTGTATGCCATTTAGAAGATTTTGTTAAATTTATGAATATAGGTATATAATTAAATATGAATAAAATTAAATGTCAAAGGATGTGAAATAAAAAGAAACAAGTATGAAACAACAAAATTAAACTGATTAGATAAGATTTTAAAAATATAATTGAATAATGATGGACCAAATGAAAGCAAATTTTTACTATGGATAAGAAGTAACGAAAGGATTATATGAAATACAAAACTTTCTCTCTCTCTCTCTCTTTCCTATATATATATATATATATATATATATATATATATATATATATATATGTATATGTTTTTATTATTTATAAATTGTTTGTTTCAGATTTTTTTAAATATTAGCACCATAAGAACTTACTTGAAAACTATACTTGAATTTGATTTATAGAAACACTAAGATAATATATAAATGAATATCTGATTTATAATCGGATGAATATAAATTTATCAAGCAATATTCAAAATAAGTTTACTTCAAGGAATAAATATTAAAATTTGGACAATTAAGATAATTTTGGACTAAATACTTCTCAATGGAATAAATAATATATAAATTAAAAAATCCAGGTACTTGTCGCTGGAATATTGGGTAAAAATTATTGAGTGATCCGGAATATATATATTTTTTTACTTATCTAGCTTAGGATTTAGCTTTTTGTTTATTGCATTTACATACTTTTAGAATTAGTTTTGTTTTTAATTCAGTAATATTTCTTAATTTTTTAGGGCCTTCTACATGTCTGCAACCTCAACGTGGTGTAGAAGTGGCAACGTACATGAAATATCATTTATAAAAACAATGAAGGAAATAAAATTAATCAGTAATTATAAATTGAACAATTTAATAAAATCTCGTCATTTGAAAGTACATTTCCTTTAAAATAAATTATATATTTATTTATTACTTTTTAAATTCAAAATTCTATCCTTAACATTTAATATAAACATTTTATGTACGGCGAATGCAGACTTATTTACATATTTCTAGGTATATTATAAAGTTTGTTACACTAATATGCGTATTGAATTTATATTTTTGAGGTATCAAAGCCAAGCTGCAAAAGAAAATAACTGTCAAAAATACTGAACTCTAATTCCACAAAAAATAAGAATCGAAGGTTCTTGTAATGTACATTTTTTAATTGGTATGAATATAAAATAATAAAAAAATAATTGAAATTAGCTGTATAATGTCATTTGATAATATAATTTAATTAATTTATTATAAAATGTAAAAGCTTATTATTTTATAATAAACTGATCTTTTTGAAATGATTTTTTTAATTTTTTAATACATCTATTCTAGTTTCCTCGTACTTAATCATAAACACCAAATTTTATGATTCATATCTTCCACTGAAAGAGGTCTGAAATTAATTCATTTCCGTTATTTGTTTTGATACAGTGTCAAATTCACTTCATCAAAAATCAAGTCAATAAATACCCATAATATTTAATAAAAATGTTTGATAATTGCTGATTATTTACTTTATTTGCGAATATGCATTTCGTCAGCCAGTCGTTATTGTTAGAAAACTGCGTTATAAAATCTAGATTTCATAATAAATCTATGTCGATGACGGTAAATCCATTGAAAGAGAAACATAAATGATTATTGAACAATTTTATGAAAAATTGTGATGTTGAGATGAGTGATTTATTTATGCCAATTTGTTTCTTCTAAAACATTTAAATATGAAATAAAAAATTTACGATGAATTTAATGTTAAACATAGAAAAATATACAAGAGATGACTAAACAACAAACAATTATATTAAAATCATAAAATTCATTCATATGAATTAAATTCATACAAATACATTATATGTAAATAATGGTATAACATATAATACAGTAATATTTAAAATAAAATAAATAAGAGTGTATTAAAAAAATAGAATTATTCTATAATAAGTTTCTATAAATCGAAATTAAATTGAAACAGACAGTAATATTTCAACTAATAACAAGAGTTGTTATCTATCTCGAAATGAACGCCGTTCATAACCACTTATATATCATTCTTTCCCCTTTGTCTTTTCTACCACTGCAAGCATTCGCCCCAATATAAGACTTGACCTCAATAATCATCCCTTCTAAGTCGAATATTTTTTTTCCGCAATTTCGTATTCGTTTGTTATGCATATTTGATTAATCTGTAGTATTTCCTAGTCGTTTTTCTTAATGAAAATTAACATAATTCAAAAAATATTCCAGCCTACAGTTCATTGGTCACTAAATATATATATACTTCATTTTTCATTCTACGAATAACGTGTTTATTTTTAAATTTCTTTTCAAAGTTTTAATTAACGTCATTTTTTACATAACTTATTTGTAATCTTTTTGTTTTCTTTTCCCAATTTATATCATCCTTTTTTCAGGGGATTTAATATGAATTCATATATATATATATATATATATATATATATATATATATAAACTGATTTAAAGATAATTAGGATTCAAGTTCATTAAATATTGCTTTACTCACAAAGCCAGTCGCTTTCTAAATGGAAGTTGACATCCCACAAGATAGAGTTATGACACAGTGGATGGTGACATAATGCACTCAGCACTTAACAAAAACAACTTGTGCATATGTATATAAATTAAATTAAGTCAATAATTAACTAACTAACACAAAAGCATCTCTTTGAAGTAATTATACATCTTACATTTCATTAAACCAATAAAAATAAACATACAAAAATTTGGGGTCAAAATTTGCAACATAAATATATTTTCTGCTGCAAATTTTAATTATATGTGTCAAATAAATTGTAATTCAATTTAACTTCACTTTTATAAAAATACATATTGATTTACAAAACTTGTGTTTGTACACTTATTTCAATATTAATAACAATAATTACAATGTTAATCAAAATATGAGATTTTAAATTTCATATTTTCTTTTAAGGAAGACAGAAAATTTTGAATCTCAAATTTTTATTAAAAACTTTTTGATTTAATATTAAAAAAGGTTTAACTAATCACTCTATATGTTTATCGGTGTTAATATCTATAAAGTCTTGCATTTCAATTCATTGAAACACATTATTAAAATATATTTAATTCTAAAAAATCCTAATATTTATATTGTACAAATTTCTCTAGATTTAAAAACCACTTTTTATAGTAATTTAATATAAGAAAAAATACTGATAACTTTTTTTACTAAAACGTAATTATTTTGGATTTTAAAGTTGAATTTATTTTCAATATATATTTTTCGATTTCAAAGAAACAGTATAATCTAAAACAGACATTTCTTGTATTTCCATTGCTAGGTCACTGGTTTTGTATTTCTCCACGACCCATTACAGTTCTAAAGCCATTTTCAGTATACAAACTACTTCAAGTAAATAAGAATCTTCTTACCTGAAAATGGGTTTAAAACAAACACGAGCTGTGGAGAAATACAAAATCAGTGATCCGACAGTAAACAACACAAGACAGCTAACAAATACACAAGTTAGATAACAAACAATTTCTGCTTTAAATGTTTATATAAATGATATTTATCTACTATGAAAAATAATACAAATTATTTAAATTTATTTATTTAATCTTCGTTCACAATTGAGACACTATTTAATTATTGATTTTATTTAAAATAAATAATTAATTTTTAATATGTAACTTTAATTAAAAATTAGTTAATTGAATAAAAACAAAATATTTTAATATTAAAAAATATAAATTTTTTAAACATAATTGTAACACTTGGGATATTAATTCAATCCTCTAATGTAACTTGGTAGCAGCTTTTACTTCTCATTATTTATGTATATTTACCAATACAACTATACTAAATAACACATTTCGATTTGAAACTCTAGTATATTAAGTAGTACCAGATAAAATTGACGTAATTACCTTAATTTATTAAAACTGATGAGGGTAAGCTTACCTTATATATATATATATATATATATATATATATAATTTTACATATTGGCGAAAACTTGGAGTTTTGATAAACTTTACATAAATTTATTACTAATTGATTATTGAATATCATTAGCAATTTATCTTAAAAATATACACATATGTGAACAACACAAAAATCCCATTTATATATATATGTTTATTCACTGAATATTACAATTTAACAATCCATTAAATGCCAACTGTTTACATTTTTGAACATGTATTAAGCAAAAGCTCAATTAATTCCATCTATTTCGTACATCAGCTGCAACCAAAAAAGGCAATTGTGTATGAAAATAAACCAAATAAATAATTAAAAATTATTCCGCACGAGGAGACAGTACGAAAAACATAAAATTAATTTAAATACGTATAAAAGCACGACTACAGCAGTGTGTCGTTATTTTAAAATACGTCATGTTAACCTACTTCCCGACAATGTTCGCCACACTGCATTTAACTCTATATAAATTGCCTAACGTTCGTAGGCGCTAGTAACTACGGTTCCGTACATAGTGTTCACTCATTCCCTTCTATTCACGATTATCATTGCACTGCCATAAACACATACACACCTACATGCATACAAGTATGTATGTATGTACGTACGGAATCATACAGTCGAACTCACACTCCCTTTTATGTTATATTATTACACCAGTCCATCCAATTTGGAAACACGGTGTAAATGCGTACAAATCTCTTCGCAACGAGGATAATAATTCAATGAATGAGATTTAAAGTTAGTAAAATACTCACACGTGAAATGTTAATATGAATGTCTAATACATGCGTAATTTATGAAATACCTTTTAACCAGTTGCAACTAATTGATATTTATCGTGATATGTTTATATGAAATTCGTTCAGGAATGCAATTAAAATTTCCATATGCCATTAACTCATAAGTTAACATATGCTTGCACTATAATTATATACGATTTTTCAAATTATATTTTCGTAGTCTATTAAAACTGTATTATTATTATACAATATAATCTGTTTTAAATTCTGGATTATATTATTGATTTCATATAAATTATTTATTAGTTGTTTTGGAACTGTGGCTGATTCACTTTACACAAATGAATTTTCACCCCAACACCACAATAATTTAAAGTGTTCAATATTCACTTACTGTTGACTTGTTTTTTATAATTATATAATTTATAATTATATCAGCTGATGCATTTCGATGGCGATGCCATCATCGTCAGAGCCTTTCTGTTAAAATCTATAATAATCTTCATCTAGAACAGACCTCACAAATTGTTTTTGTGTCCTTAGTAATCCAAGTAATAAATAAGTCAATCTTTCTTCATCATCTGTCACAAACCATGAAAAAGAACATGTTAAAATTTAATTGTGTAAAGAACATGTTCTTTACACAAATGTAAAGGGAAATGTTCTTTTTCATGCTTGCAGACCAGATGATGAAATGAAAGATTGACTTATTTGTAGATGGATTGAATAAGGACACAAAAATTTGATTAGTATAGTTCTAGATGAAAATTATTATAGATTTTAACAGAAAGACTCTGACGATGATGGCATCGCCATCGAATGCATCAGCCGATATAATTATAAATTATATAATTATAAAAAACAAGTGAACAATAAGTGATTATTGAACACTTTAAATTATTGTGGTGTTGGGGTGAAAATTCATTTGTGTAAAAATATAAATTATTTTCATACAATGCGATTTATCTATTATCTTTATATAGATTATAAGGTTTAGTGATTATACCTTAATTAGTATGAAAAAAACAATTACTTTATAAGAGAAATAATTCAATTATTTTATAAAATTTAATCAGCATTTATGATAATCATTTCAAAAGTATCAAATGATATAAATTTATTTTATTAACAAATTTTACTCTCCCTATAACATATTTTTAAATTAATTGAAAAACAATATTTAGAAAATTTTTGAATCACATAAACAAATAATACATTATAATCATTCTTCAAATCATTAGATAAAAATTTGCTTAAATACAAATAATAATTTAAAATACAAGAGATTTCCAATATTTCTAAATAAGTCAATATTATTTCTTTTCATATTCCATTTATGAATAAAACACACTAAATTGAATGCAGAAACTAACTAGTCCATATCTATTATTAAAATATTTAGATTGCGTTTATCTAAATGTATAATAGAAACATTCATATATTATATATATTGCAGAGATATGTTCGTATAAATATTTGTTCGCGACTATACCTGCTGCATATAATTTCCTTTCGCGAACAAACTTCTCATCAAGTACATTACAAACAGTGGATAGCAATGTATTTACAATATATACACTTCACACTGAATTGGTATTGTATGAGACAATCGAAGACAAGTGACGTGTTGAACACTAGAATCACTA
>CP092095.1:15562228-15592228 GCA_029203775.1 Neoneuromus ignobilis | reverse complement strand
ATGATTAATCAGATTTCTAAATTAACACTTTATTAGTGCTGTTTAATTTTATTATATTTTTTTATTATAGTCTACATTATATATGCATTTATATGGTCATCCAAATGTAACGCCTAGATTTGTATTTTATTAAAAAGAAAGTATAAACATGTTTCTTTTTAATAAAACATAATATGGGCATCACATTTGGATAACCCTATATATATATATAAATATATATATATATATATATATATATGCGTGTGTGTGTGTTTAATGTACATAATATAATCATTATATAATTATAAGTTAATTTACAGTTTGGAACAGTTATACTCAATCTGTTTTGATCATCGTATAAACATAACGTAAACATTTGTATGAATTCCATATATCATATTTTGAAGGAAAATCTATCATACAAATCTTCGTTTGATCATCGTAATATGTGTATTCCAACCAATATATTACAAATATGTAATTGCCGAATAAATGACCACGCTACTATATGACAGCTCGCGGTCATACAGAGACTGATGTGTATTGAGGTGATTTATAACTACATAAATTTTTCTGTAAGGATGTAATCACATTCATATCTCCATAATAGACATATATATATATATATATATATATATATATATATATATATATATATATATATATATATATATATATATATATATATATAGATAGATAGATAGATACTTTATTATTACTGTACCAGTAAAAATACATTTATTTTAATATCTTTAAAAAAGTTAAAAAATAAAATTATGCTTAGATTATTTACATAAGAGATTTTTAAAAATTATTGTAATGAATAATAATGTTTTCATATCTCTTCAAGAAATTTACAGTAACTACTTCCAAGTAAAATTCTATCTTAGTAATTACATTTTAATGCTAAAACTGTTTGTTCTTTGCTATAAAATTATTTAATTATGACTTGATATCATCCTTCTATAAACGTTGTATATTTTCTTCACTTTTTATGAACATGTTACTAATTATAATTTCATTACATTAAATGTTCTCATGTCAAAAAAGTTTCATATAAATATCTTTTGCACCTATATACTTATTTCTTGATATGAAATAATACTGTTATTTTATTTTGTTGTATTTTAAACCAGCTTTATAAAATAACATTCTTTGTTAACTGAATTAATTACAATTAGCAAGTTTGAAATGTATTACTTTTGATTAAATATATGTTTTTGTTTACAAGTAAAATCTTACATCTATATTGAAATTGAATTCAATTTGCAAAGAAAATTTTTTGTTACTCTGATATTCAATGTCTAGCTTATACAAAATTGCTACTAATTTGCAAACAGTCCATTCTATAAAGCACTCTAATAGATTCTAATTTATATACTGAAGACCGTATAAATCAAACATCGTCCTTTGATGAACAAACTAAAACCCTCAGTAATATAATGAAACATATATATATATATATATATATATATATATATATATATATATATATATATATATATATATATACAATAGATAAACAAACATGTAAAGCCCTTGTGAAAAAAAATTATAATTTAAAGAAAGTAACAAAATTAATGTAGCATTATAAATTATAAATATTAATATTATCTATATTTTGTTCGCAAAAAATATTATTAATATAAGAAGTTTTTTTAAAAGAAAATTAAAAACATTTTTCCTACTTTATTTATTTTTTATGAAACAAAAAAACATTTTGAACGAAATAAATATATTTCGTGATGAAAATACAGTTATTACCTAATTTAATTTTAAAACTGATTTAAATATATCAATAAAAAATACGTAAATGAAATTAATGTAGTTTTTATATTAATATAAAATAAAAAACTGATCTAAACAATACAAATATTTGACATCATTTATATTTTCTCGTGTTTTTTTAGTGTTTTTATTATGTATTTTGTATTTTTTTCGAGTAAGTAGGTGTATTATGTATACTTATATATATAATATATATATATATATGTATAAACATAAAATAAATATAACGCAAAAAGTTTTAATTTCAGTAGAAATTATTCCAGCAGTTACAAAAGTATTTTTTTCAAATTAAAACAAAATATTGTTTTTTAATAAAATTCTACTAAACTAACTATTTATACAAATAATATTCAATTAGAAACATCTTTTTTACAAACAATCAATTCAAAAAACGTCCTGCTCGCCAATCTTGAATTTGATCCTGAAATTATCATAATTCAGACCAGTATCTTTAGATAGATAACGTAACGAAGCATAGTTAGCGCGGTTAATTAATCTAAATAATGGCCCGTGATGCAGTACAATTAAAAGTCCGACCGAGTTACCTGCGAATGTATATTTGTTATTTTCTGGCTCATTTGCGTCGAGAAAAATTGCCCGGAAAATGGGAAAATTTACAGCGGCACGTTTTCACACCGGAAATGAATGTGGGGGCGAATGAAGGAACGCACATTTACAAGTACGTGGAGTGATTTCAAGTATATATTACCTACGTTATTTCCGTTTCTCGTTTTTTTTTCTTCTTCATTTTCCACTTTCTCGTTCTCACTCGTACGAGAATGATTTGCTCGTTTTTTTGTAAATATCACTGTCAAAACGGTTTATTTTCTATTAAATTTGCATTTGCGCCGTATGAATATTTTATTTTTGCGTTTATTCCATTTTTTATTATGGTTCTGTTGTTGAAAACAAATTAGTTACTGCGAAGGCGTGGTTATTGGTGGGATGTGAAAAGCGTTTCATATGAATGTATTGTTTTTCTTTAATGTCGATTTCATCTCAAAAATAATTGGAACACCAATTGTATATTGATTTTATTTTTATGAATATCAGATAGTCTTCAATTATTCAAATTTTATTTGAAATTTACAAACGAAAATCTATAATCGATTATACTATATTTTTTTATAGTTCAATAATATAAAATGTAATTGAACGTTTTTATACTTCATATATTATTTAGAGAAATACATTTTAAAATCTAGTATAAAAAAATCAAATATCTAACAATATATTCAATGAAGAAATAATTATATATATATATATATATATATATAAAGTATAACTGGAAAAATGCTATATACAATTTATCTATTCAAAAGAAAAAATAAATTTAATGCCAAATTTGTCAACAACAAACTTTACGCTACCGATAAACAATATTTTCTTTGAAAGTTCAATAGAATGTTCTCGTTATTATCTGGTTTTCTTTTTCGTTCGGACAAAATTTTCCAACAAGGAACGAGGAAAAGTGGAAAGGCTTGTAGTAGTGACACTTGTGCGGGTGATGTCGCTTTGAAAATGAAAGGTTTTTATATAAAGGCACCTCGTTTGTCGGCTTTGCACACAAACCGTGCAATGGCACGTCTGTTGTATAATGTTCACGTAATATAGACCGTGCTTCCTATTTGCAACTCAAAGCATCGACGTGCATGTTACTACTATGGCTATTGCAAATGGAGGATGGATAAATATCACACTTCGGTGAATTTCACATCTGGTTTGACTTGTCGTTGTTGGGTCACTTTGTATAGTTAAGCTACGTATCACCTAAACAGGTATTTTCAATAAGGGAAGTAAATCGGTAGAGGTATATCTATGTTATGATTACACTTTAATGCATGCCACTAATGGAATTTAAGTACATATCTGTGCTTTCATAAACAAACATCGAAAAGTCATTAAAATAAAAGATTATTATTAGATATAAATATCTATATATGTATATTACATACAATTGTATATATGTATACACACACACACACATATATATATATATATATATATATATATATATATATATATATATATATATTCATTAACAGTAACACTAAAATTAACCTAAATTCAAACTACTTTACACAATTGCATACAGAGTACTCAAAGTTTATATAAATGTAACAACTGAACAAACAATCCTAGAACTTTTATATAAAAATACATTACTCCACTTCTATTCTCAACTTTGGTTCGCTCGTTATTCATTCACATACACAATATATGCATATCCATGAAGTACAATAACATTTTAAACAATTAATAATTATTTCAATTTATTCATGTTTGTACAATGTAAAATACTTTCTGACTATAAAATCATTCCAATCTCATTTCTTCTTTAGTAATTTATTTTTTAATAAAATAAACTATTTTGAACAACTGCACAGAAAAAGTTTATGTAAACATAATAAATAAGCAAATAAATGAGAAATTCTTATATACTTTTACATGACAAACTACTTCATTTTGCACTAAAAATAATAACATTCGATTGAAATTACATAAATAATAATTAAATAAGCCATCGAAATTTTATAAATATGAAAATGTGTTAATGAAAATATATATGTTAATAAAAAACTAAGTCAATATTGGAACTAGTAATAATATTTTTCATTTGGAAAAGTAATTAATTGTTATCTCCGACGATATACTTTTTGCAGAATTCAAATATATTAAAATTCAGTGTTTATATTATACTTTGATATCAATTTACTTATTATAATTTTATTCTGCCATTTAAACTATACAACATCCCCAGCATACAAACTTCCTAGAATTTCAATTGTACTGAATGAAGTGCACAGTTGGTGCACTCATTTGCAATATTATCTTTATATGCTGACATGTGTTATTCAGTGATCTGACTCAGTATTTTTCTCACAACATAGCAATTTTCTAGAATTACAATTTCATATGAGTACAGTAAAAGTATTTCGTCACTAAAAATCAATTATCTCTTCATATTTTCACCGATATTAAATATAGGCATAATTTCCACAAAAATTGATGATGTATTATATATGTTTTATTTTATTTATATACAATTTTTTAAACTATAAGAAAAATGTGTATAATCACAGAACAACTCCCTTGCTCTTTCTCTCACTTTATAAACATATACTTATACGAGGGTTGTTTGATAAGTATGGTAAATTTATTTATTGTTTAATTTAATTAAATTTTTTAATTTATTTTTTCTTCCTTTTTTACCATTCTTATTAAACGACCCTCGTATGTATATATATATATATATATATATATATATATATATATATATATATATATATATATATATATATATATATATATGAGGTTATATGAGAAAATCGATAAGAATTTCTTTTTTTTTAAAAAAATAAAGGAATATAACATTTTACGCCGCATTAACGACATATAACTTCAAAGATATTTCCTTTGAATAAAAATAACATCACAAGAATAAACATATAAAAAATCATCAACTATGAAATACATACAAATAAATCAAACATTACCTTTCTTACGAACAACAAAACAATCATCGTTACATATAACATGAAACAAATTTAGTATAAATGTGTGCAAAACGATTTTCGCTAAACAATGAAGAATATACCTACGAATTTTTTCCCAACATTAGTATAATCAATATACTTCAACGTTAGCGCGGTTCTGCACATCAAGTCTCGTTTCTGTCTCCACCCCCATCATTTTTAAAATGTCGGGCGTGATGCTTGCAATTATGTCTTGTATCCGATTGCTCAATCCTTGTAGGTCCCGAGGTTTTCGTTCATTTGTCATTGACATTACCCCAACAAAAAAAATATGAACTGGAATTATGTGATGATGGAAATTCACAGTAAATATATATATATATATATATATATATATATATATATATATATATATATCAGTTATTTTTGAGCAAATCATCATAAATCAATTAATTAAATTAATAGTTAATCTAATTACTCTTAGTACTGAATAATGTTGATAACAACATATTTTTATTAATGTGTTTGAACCTAATCTAAATGATTGTATATATAAAACAATATGCCTGATTGATTAAAAACAATATGATTTAAAAATTATCACTAATCGCAGTTATATATTGACACTATAAAATACACATTCGTTAGTTATCTATTTCCAACAAAACATAAAATTCTATTATCATTTTACATATAAATTTAGTTATTATAATTTGTTAAAAATGTAATTTTTTAAAATTATTTTCAAAAGAGCTCTACAAAATATTAAATTTGTTTATATTTGTTTCTTTAAAAAAACATGTTTTAAAAACGTAAAAGAAGTAACTATCAAAATAATAAATGTTGATATATGTATTCTTTAATTGTAATTCAAAATAGTTAATATTAGTGTATATATTTTCAGATAAAAATTAAAATATAATTAATACGTGTATATATTTATATATATTTAACCCTTAAATTCTAACTAAATAACATTCGCAAATCAAAAAAATAATTTTTAATAGTATATATATATATATATATATATATATATATATATATATATATATATACGTATGTAAATAAGTAGATAAATTATCGTTATTCACAAAACATATATAGAACAACAAACATTAAAAAAAATATGCGTACGTGCTGAAAGTTTCACCACGACGAATGCAGTCGTACAATGATAATCATCCAAAAAATGATTGCTGTGGGCATGTGTTGTGCCAGTCAACTTTATCTCTGACTTGGATGAAGTCGTCGCTAAGTCAAACGAATCCATCGGGACACATTGAGAATATAATATTTCTTGTGACGTTTCCGTCAGAGACGACTCTTGATGACATAATTTATAATACAATATATCGAAAATGATATGAAGCAATATTAGCATACCGTCTGTAGTCAGCACATTATTGTGATCCATTCTATCTAATGATGTAGATACAATATGTGTATAAATTAGGTTGTTTGATAGTAATCTATTGTATTGTTCTTTTCTACTTCATTTCACATACAAACATATATATATATATATATATATATATATATATATATATATATATATATATATATATATGTAATAATTTTGTGTTTATTTGTGTCAATAATTCTATTTAACGTTTACATAACAGATCGACTTTTTTATTAAATCAAGTTGAAATATTTTTCAATTCAATATTGTTTCTCTTGTCATTAAAACACAAATGAAACTCGATCTTACAAATTTTCAACTTATATGAATTAGATCAAAAATGTGGCAAATACATACAAACTCGTACATAAGTGTATTAAAATATGTATAAATGTTTACATCTAACATTCCATGTACCTGAACCTATTTGTATATATGTAATTAGAAGGTATATTTTAAAATAAACACTTCGTTGAATTAAGTACACGAATATATAAAACAATATACTTTAGAATTCACAAAAACTGAAATGAAAAACGAACGCTTTTAACAAAAGTTTAAGTTTTATAAAACGTACACGCATACACACTTATTGTTAAACCAAAACAAATGAATCCAATACACCAGAAATGAAGTCCATTAAACGAAACAACCGGGTCAGTAAATGCACAGAAACGGGGGCGAGCCAAAAAAAGGAAAACAAAGCACGATCTATCTCAATCCATTTTCGCCTTAATAAAATGGTCGTATCAATCACGCCCGACTGCGTTGATGATTTCTACGCGAAATACCAGAAAAAATATATGTACATATACATATATATATATATATATATATATATATATATATATATATATATCCATATATATATACAAATGTCCGTACGAATTGTGTGAACAAAACACAGAGACATTTCTCTTAAAATATATAAATGTTCGTGCTTTACAATATTGCGGACAGATATCGAGTGCGTGAGAGTCACTGATTAATAGTTATTATAGTGAGACAGTACATACACTCTAAATTAAATCTATTAAACAATTATATTGAAATAGATTTATTATATAATAGAACACTTATTTCTATTTCTTCCGCATGGTTGAAACGATTTTCAATCTTAAACGAGTTTTAACTTCAGGTAATGGTAAAGGTGATCTATATATATATATATATATATATATATATATATATATATATATATATATATATATATATATATAAAATACATGACACAAACAACATATACCTGACATAGATATCAAATGTCTAGACGAAGATTTGTATCTATCTGTAAAAATCTTTTATATTGAAAATATATATTTAATTAATATACAGTAATACAAATCAAAAAATAATAATTTTATATCTATAACTAATTAAAATAATATTTCTTTTTAAATATTCTTATTAATTTATTTCTAGTTAAAAATCTGATTGCTAATTCGAAAAAGTAAACTTTATTATATCATTTTTTTAAAAAAAGCTATAAATAAAAATTCAAAAAATTACATTGATTATTTTCCCAATTTCAATTTGATAGCCCTAACATTTAATTTTTATTCGAAAAAATTAAACATTGTCATAGTTAGAGACATATGAATCACATGAAATTGCGAATAGAAATTTGACCTATTACAAAAGTAATTTATAGACTTGGCACAGAAAATGCTGGACGAACGAATTACAAGTTCAAGAAGCGACATGACAATCTTGTAAAGTACAATAGTAACTTTTTTTCGATTCTTAATGTCTGTTTCTATATATGTGTGCAAGTGTCATATATTAATTTCTCTTATGTGTATGTGTGTGTGTATATATATGCATATATATATATATATATATATATATATATATATATATATATATATATATATATATATATATACTGGAAATTAATACCAAATTATTTTTGAAATAAATAGTGTATAAAAAAATATATCAAGCACTTTATTTTTATCGCCTATTTACTAAAAATGACACTAATATTTTATTAGTGCATATAGTTTATTACATTTGATAAAAATTTATTTTCTCATAAAAATAAATTATGCTTATTTGGATAACATTTATAAATTTATTTTTCAATTATTTACTCTAATATCAAAATTAATTCTGTTATATTAAAACACAATCGTTGAATGAATAAATTAAGACTTCATTTATAATAAAGAGTTCTTGTAAAGTAAAAGATACACTGAAGTGTGAATAAACTGAAACAGTTGTGGAATAACTTTGTTTTCACGTTTTTGTAACGTTTTGTGCTTGTTTATAACTTAATTTTGTTCTGTTTTACTCGTGATTCTCATAGTAAGTACACTTAAATAATACTTCAAAAGAATACCATTCTCTTCCTACTTATTACAAAAGTTTTAACAAGTAATTAATTAAATGCTATCTCAAATCTCTTTGATATAATTAAAACAGTTTATATATATATATATATATATATATATATATATATATATATATATATATATATACTGCATATATGTATATATACGTATCTTTCGAAGCAAAATCGTTAAGTTTTGCGCTTCGAGACACTGCTATACATAAACAATATAACTCAAAAATGTTGCAAATAAAATAAAATAACCATTTTAATCGAAAGAAATTATATTAAAACATTTGTATATTTTATTATTATTAAAATCAGTTTTTGTGCGTCACTTTAAAATAATTAAGATGCGAAACATAAATTAAAGTACTTATTAATTTGGGGCAGAAATACGTATCTAAATGAAATATCGAGGAGCGAAAGATTAATTTCAACATTCAAGGAGATATACTGTTCACAAATACGATTTTTTTGTCAATCTCGTACTTCATAGAGGTGGGAACATTACTCTCGAACAAAAGACCAAGCAGATGTCATATTATTGACAAAAACAGACTCAGATGATAAAGGATTGTTGAAGGACAACCCTACTTTTTTGTTGGAATCAAGAATACCTTAAGGCAATGATCGATAACTGTTCATGAAATTTTACATTGATTTTAAGTGTTGGCAACCAATTGTATTACATCAGATATATCAATATTATTAATAAAAAAGTTTGTTCGAATGAAATGATAAGTTGAATCAAATATTAAACTTGTTTATATTTTCAAAAGTAATATACAACACCGAAAGTCCAATACCAATCAATAAACATGAAATTAAAAGAGTATTTTATTAAGAATATAAAAAAATCATATCTTGTTTATAAATAAAACATAAAAAACAAGAAACATAACTAATCATGTAACATCAATTTTAAACATGAAAACACTGATCTTAAATAAATTAGTAGTATAAACAATATATCCATTGTTATTAAATATTATGTCTATATCAGTTCATTTACAATATTATTAACCTACACAAACTTGTACGTTTATATCTATATTAATTTTCATAAACAGTTTCGCACATATCTTCCAAATATGCCACGTATTCAGAATAATAAATTTGACACTGTAGAGACATAATTGTGATAACAACGATTAAATGAACAGTGATAAATATTAAATACTCTTGTGGTTCATAGTCTTCAACTAATTACTTTGAGTGTTGTATTTAGGCCTGAGAATAAAGATGGGTATGAAAAAATTGGGTACTTTGAAAAAATATTTTTGAAATAATTTAAAAATATTAAATATTTAAAATTGAATATAAAATACAAAAAGTATTTATTTTCAAAATCATCAAAAAAAATTTTTACACGTTAATAAATGTTTTAAAATAAATTAAGTTTTTATTATGTAATTGTTTAAATATATATATATATATATATATATATATATATATATATATATATATATTTATATAAACGAAAATGTACATGACAGCAGTACAACTATTATCTTTCGAAAGGTGGTGACATAGATATACATATATGTCATCATTGCAGTGTCACTATTTCTATTTTGTGTCTGATAGCATATTTAACAGCACATGGAAAAATTCAAATACTTTCTTTTATGTAGTAAAAGTGAACATTTTAATAAAACAACACGTATTTATCAATATAATACCTTAAATATTATTTTTTAAATTTAATAAATTATTAATTTATATTTATTAAATTTTTTTCTTTTCAAAAAAAAATATCGATGTGTTAAATTTTGAAAAACTGGAATTTGAAACATAGTCGAATATACTTCAACATAGTCCAATTAAAATTCGTAACTCTATTATTTTTTCAGAATTTCATAAAACAATATATACAAGTGTTACACATTTATGAGCAAATTATGAAATACATGTTAATATTGTATGCAAAATATGAAAAAAATGTAATATTCATGAAACAAAACCGCTTAATTCAAAAATATACAGTGTCGTTCATTCCACTTGAATAAACGAACCCTATTCAGAAATGTCCTGTAAAGAATATCCACGCTACATACTGTGACATCATTTCACAATCCCAACTTAAGGACGATATAAAAGATATGACGTAGAGAACGGTTTGTGTCTAACTTTCACAAAAGAACTGAACAGTACTCGAAGTACAGATGGCGGCAGCATCCTGATGTTTACTGCAACACATGTTATATATAGGTCGAGCTGGCGAATAGCCAACAATGTGATATGAGCTCCTATCAGCATCATCTGCTGAAATCAGTGTCGGCGAAACAAAGTTTCACTATTTATATAAACACATAAATAAAATACAAAAACACGTATTTATATAAATGCATAAATATTGGTAGAAGACAAACGATAGATCCTTTAAAGTAGAAGAGTTTGGAAAAAGACCCTTATCTGGCAACGAACTGATAACGACATTAGAAGATAATTATATATATACATATGTATTTATAAATGCTAAAAACGTTAAAATTTTAAACTAAACGTTAGTAAAAAAAATCGGAAGTTGTTCGTAAATACTAACAAATCTTAAGAAATAAATAAATATCATTAAAAAATATTATTATTCATTACAAATAAATCATTTACACCAACAATATAATATTTTATAAATATTTAATATTCACTTTATTCGCATCATATTTTGCTAACCATATTATCATCACTAGAACAAATTTTTCTATATTATTGGCTAAAACATTAAGAATTATTAATGAAGTAAATATTCTTCATATTATAAAATATAAATTCTATAACAAAACATTCTGACGATGGTGTAGCAATCAAAATGTACAACAGATAATAAAATAAACAAGAAGTTATTATTAAATACTTCCATAACATCTTGTGGAATTCGAATAAGAAATTTATTTGTGTTATTGTGTTAACACGAACAATTCTGAGTATAAAAATTGTAGTATATAGAATATAAGAACTAAGAATTTTAACAATTTAATGTTAAACAAACATAAAATATGAATTATAAAGATATAATTGATAATAATTTCAAACGCAATACTACTTCTAATAGATAAAACAAAATCATTTTGAATAAAAATCTTATCTACAATATAATTTCAACGGCATATATTATAAATAAAATATAAATATAATTAAAATTATAATATAAATAAAAAATATATATTTCACAAGTATATAATTTAAATATAGCATATTAACCATTTGATAAAATCGCATAAAAGTAATAATTTTCACTTTATTTACATAATCCGTAAAAACGATATATAAAAGTATATACTTATAGTATATTTAGAAATTAAATTTTATACACTACACTAAAACCAAGAATCTAATAAAACTATAGTTCGCACATAGATAGATATAAATTTATTCAAAATTTATAGATGTAAATTATTTCGAGTAAAAAAATATTATTTTTTTAAAAATATTTATCGTTTTTGTTATTCAAAATATCTATTTACTCATAAAAATTAGTACATAAGAAATATTAATATAAAATATTATATATGCGTACCTTTATTTTATTGCGACATATTTGTTGAATCTTCTATATCAAAGTAACCACATGTATAGTTAATTTTGAACACAATATTTCACTAGGTGATTATATAGATATATATATATATATATATATATATATATATACGCAGATATTTTTGCACATTTTATAAAATATTGAATTGTTTCACAATATATAAAAAAAATAATTTTAATATTTCACACACTCGGTAAGACACATCGACCACTCGAATATTGAAACATGCGCATTAAGTAGTCCAGTATTTGGAAATTTTACCAAATTACCTAGTTACCTAAGATATTTACGTATTAAAATAATATTGTATATATAAAGAGAGAAAGGTGGCCCAAATAAGATTGGAGGATAATAAAGAAGAGTAAATAATAGTAAACAAGTAAATATATGTCTAAACCCTTCAGTCTCCTTTCAGTCTCATTCCTATATATGCATGTATATATATACATATATATATATATATATATATATATATATATATATAATAGTGTATTTTTATCAGCCAATGTTGTCGAACTACTTAATACAGTACAAATGAAAAGCATTTATATATTGAATTTGAATTCATGATTGAAAATAAATTAAAAATATAATTAAAAGTGATAACTTACATTTTCATACATTTATATACATATATATATATATATATATATATATATATATATATATATATATATATGGATCAAATAAAATAAATCTAGTCCATTATATTTGAAAAACACAATATGAAGCAAATAAAATCAACGACAATAAAATCTTGAAAATAAATTCTACCCTAAGACATCTCATAAATAACAACTAACTAAGAAAGCAATTTCTAGAATCCATTGAAACTTGCCAAAACTTGTATCTACAAGCACACTCACTGACAATATTATATCTAAACAAAATTTTGTTCCACGTTACAGTTTTTCCCATCGTTCCTGGATCCGATACGTGCGGAACGCATAACTTTGAACGAATATAAAATAATAAATAAATTGTATCGCACGACACCACTGATATATATATATATATATATATATATATATATATATATATATATATATATATGTATGTATATAGATGAGAATGTTTAAGTTCCTGGTTTTATAATACAACAGTGAAACACAGTAAGCTTGTGAAAGGGGATGCAATAACGAGGGGGTTTGTTGGGGTTACAATGCGCGATTAGTGTTTCACCTTACTGTATGAAATACACCAAATGGAATGAGGTCTCGTGTTCAATGCCCGTAAGCGATAAAAATTTAGTTCGACATAAAATCTATATGGGTGTTTGCCAAATATTGCTTTTTAAAAGAATCTAAAAATATTTTTGATACGTTAATGTTTTAAGAACTTATTTTAACATATGCATACATACACATGTATATATATATATATATATATATATATATATATATATATATATAATTATTCTTTCATAAATACATATAAAAATAAAAAAGAAATTAAATAAATATCCAAAAAAGGAACAAGTATATCGTTCAATAATTATTTTTTTTTGTATTTTATAAACAAAATAAGTTTTGTAAATCATTTATTTATATTAAAATTGCAAGACAAAAATATTTTGAAATATATATTTATTATCATGAAAATAAATTATTTATTGTTACGTTTCAATTTTATATAAATTGTTTATAAACCTCAAACATATTGTAAACTATAATATACTAATAAAATGTTAATCCAATGAATGCAGAAAAATTTACATTTAAAATAATAAGATTTTTAATTGTCATTTTTATAGAAACATACACACATGTGGTCATGTCTATATAATTCATTTTTGGATTCTTTTTATTTACACAAAATCATTATTCCATTTAATTGAAAAAAATATATCAAAATTAAATCTATATTAAAACAATTAACACATTAAATATAATCATTTATCAAACACAAATATAATTTTAAAAATATAATATTAAATCTGTACAGAATTATATTTTAATAAAATTTCGAGTTGAAATTCAATATTATTAAAAGATTCTTATCAAAATGATTGTCACTTTCTTAATGAATAGTGACACATACCACAAAACTGGATATCACGCACAATGTCCTTCTCATTTACTGTCTACGACTGCTTTTACAAAATTTCTTCTCTTCTTTATTGATAATCGATATCACTTATTGTATTTTTAACTTTTGTACATAATATTTTCTTTCCGAAATTCATTTTTTTAGAAATAGAGGACATTCATAGTCTAAGTAATAGATGTAGTATATCTTGCTTGAACTACAGATTTTTTCAAAATCTATAAACATGAACTAATTTTTTTTAAAAAAAATAATTGTATTAATTTCATCTTGAATAAATAAAAAAACATTTATAATTTATTTATTTATTAAAGAAATATGTTAAAAAAAGAAAACTTCTTACCATTAAAAATCTCATATAATTATATAAATTCCAAAAAAAATATTAAAATTTTGTAGATTTTCAAAGATAAGATATATTTATAAAAAGTCAATAATTAAATTAGATAATTTTAATTATATTTCATATCTTTCAAACATGTACTCTGCCTTACGTTTAATAAAATTTGAATCAATATTATTTTGTTACTATTAAATATAATATTAGAATGTATGACAAATATAATCCATAAAAAAATTATTTACAAATCATCTTATAATAGTATTTCGAAAATAATTATATATTTAATAAAATTTCAATAAATCTCAGCTTTTTGTAGTAAACACACATATATAGTAATTTCAAACATTGTTTGATTTGAACAGTGAATGATTATTATAGAATTCATTTAGTGTGTTATTATTACAAATATTATATATATATATATATATATATATATATATAAACATTATGTTAATAGCTAACATTTACATACAAAATTACATTTTCATGTAATTAGCAATTATTGAAAACGAATGCTGTTCATCGTGATTATCTTCTTTTTTTAAAAATGATAATGAAAAAGTGCAATAAATTAACAATATTTTATTGTAGATTGCTTAAATAACAAACAGCATGACTTTATATAAGAAAAAGAAATAAAAATATAAAATAAGTTATTAAAGTATTTAAGTTATTAAAGTATTTTAGTTGCGCTAGAATGACGTGCTATGTACGTTAACTGCTTTCTGTACCAAATGTCGATAAGACGTACACAGCACGTCGTATGATTTTTGCTAAGTTAAAATAACATTGGAGTTCAGTTAGCAAGTGTCACACTTCTGTTTTGAAGGCATGCAAGTGCTTTTTGTAGAACTTCATTAATTTTACATATTTTCATTGAATAATAATTAAGTAACTACAAAACACAATAATTTTTTTTATTATTATAAAAAACTATTTTATCAAAGAACTATTTTATTCTGATAATAGCGCATCAGAAAATGTTGTACTGAATTTATGTAGGCTTTTAGTTGATTTTGTACTCACCCTCTTTTTAGATAACTGGTATTTGTCACCAAAACTGTATCGGAAATTACATTTGCAAAAAAATAATACTATTGAAACAGTCAGATCTAATAGAAAGAATATGCTAAAAGATCTCGCAGTGACAAAATTAAAAATATTTTACATTCTTTTAAGATCTTACAATGGTATCTTAGCTGTAAAATGGAAGGACAAAACAGATATATATATATTTACTTTCTTCAAAACATTCCAAAGCAGAAATGATTGTAACAAAAAAGACAAATTTTAGAAATTATACAGACCAAAATGGAAACATTACAAAACCTAATATAGTTTTAGATTACAATGATGGTATGGGTGGAGTAGACCTGCAAGATAGCTATTTATCATCTTTTCCTTTAATGAGAAAATTTGCAAAAAGTTACAGAAAAATATTCTTTTATCTAATGGATATGGAATTTTTTAATACCTCTATTCTATTCAGTAAAATAACAAACGTACCAAAACCCAAGAAATATTCCTTTTCAAAAATTATTAATAAATTTGTTAATCAATTTAAGAGTTTTACTATAATGTTAATATGTGTATGTGTCTAAAACTTTATAAAAAATGATTTCAAATACCAACTCGCTGCGAATTGCTTTGGACGGATTTGCCACGCATGTTAATTAATTACCAGCGTAACTCGTTAAGAACCAATTTTAATATAAAATATTTCTAATTATTCAATATTATATATATATACACATTTGTGTAAGTATGTATGTACGTATATACCTAGTGTCAAATGAATGATTTTGTAAATCTAAATGAATAATATCAAGTTGAAATCAGAGGTTGACGAATGTTTGAAACGAATATTATTTTCAGTTCTGAACATTACATAAGTCAGACATGATGGACATTCTATAAATATAACGCAAACAACTCGAACTGGCTGTAACTCTATAACAGACCACTTTTATATCAAGTGTACCACACGTCGAGTCTTCTCCGTCGTTCTTATATAATAAAACTGTACACACAAAGCACTACAGACAAAGCCGTTAAGTGAAATTTGACACTCTTGTTTAAAACAATAGAATGCACGCACATGTAGTTACGATATTTTTATGCTACGTATAGTTATGGTTTAATTATTTAATCAATGTTGAATGTTCTCAGATTGTCTTTATCTCTTTAGTTGAATAAATTTTACACCTATACATAATATAGCACGCATACTACACCTATACATATTAAAATTCGTAATTCGTGTTTTCAGGTACTTTTATTTATTAATTATAATCAGAAAATATTTCCTGCCATATAATTCATTATTGAAAAATGTGAATTCTTGTACTAATGAATTATAAATTGATATTTATTTATTTTTAATTTCCATAATGTTAACAAAAATGTTGTATAATACATTTTTATTGTAATTTATATTTAAGTTTAATCAAAAATAAATGAGAAAATTTCAAATATACAAAGAAAACTAAAAAATATATACACTATTTAATGTCTTTGACAAAAATACTGTTTTTGAAAAAGAATTAGGAGGAATAAATTATATTTTTATTAGTAATTCATTTATTGAGTTTTAAATATTCATGTTTTCATACAAACATGTTTTATGTATTTACATATATATATATATATATATATATATATATATATATATATATATATATATATATACGAGGTCAGACAATTAAGTAATGCGACCGATTTTTTTCTCGGCCTGTGGTAACACTGCGAACCTGTAACTCCGCCACCGTAATAGCAGATCCCTACTCTCTCGATTGAGACCTTGACCACCCTCGTACGATCATTTCTTCGCCAGCTGTTTAGTGTTTTGTAATAACGCACGAGTAGTGCATGTCACGAAAATGGAACAGAGAAATTTATTACTGGTTATTACTGGTGATGAAAGTTATTACTAAAAAAAAAAAAAAAAAAATTATTACTGGTGATGAAAGTTGGTTCTTTCAATATGACCCCGAAACTAAACGACAAAGCCAACAGTGGCTGTCCCCTGGAGCACCAAGGCCAAAGAAGGCGAGAATGAGTAAGTCCAAAGTGAAAACCATGTTGATTTGCTTCTTCGACAGCAAAGGGGTGATTCACAAAGAGTTCGTACCACCTGGACAAACCGTAAATCAAGTATTCTACCGCAATGTGCTCGAAAAATTACGAAAAAGGGTGCTCAGAGTGCGTCCAGAGATCGCGAAGACTTGGGTTCTGCATCACGACAATGCTCCCTGTCACAGTGCGTTCAGTGTCTCTCAGTTTTTGGCGTCTAAAGGCATCGCAACGTTACCACAACCGCCCTATTCACCGGACATGTCACCCTGCGACTTTTTCCTATTCCCCCATATGAAAAAATTCGTCAAAGGTCGACATTTTGACTCCGTTGAAGATATTCAAGAATCTGTGACGAGGGTACTCGGAGAGGTCCCACAAGAAGTGTTCCAGAATTGTTACGAAAACTGGAAAACTCGCTGGAATAAGTGTATAGATGCGGGAGGGGACTACTTTGAAGGGGATCGCAGCGATGTACCTTAATTTTTAAATATACTCGATTTTTGAATTTTGTCGCATTACTTAATTGTCTGACCTCGTATATATATATATATAAAGTTGGCCAAAAATATTTGTCAGATATACTTCCGGTTTTGTTTTACTGTATACACTTACACAAATGAACATTGAGTATTATTTACCGTTAGTTATATTTATTTTGGAACACTTTGATGAGTTCTGACCTAAATGTTTTGATTCGCCTGCCTTTAGTTTTTTAACATTTTTGTACTATATATATATATATATATATATATATATATATATATATTAATATTTGCGAAAAACTTTTTAATATATCTCTCACTATAAACGATATTTCCTCAAATTAATCAACGTCAGTTTGGATATACATTTTTCGTAATTTTTTATAAAAATATGACGAATAGATTTTTTAAGATTTCTGTTTACAAAAACTAGTAATTGGTTTTGTATTTCAAAAAGTAAAACTATATTAATGATCAAAATCTGAACTAATTTCTAAATTAATCAGAATTAAATTAAATATATTATTCAAATAAAATTGGAAAATATATAAAGTATAATATAAAACTTTGCATATATTATACTAATTTTTTAAATATAATTTGATTAAAATTATCTTATAAAAAAATGTAATCTCAATATATAAAACAAGTTTTGGATGTAGATAGGATTTTCTTATCATACATTTGATATATTTATCTAGCAGAAATAAAATAAGAAGGCTTCAGGTTTCATGAATTGTACAAATCGCTTGAATTTCTTCGTACTTGTTTATTATTTCTTAGGTTTTATTTACCATATGTTTTATAAAAAAAATTGTATAATTATTATAAAAACGCAATATTATTAAACATGATTCGGAATTAATTACATCAAAAACTAATTACGATCTTAATTACGTAAAACTAAATAAAACTCTAATTTTAATGAATGAAAATATCAGAATAATATATATGATACTTTTGATATAGTCTTATAAACTATTGTTAAAAAATATAGTTTATAAACAAATCTATTATTCACTGGAAAATTTATCATTTTTTAAAAATACAATTATATATAAATCAATTTTATTAGTAAAAAATAAAAATAATTCAAGATTTCTCTATTTTTCTATTATTTTTAATTTTCTTCTAATTCATTATTTTCTTCTACTGGTTTTCCATAAAATATTCATTATTCATATTTTAACTACTGAACTACAAATAAAAATTAAAACTGATATAAATCGAATAATTCATTATAGAAATAAATTTCTAAAATATTCCTAACATATATATATATATATATATATATATATATATATATATATATATATATATATATATATATATATATATATATATAAATAATAGTAAAAATAAATCAAAAATGGAATAACGAAAATATAATATTATAAAATTAAATATTTTTTTAAATATCATATTCATACACATTTTTATAAATTGACTGATCTTATAAAGGTTTGTATATATATATATATATATATATATATATATATATATATATATATATATATATATATATATATATATATGAAGGTTACATTAAAAAAATTTCATTAACAATCATATACATGTAAAAGAATCAATTAATCTATTTTTAGATTAAGTCCGATACCATTGAACCTTCTCGACGCCAAATATAAAAGTTCGCGCCAATATGTTTATCCGTACACGCAATTCTAAAAATAAGGTAATCAATCACCGATCTTGTAATTATTTAAATTTAACAGACGCGCGAATGAAATTCGTAACTTGTTTGCTAACGCCGCACTCTTCAATAACACTGACCCAATTCTTCATCGTACGTCTGAGAATAATATTTAGTGAACCCACCTGTTTCACAAACTTAATGCGTCTAGTCTTCGTGTTTGAAAATGTTCAATGCTGTTTAGAATTAGCAAAGCGTGAACAAATACAAGTTACTATCACGTGATGATGTGTTACGTTTCTAGGAAGGTGTGTTCGCATTTAAAGCTTGAACGATTAATAATACCTAGCAAACTGTACGTGCATCTGGAAGTTGTATGAAAAATAAAGTGAAACTTCAAACTGTGCTATTATTTCCACATGTTTCAGTTTTGAATAATTGCATATGATACTTATTTGATTTATTAGACAAATTTTATAATACATATATTTATTGTTTATTGTTGAAAACAAATGTATTTTATATAATTCATATATATATATATATATATATATATATATATATATATATATATATATATAAATAATAATCACTTTTATTAATATTCAAAATAAATCAACATATCTTATTACAATAAAAACTGTTTGATTAAAAAACATATAAAATGTATATTACTTAATATTAATATTTATAACTGAAATAATTAATCAAATAGACAAAGTGAAAAAAATATTTTAAACATTGTAACACAATTAAAAGCTATTTAATATCAAACAAATTATATATACTGAAAAAACTTAATTTTTTCTAAAGAAATTAATATATTTGAAAAAAATCATTGTTAATTAGTAAACAAGGAATAACTCACACAAATTATTAACCATTAACTAAAAATAATTTTAATTGCAAATATTTTAATAATATTATATACATTCTGTGTTTAACAATAAAAAAATAACTGAAACTTTAATCTTATCAATCTTGCTCTGTGTTCATTCAAACTTCACAATAATTGATTTTCTGTGACAGAACTGATAACCCTGAACTACTATCCATAAGAATTTACTTTCTTATCCAAATAAGGATGCTGGCAAAATCAAAGCTCGTCAGTCGCATAAAACAATCGATTTTGTAATGAAAATTGACATATCCTATAACAGAAATAAAAATAATATTTTTATCAGCTTAATATTTCCAGTATTCAATTACAATTAAAATTTATTGCAGATATAATTTAGTAAATATACAATTAAATTTTATATAAAAAATAAATTTACAAATCGATAAATACATTCATAAATTATGTTATATAATAAGTGAGATAAAAAATTATTAAAAATGATTCATGAATGAATATAAATTAAAATAATTTTGATTAATTTTGTGTTAAAGAAAACTTATTTGATTAAATATTGTTTATTTATGAATAAATTAATTAAAATTCAATTTTTATTTTTATTATAAAAATAAAAAATAGTATATTTAATCATCTTTTTGAGAACTTACTTCTTTTAGTAAATCATTATATTAATTCATTCTATCAGTAATGATTCATCGAATATTACAACTAACAATTTTTTTTATAAAATAACATGCAAATTTAATTTTAAAAAATTATGTCAATATGAAAAATATATTTTTGACGTAATTATTATTCTATAATATATATATATATATATATATATATATATATATATATATATATATATATATATATATATATATATATATATATATACATATGTGTATGAATTTCAATAAAACTGAAGAAACATGTAACATTTTGTCAAACAAATTTTTCTCTCTACTCGAATTTCAGTAAAACGTGACAAAAAACAATAGCTATTTCGTTCGATAAATAAATAGAAAACCAATGTTTGTTCGTAAAATGTACCACCATTCAGTTGAAAATAACGACGTCTATTTAGAGTGTTTTTTGGTTGAAAATTCAGAAAAGTCGTATGAATTTTTTATTACACAAAATGAAAACACTTGATTAGAAAGATTCAACCAAGAGGAGTATTTCATTTGTATTGTGTTTTCTAAACAAAAAGAACAAGTTATTAAATGAAATTAACAAAAAAAACTATACAAGTTAACGTACATTCTCTGTATATGTGTATTTATGTATGTGTTTATAAATATATATATATATATATATATATATATATATATATATAACTTTGGTCTATTGCTTGTTTAAATAAAATTTACTGGGCAATGAACTACCCCAATTTATTATTTATGTTTTGTGATGTTTGTAAGAAAAATGAAAATGTACTTTCTTGTTTATTTTTTAATAAATCAGACTTACGTTAAATATATATATATATATATATATATATATATATATATATATATATATATATATATATATATATATATAGTGAAAATAAAAACATGATTAATTAATAAATAAATTTTTATAAAAGAGAATTATTAATAAATATTTAAATGGTAAGATGGAAAATGAATTACAATTCATTAAAAAAAAACATATATGTTATTTTTTAAAACTTTCAAATAAATTTAGATTTATAAATAAACAATTGTATATATAGAAAATAAGTCAACAAAAAATTTGTACTAGAAAATAATTTATTATTAATGTTTATATTTTATTAAAAAAAAATTAATATACTTATAAACTATTATTTTATAATTTTACATAATTATAACAGACAGTTTTCTGTTATTGTTACGTGTTTTTCTAACAGCTTTCATGTTTTGTGCCAAATTTTTTTAATGAACTTAACCTTGAATCACACTTTATACTTATATATAATGCATTTCATTTCAATACAATAGATCTAATAACAGAAAAAAATGTGATTTTTTAGCCAAGAAAACAGTAAAGATGGATTGATTTATTTTAATTTCGAATAAGATATTTTTAAGCAAATCAAATAAAAAAAAAGATACACATGTATTCTTTTAAGAAACTTACTTTTTAAATTCTCTCTCTCTCTCTCTCTCTCTCTCTCTCTCTATATATATATATATATATATATATATATATATATATATATATACAATTGAAAATCTTATAAAAATTAAAATAATGCTTTTGTCAAGATATATTAAAATTTTGATACGATACTGTTATTAGAAAATTGTCAATTTTTTCTCACAATATATAACTTTAAATCTTTCATGCAATAGAAATAGATGTCATTATAAAAAAAAAACTCTATATACAATAACTCACTACATGAAATACTATAACTCGACTGAAATTTCTTAGACTTCATTATTAATTCAATTTGAAAACCATAGGAATTTCTTGTTTCTGTTTTTATGTCTTTCTAACACCTTCAATATAATATACGAGTATATGCAGTTTATAGTGTAATGATTTATTATATCACAATGGGTCTTGAGTACATTAACAGTACCGATCGAACAGGTAGAGTTGTCAGTTTCGTGATGCATTGCTAAATAGCCAAAAGGTCAAATCGACTTCTTAATAATTTTCATATAGAAATTAAACCGTCTTATTTAATTGTAGAAAATTTCAAAATATGATACAAATTAAATGGAAAAAATAAATAAAATTACTATGTAATCATATTATTATATTAATTGTACTAATATCAATAAATTAATTAACAGTTATTATAAATATATATCCCATACACATACATAAATTTATGCAATAATTATTATTTAAATATCAAAAATATACTAATAAATAATAAATACATTTTCTTATTAATTTAATCAAAAATACATCATTTATAATTTATTATTCGTTGAATTCAATTAAAGTACAATACTTTGCAAATATTCGAAAGGATTTTAAAAGTTCAAAAGCAATAAATATTCAATCAGAATAAATATTGATTAACATTTTACTTTCATAGACAATTAAATATAAATCAAAATTAGACTTTCATCGAAAATGAGTAACTGAATTGTAAAATATGTGTAATGATTCTGGTAGATGCCATTTAGTTAAATGCTAAGTCATCTAAATTTCAAACACAATTTATTTCCAACGTGAATATGAAAATCACGTACTTGTTAAATAATACAGAAACTTAGTTTAAAATAACGTCTGGTGTTAAAAGCTTAATTAATATTTAGGCATAATCATGGCTTGTAAAATATCGGTACGATAAAAATCTGAACATATTTCGTTGACACTAGTAATATTAAAATTATTTATTAAAATTATACTGTTATTATTTATTAAAAAATGATTTGTATTTAGTACAATTTTATAAAAGACATGTATTATCATATATTTATTTATATTCAAATATACTAAACGATTTAAAAAAATTTAGAAGTATTGATTATATATAATAGCAAATTTTAGAATTTTATTTATAATAATCCTATAAAATATCCTCAACTGTATTTACATATTATTATTTTTTAAATGTACAGATAAAATCTAAGTAATTATTATTTTTCATTTCTTAAACAAGTTTCTTTTATTTTATATATTTTATAAAAAAGTACATATGTCTATTAAAAAAATAAAAGCATTTATCTCGGTGTTCAAAACAGAGATATTTATTAAAGTTATTACAAATGTTTTTGTAATAAATTGATTTTTATAAATAAAGTAATATTACAAAATGAATTTTATAATTCCAGTTTATTTCTATTTACTATGTTATGTTTTATTTTACAATTTTAGTCTATTGATTATTAAAATGTATCAAACATAAAAATAAATTAAAAAAAATATTTAATTATTTTAATGTCTGTACAAATTATAAAATTTCATAAAAAATGTGAATAATTAAAAATATTCATTTGCTATATAAATAATTAATTTATGTATACAATACAACAAAATAACATAATATATTTAAAAAAAAATGTTTGATATGAATGTAGAACGTAGAAATAATTATAATAAAAGTTATAAGCAATAGAGAGAAGTCATAAATACTTGAGTGTCAAAAGCTCTGACTATGAATCAGCTGATATAGGTCACTATCTGTATAAGACACATTTGATATTTTTTCTTCTTATAATAAATACAAAATATTTTAACAGTAAAATATTTTATTAATAATTAGAATTAAATTAAATGTATATATATATATATATATATATATATATATGTATGTGTGTGTGTGTTTTTATGTAATATTTTTTTATATATTTTAAAAAACATTTACATTGAAATATTAATTTCCTTTTTGATTGTTCTTTGTACCATATTATAATTCAATAAACATTGTTCTGACATTTATCGGATATGTGTCAAAACCAATCATTTATATAATTTTAAATATACATGCGTTTTACTATATTCCTATACTACTACAAATTTCATTCACCCCCGCCCCAATGTTATACGCATTTGACGTAATAGCAGGCAAGAAGGAAAGGATACGAACGTACCCTCCACTCGAAAAAAATACTACGACGAGGGGGATGATAAAAACTTATAAGCATTATGTAACACACATGGTACGTTCATACATCTATCTATATAAACCGGTCTCGTTGACATTATTTAAACAATAGCCGGTTCATCGGAAGTACAGACAGGAGAGGCAGGCATGCATGAATAACACCATAATAATCACAAACTGACAAAACTGCAACGAAACATGTGATACACGACAGATAGTATTTTGTTTTGAACGTGTATACATGCATACACACACTTCCATGACAGCTGTGTCGTAAGAGAAACCTAACCTATAAAGAATATAAATATCTTACCACCTTGCTTACGGACAGGCATGTTCGTGACTTTCCTCTCACTTCAACTTATTGTACGCGAACGGCGTAATCGACCCAAATATATGTCAGTAGGCCGTCCTAAAAAAGGACGTTCGAAATGTTCGACTACAGAAATCTCGTCCCACGATCAAACAACTTAATAACACACATTAACACCAACAAACACTGCTCTTGTTTTTCTTTTTCAAATTTTCTGTCACGAATCCGTCTCAATCGACTCAAAACACTTCGCACGGTGCGTAAAACGATATAGTGCGTGTTGCGTCCGGCTTATTTTCACACACACGGCACGTCACGGTACGTCATTAGTTAGTGGCACACCACGCGTTTCACAACGTCGACGGGATACGAACCGGGGATCTATCGTCCGCACGTCGTCGTCTGCTAAAATGGCGTCGTCGCTGCGCACGCTATTGTCACCCAGACGGGACTAGTACTAGAACGCGCGATTAAATTCAGTTGTTCAGTGGTAGATGTGTTGTGTACGAGGTGGTCGATTTTCGTTGGCGACGGCGACGTCTGACGTCACTACTAACCGACCCCACGGTCAGCCCGTGTGCGTTTTTAGCTGCGAAGCGAATCAAAATAGATTGTGTAACGCGTCTCGAAGTGTTTAAGCTACAGCGTCTATTTGATACATACACACACACACACATAATGACGTACGAGCTATTGCCATCTGTACCTATGCGAAATAAGCTTTTGATTTGAATACCCGCAGAGTCATCTCGCAAGCAATGGAAATACTAAATGTGCTTTTTTCATATCATTATAAAAGTACAAAAAATAATTAAACATATATTAAAATCAATATATTTCAAAGAATTGAAAAAAGCATTGACAAACATACTTATACTGTATTTCATTTTTCCGGAAAAACCAAACGTTTTTGTTGTTAACTAAATTTATACCATAGCCGTAGAATTGGGGATTACTACTTCATTTTTGATAAAAAATCTATCAAAATCTCTAAAAAACAATTATTAGATTAATTTTTTAAAAAACTCATTTCTTACTTAACTAAAACTGTTATAAAAACATACGACCACATATGCGTAAAAACCTCATAATCACATACACAGACAGTAGAATTTTGACTACAGTAATTACTTAAAAATGCATTTACATTTATTAAAAAATAGAAAAATATTTTTGACCATAAAACACAATATATCATATCATTACTTGTTAAAGAATAAGCTTGAATTAATGTTATGATATAAATATATAATCCTATCAACTTATATAAATGCTGAGCGAAAATCACAATAAATGTTACCATTCACTGGCACTTAATCATACAGCGCTGACCAGGGGGGTAAAGATTTTTTATTCAGAATTTACACCCTTAGGTTGCCTTCACTTTGGCTAAAAAGCTTTGCGTGCCCTATATCTCTGATTGACGATTGAACGCACTTCTCCCACATGACAGGCGATGATGCTAACTACTATATCACAAATTGATTTTATGTATGTATATGCATACATGGATATTATTTTTTTTTTTCGAATATTTACTTCAATTACTGATTTTTTATATTTGTAGTCATAAAAATTTGATACTTCGATACTATTATTAAATTTATAAAAAATGATAATAATTGTAAAATATAAGCTACCACTACATCTATTACGTTTTATGGTCAGCATTTACTTTTACAGCACCTGTAGATGACAGCGGTTGTTGAAGGCTTTTATATTCAAATGTGTTAACATTATTAAAATATCCACATATAGTCTATTCGGTTAACTGTAAAATCTAACTGAATAAATTAAATTCATATTGAAATGAAACAGTTATCAAAATTTCAATTATTCAGCAATATGTAAAAATAAAATAAAATATCACGAAGTTTAATTTATTTCTAATTTAGAAAAAAGTAATATTTTTATTTTAAAACATTAACATTACAAAAATAAGTCTTTGCAAATTTCAAGAAAAATGAATTATGATTTTAATTTATAATTTTATTACAAGTAAAAAACTTTTTTAGAGTTATTTATTGTTATATAATTTTAACAACATTTGTTTTTTGAACTTTAAAGAATATATTTCTCTCTAAGTTAAGTATAGGAAATTCCACAAACAATGCAAGTGGAATTGCAAATACAATCGATGCAATTGTGTCGCCCAAAAATTTGTATCCCTGAAAAATATTTTAAAATAAATAATTTATATATATATATATATATATATATAGTATAATATAAACATGTATGTATTTAATTACCATTTCAATAAATCCAAAATTTTCTGGAGATCTAATAAATCCATCTACAAATCCTTGTAATGGAAAATGTATAAGGAATACACAATATGTTAATTTGCTGAACGGTTGCCATATGTTAGAAGAGAGGAAGTAATTAACAATACCTATAAATGAATTTATTTTTCATTTTAAAATCAATAAATTATATATATATATATATATATATATATATATATATATATATATATATATATATATATTTGTAATTCACTTCGGTTTTACCTTTGGAGAAGCTATATATTTTATTTTGTAATAATTCTAGTAAATATATTTTATGCAAAAATGTATTTTCAATATTAAAATAAATATTTATTTTCATATTCTATCAAAAGCCATTTTTGTGAAAATATTTTAATGCTAAATAATTTTTCAAATTATTGAAATCAATATTTTATATAAAAGATTTTAATACAATCAATTTTATTTTAATTAATTGGATAAAAATATAAAATCAACAGTTTTCATGTGACTATATTAATATTTTTTTTTAATTTATTTTCAAAAAACCCATTTCGATAGTTAAAAACATATATACATTAATTTTTCGATTAATCTTTCATTCAGTTATGCGAATATTTAATTCAGAAAGAGATTTTACTAGATCATCAATCATAACCCTATCCTTTGTCATTCCTCATTTGAGCCTCATATCTTAAAAGTAAAATTTTTCAAACCAATATCGTCTATCGTATTCACCGTCTATGCGATCGTCAAAAGCTCCATTAATATTCCAAGTTGCTGTTGCCGCATTATGACTAAGTTTGAACTCGTATAAAAATATCGCTCAAAAATCGCGATTATTCATATTAAAATAATAATCTGACAAGAACTTGAATTAATTTTTTAATATATTTTAATAATAGTTTCGTGAAGCCATATGTTTTAGTTTTGAATAATATATTAAATTTATTTTAATATAAGTTTATTTATTTTAGATAACAGAACTATTTTTTTAGAAAAAAATCGTTGATTTTTAAATTCAGAAATGTAAGTATGAGGAATATAACTTGTTTAATTTATTTTTTAAAACAATTATAACTGTAGTTAATACGAGAACTCTTTTTGATCTTTTAAAAGTATTTACTCATTTTTTAATTAAATTTCACTTATTTTTTACTAAAAAATACATTATTTTTCATCAATAATTTCAACAATTAGATTTCAATAAGTATTAAAAATTACTATTAAATAATCACGATCAAATTTATCTCTATAAATAATTATTTTAATCAATTTCATCCAATTATTTACTTGAAACTTTGAAAATATTAAAAGATGTTTCAATTAGATACAAACCTCCATATCCATAATGGCATGCAAATATAATCCAACAAATTGCCAAAGACCAAATCGATCTTTGTAGTATTTGATACAAAGTATCTAAAAACATGCTATATTGATAATTCGGTTGAACAAAAGCATATAATCCAACAGTTGTAATAATCATCGATAGAGAAGAAAATATCCACAGCAATACAACAGTCAACTAAAATGATTTTATTATAGTAGATGAACAATAGAGACTATTGTACAAAAGCAAATATGTTCCTTTAAATAATAAAAACTTACTTTTTTAAGATGAACTGTTCTGTCTCGCAAATTATGTAAAATATACCCAAAACCTACACCAATTAACCATGGTAAAGCTCTAGCATGTGTAGAATAATATAGAATATTATCTTTTTCTAAGACTTCTTTTTCTCTAAAGCATAATAATTAAAAATTTTAATAATTTCAAACATTATACAAATACTTAATACACACAACAAATAAACACCACGTATTCGAAACTCGTTGACCTATTTTTATACACTTACGTTCCAAAATATGCGGCCGCTGGGAATTTATTAATTACTATAGACACGCAAAGTATAGTCGTTGTTACGAAAATGTAAAACGAATA
>CP092095.1:15532228-15559728 GCA_029203775.1 Neoneuromus ignobilis | reverse complement strand
ATATATTGTAAAATGGCCCAAATTAGACTGAAGGATGTAAACGAAAACTGAATGTTATATCATTCAGTCTCATTTAGACAACGTATATAATATATTTTGAAGTTAACATATTTAAAAGTTATAATTATTTTAGGCATAAAATTCTAACCTCATTAAATGTAAACGAATTAATTAAAGGATTCAATGGAGGTCTTTGATATCTATGAATTAAAATAATCCATATCATAGTAGAACATCGAACTCCATGTAAACATTGTATTATATTTGATGTACGTTGCTCTGGTACAATTTTAAATAATTCATTTCCATTCTTTATTAATGATAATGAAGAACATAATGATGAACATTCACCTGAAAAATAAATTATTAATAAACATTTTATACAAAGATTCTACACACAAATCATAAATTGATTAAAACTACTTAAAATAAGTTTAAAATCGATATATGTACATAACAACAAAGAAAATTAAACGTTTTTCGCTTATAAAAAAATTGAGTGTTAAAATAAAATTATTATTATTATTATTATTTGTTAAAAATAAATACAATAACTTCCACCAAAGCTTCTTATATGAAACATATGAAGATACTTACATATCTCATATGAGGAATATTTAAATGGCTTAAAAATTTCAATAATAGTAAAAAACAACAACTTAATTTTTGTTGATAAAACAATTAATTAGACTTAACATCCTCTGTATTTACGTTACTTATTGACAAGTTAATATATATATATATATATATGTGTGTGTGTGTGTGTGTGTGTGTGTGTTTGTGTTATATTCTATCTTTCTATTAACTAAAATAATTTTTAATGATAATAATTGTATATTTAATTACCTTTTTTATATGAATGTCTGTACAGATCATAACATGTACAAAATACAATGATACAAAATATGTTAACTAAAATTATCCTAAAAAGAAATAATTTTACATTTAATTCTTTTAGCATTAAATATTTTTCATATTTACAATATATAATTTGAAAAATCAGTACAATGTTGTTTTTCAATTTACCAAATTAATTTTGTCTGAAAATGATTTGATAAATTGAATGTATTTTTCATCATAAATAAATAAATATATGTTATATCAAACGTTCAATACAAAAAATCAATTTAATTAAAATCAAATGGTTGAAATTAACTTACATAGCATAAATATCAAATAATTCAAACTCTACTGCCTTATTTAAAATGCAATGAGAATCGTCAATGAATATATTTATTTCTAATTGTTCTATTTCTTTATTTAACGATTTATATAATTCTTCTATATTACACTTTTCAATGATACATAGTGACCATGTTAAATCAAATCCGTCAAAGTATCCGTTATACATAGAATACTTTCTCGAGTTTCCTTCGTTTATGGATAATAACATATCAGGGATGAAAACTGATATCTGGCAAAATTTTCCACGTATATATTCATGTTGGGGTTTTATAGCAAGCATACATTCATCGAAATGACCTAGATTTTGTAAATTTCCCATAAATAATCCCGATTGGAGTTTAGATGATGCATCATACACTAAAAAGTAAATATTATCAGATTTTATATTTATATATTTATTTTTTTATACCCTTTTTCGTATAAATATATTCAAAAATTTTGAATATGCCAATGAAAATAATTTCATATGAAATTCAATATCTATTGACTTATTTGAAATTGCCATTTTTTTATTATAAAACTGATTCTAGTTTTAAACATACTTACTCATCAATGCCCATTCCTCGTTAATACTAAAAGCTTCAATATATTTTTTAATTTGATTTTTACACGTAATCGATTCAGTGCTATCATCGTATTTTACATACTGATTGTATACATGATGAATATTTAAAACGTTCCAGAGATTACTTTTATCAGTAGAATAGTTTTGAAACAATATATGTTCACATGTCACTAATGACCATAGAAATGCAATATATATTGTACTAATCATTATTGACTATAACATATTAACAGAAGAGTAAATGTTTAAGTATCGAAATGCAATTTTATTAAAAAACCGTATTTTATCGTTATTGTTCATATCACTATTATTAATACGTTATAATTTTCAATTCCATGTACATTAATTAGCATCAATTTTATTAATGCATTCATTTTATTTGTAAACTTATAAAATTTTAAACCATATAAGTTATATCAATATAATATATATAAACACTACATTTAATTTATTTATTTAAATATTTGTTGACTTTAAAAAAAATCATTTACTCTATGATCACTTTTTAACTATGACATTTTACAATTTATAGTGAAAGTATTATAATGTAAAAATAATTTTAATACATATCATTCAAAATAATATTACAGTTTTTGAAAGTATTTTATTGCATTTTTCTATTTAAAATAAATTAAAATTAATTTAGTGAAAAAAAAACTGACAATATATTAACACTAGAACTACCACACCAGTCAAAATGACTGGTTTTACAATTTTATTTCAAAATTCCTACTTCATGTTACATTTTTCCGCAATGATGTCATGACTTTTGCAGCGATAACTAAAAAAATAGTATAATGGATTTTTTTTTTTATTCAAAATCAAAATAATTTTCTATCATGGCATTTTTACCAATACCAGTAAAAGTGTAAAATCGTCCTACAATCTGTTTACCGAACCCGAATTAACCAGTTTTATTGTTTTATATAACTTCTCACACGTTTTTAGAATTTTTACTGCATATCATTCACTATGATGGTGATAATTATAAGGAAAATTTCAGATAAATCATGATGCTAATGCAAATAATGAAATGTGACAAATTATAACTTTTTATACGTAATAATTATCTTTATACTATAAGAATAACTTAACTTTAAAATTATTTTTTTTTTAATTTATTTATTTAAAGCATATATTCTTTATTATACTTATTATTTTTATTGATGTATAAGTAATAAAATGTACCAATTCTCATTTAGAGATCATAGTCCCAAATGAGTCAATAATATCAAAAATGTACTACTTAACATGAAATTCCTTTTGTAAAAAAGTAATAAATCAGTAAATATAAAAATATTCTATTACGTGTTTTTTAAAAACTAATCATTTTGACTGGTTTTTTGGTAGAAATACCTTCGTCTAAATGTCGTTAGTTCTAGTGTTAATCATTAAATTATATTGTGTTTGTATATATATATATATATATATATATATATATAATTTAAAAATACCTATTTTTCACAATTTAGATTTAAAAATATTAAAATGTATTTTAGCATAATAAAAAAAATAATATTATTCACAAATACTCTTAACTAATTTAAACACTTTATTTAATTATGATTTTAATTTAAATTTATTAAAAAAAATAATAAATACTAAAATTGATAAATTAACAAAAACACTTATATTAATCATATTTAATTAATATTGAACACAAAGATTTCATATGTGAATATAAATATTTACTTTTCACATTACTATTCAAATCACTAATTAAAAGTTAATAGTCTTTGAAACTTCGTTATCGAATTATATATTCATTATTTAGAAAATATGAATCTAGATCAAATACAAAAATATAAATTAATTGAACAACAGACGAAACAAATCAACGTGATTATATTTCATAAAGTTAGTTTCATATAGAGGGTCCGCATGAGTACTTCCTTGTTCTATTTGAACGCGTTTCAAATGACATATCCTCATTCAGATAAGTTTTATTACAATATTCACTATTCATCAACTTTGCGATAATCACATTTATTATACATTTGTATTTAGTTTTGTATAGGAAGTGAATATTTCACTGCGTTTATTTACTTGTTTCCAGCAATTCGTGCGTATGTGGAGTTAAATTTTGTACTTTTTTTTTAATACTCAACATTGATTAGATTAAAAATATATATTTAATCAGTAATTAAACAAATGATATTAGATTCATAGAAATACTTTTACAGAAGTTAATATAATAAATTCATACATAAAAACATTATTTATTACATAAGACTACAAAATATATTTTTTTTAAAATATTAAAATGAAACATTAAGTTTTTAACTTATAATTTTTTAATTCGTAATTGACATACTTCTGTATTCAAATATAAATATTTATATATAGAACTGAATAATTAACCCTTGTATTTAACCCTTTTCGTTATAACTTTGATTATTTATAGATTTGTTAAATTTAATGCTAAATTTCAATTTTGATTAATGTGAACGATGTTTAAATCTGGTAAATACGAGATAAATGTTTATTAGAAGAAATATATTTAAAAATCATATCTACAAATAATATAATATATACGTAATATATTAAAAATACAATATTAAAATCTTAGAAAACAATAAATATATAAATAAATAATACTTCAATTAGGCGCTTGTTCATAGGCTGATATGTCTTCTAAGGGTAGATAATTCTTGCCTCGGTTCTGTAAGGAACAAAATTTATTTAACTTTTTCTTTTAAATACTAATAATATAAAAGAGTCATATATATATATATATATATATATATATATATATATATATAATTGATAAGAGTTTACCTTTTCTCAAAATTAATTTTTCAAGTCCTAAAATTGGTGATTCAAACATTAATGTAATAACTAACGAAATCAATGCAGTAAAAACGAAATCCCCACAAAATTTGTAAATCTGAAAAGAATTGATAAAATTAAATATGCTTTTTCATTATGTAATAAAAGATATATAATTACCATTTCAAAGCTTGAAAAGTAATTTGGAGTTCTCATACTTGCGCTATGGTACGTTTGAAAACTTAAATGTACTAAATACATACAATAAGATAATTTACAAAATGGTTTCCAAACTTCCATCGACAAAAATCGGTTTATTAATCCTGTCAACAAAATTTTGTTTAATAGTTATCCGTAATAAAATATTGGACAAAATATAGAAATACAATTTATCAAAATAATTTTTAATACTTAATAATTTTTAAACAAATATAATTTTATCTAAGTACTTTTACTTTATTATTAAATATCAAATATTTTGAAATATCATGCGAAATAACAGTTTATCAGTAATGTTCTATAATTAAACCAGAAATGAGTTGATTATACTTGAAATTCGATAAACATAACATAAATTTTCTCTAGTTATAAAAAATATGAAATATAGTTTAATCATAAAAACTAGTAAATATTTATAATTAGTTCAAATAAAATTTACACGAATCATTTTATACAGATTGCACATTTTCAATCATTCGATTATTATAAGAAAAATTGTATTTTTTTAATTTTTTATACCTCCATATCCAGTTAAACAAGCAAAAATAATCCAACAAATTGCAAGTGACCAACCAACACGACTCAATGATAAATATAAAGTATCATTCAGCTGATTGTATTTGTAATCGGGTTGAACAAACGGGTTTATACCAAAAATAACTCCTGCACAAATGAGTAATGCAACCAACCATCCTAAGTACATGAAAATCTAAAAGAAAAAACAGTATTAAACAATTTAAAATTGCTTATGTCGTAAAAATACTAAAAAAAATATACTTTGTATTCAAATTTTTTAATTATTTTAAATTTTTATAACAATTTACATAACTAAAAGCAAAGTACGCAAGATATTTTTATATAAAAAAGGTAAATTAAAAAAAAACTTACTATATTAACTCTGAAAGCATAGGTTTTCAATTTATATATAACATAACCAAGACCTACACCAATTAACCAAGGTACTGCTCTAGTATGAGTTGGAACGTAATATAATCTCGACCAGTCTAATTTTGCTTGTTCACTATAAATAAAAATATAATCAAGTCAATTCTCAAACACTTATGAAATTACCATTAATTATCTTTTTATCATTCACAAATACAATTTACAAAAAAATATAAATTTATATATATATATATATATATATATATATATATATATATATATATGTACACAATGAATTTAATTATCTTTTTCACAATTCAAATGATAAATATTTTTAAAAACATTCCTTATCTAAATAGATTCAATTATATATTTATCACTTGTATAGTATTATATAATATACAATTTATGAAAAAACATCTTAAATAATATTATTCATAAAAAAACTGTCAAGAGAATCACAATAAAAAAACTATTATTTAAAAATTTAAAGTTTGATAAAATATAAATTCAAAGTAATTAGTCTACATACATTCAAATCTACGAATTATCAAAGTTTACTTCTACAAATATCACTCTTTGTCTGAACATTTGATTATTACATTTATTATAAATTTCTGTCTATTTTTTTTTATTAAATCTACGTATCATACTCAATCATAACATACGTAATTTTGTTTCGTTAATTCTTTCAATTATTGTAATTATTCTGATAACATTGTTTGAAGATAAACATATTTTTATATTTTATCTTTTCAAGCATTAACTGGTTATTTAATTGATGAAAGCACTTTAAATAACTTAATTAAAAATAGTATTTTTTTATTATACTACTTTAAAATATAAACTAGTATTGTGGTTAATACACTTCTCACTAAAGGTGATTATAATAAATTTTGTATAAAAATAAAGATACAAGTAGAACAAGTGTATAGCAGATTAATAAATATTAATGAATTCTCGTATAACTATATATTTTGTGAAAATTATATTTTATATCATGAACAACAAAAATATAGTTAACACATATTAAAAAAAATTAGAATTATTAAAGTAAAGATATATAATTATTACCTTTGTACAATTCCTGAAACATTGATTTTATAAAAATACACGATAAGAATCAGAACTATTTCCGCAAAGATCAATATAATGAAATAAAAAACTTTTCCTAGTTTTCTAAACTTCCACATCGGATAGAGAAGTAATGGAGATAAACAATATAACTGCATATCGACTGATAAATACCATGAATGACCAATACACTAAAATAATTTATGATTATTAAACTGAATATTTTAATTTTATTATATAAATTAGCGTAATAATCCATAAAAAATCAAACTATTAAATAATTTAATTTATTTAAAAATAAAAAAATATTAATTTAATTTGAATTCACTATTAATATTATTTAATAAGAGAATAAAATTTTATACGAAACATTTTATAGATCAATATAAAAATTAATTACTAGCAATAAATAAAAGAATAAAATATTAATTTGTTACTTACAATTTCGTTTGGATTTACATAATTTTGTACGTACAAAATTGCAGTATACCAATATTTATTACATTGTTCCGTTGTTGCATTGTATAACAATTCCCAAAACGGTCCCGATCCTAAATCTTTTAATAATGTTATATGGAATATGATGATAAATATATAAACTGTGGTTAATCTAAAAATACAAAAATTGTAATTTTTTTTTGAAAAGTTTTTTTTTTATTTGTATACCTAATATAACGATGTAAATAAAAGTACGCCCAATTCATATGACCATTTGTTTCCATACGATTATAAAATGAATATGTTAAAAGAAATCCACTTAACAATAAAAATGTATCGACAGTTACGGTACTTCCGACAATAATTGCACCTTTAATACTAGTCATCCACTGTAAATTTATAAAATTTAAACTAACAACATTTATAAGACTGTTTGATATTGAAAACTTATCTAGGTCAAAAAATCAATTGTGTAAGATATTTTAATTAATAAACACTTACATTAATACCCTCTACTAAATTAATAGAAGGTAATGAGACTGTGAGAAAATTTCTATGACTATAAATAATCCACATCATACTCCAAAAACGAATTCCATTTAAACAATTTAAGTGTGACCCTTTCTGCACATTATTAGTTGCAAATATTTTTTTATAATTGGAATATATAGAAAATGCTAAAATATATTTATTTGCACATCCTAAAAAAAATAAAATTTGTAGTAGGACTTCTATGTTAAACAAAAATTTCACTACTTTCGGAAATAAATTATAGTTTATACAATATTTTTTAACTAATAATCATTTATATTACAAGAAATTATTAGATATTAATATTATAGAAAGAATAATATTAGATTTTTTTATTTTAAAGAATAAATATACCTACTTCTAACTCCAATATCTTGTAAAAAATCGATTGTGGTACATAACAGTAACCAAAATATGTATATACAAAATATAACACTGTAAAAAAATAAAACCTTTTTATAGAAATAAATTTGCAATTTTAGCTTAGTCTAATAATATCTGTTTAACTATATTTAAATGTTTGTTAAAAATTAATTTATTTTTAATCATTAAAATTTTCTAATTTTACTAATAAATTTCTAAGATAATTCCTTACAGAACGCATATATTCACGGTTGATAACTTTGAATCATCTGCAATTTGACACTGATCATCATTGATGTGCAGTTTAATAATATTATTCGTAATGTTTGAAATTTTATATGCAATATTACTTCCGGAACATGATTTTGGTATACAAAGAGCTTGAGTAATAGATACACTGCTTTTTGTTGTACCAGATCTTGTAAATCCATCGAATACATTAGCATCAATATTTTTCGTTTCGTTTAACTCTTTCGACATACTAACTGGAATCTTCAAACTTGCCAAACAGTATTTACCTCCAAATTCTTTATTTGTTGGCTTTACTACTGATAAACATTCATCATAATCCCCTAAATTAAATAAATTGCCCCGAAGTATGCCTGCATGAAGTTTTGAAGATGAATCAAACACTAAAAATATACTTTAAGTTAGTTAACTAATTATAACATTAAATGGTCGAATTTTAAATGAACTATAGATAATCATGATTATTAACTATCTAGTTATTAAACAAACCAAATATACAATTTTAAGGTTTAATCAAATCAAATATAAAATATCAAAAATAATTGTTACTTTATTTCTATCACACAAAAAATCAGCTATATAAATAAATTAAAAATTTCTTATACACTATGTAAGTAAAGATTATTTAAGTATGTAACAATTTTATAGATTATACAACTTTTAAATCAAAAATTCAATGCGTTAAAACGAAATTCATACAAGTCTTACTAAAACACTTTGCTTATAACATATATTTTATATTTTAATTCATTAAAAAATATTTTCTATAAACAATAAAACTAATTATTTATAAAAAAAACATTAACTACAGAATGATTAAAATGTATATAATAGAACAATTGCAAATATAATAAAACGTCAATAACTCAAATTTTGATAAATTTCATATTAATTTTATTAGACGTAAAAATGTTATAAAATCTATAAATTTTAATATTATCTTAATATAAATGGAAGAATTTCAAAGTTTACAATTAAATAAAAAAAACTTACTTTTTAAAGCCCATGGTTTCATTTCAGATAGTCCCGTCAAATATTCTAACAGATGATTTGTACATTCATTTATTTCATATTCGGATTCAACTACGTATTTGAATAAATCAGTGTATTGCATTTGCGCGAATAAAGAAACATTTTTACTAACATCAACAGATTTTGTAGAACAAATTAAAAACGTTAATAAAATAATATACGAATACATATTTTGTACTAACAATACAGACATATAATAAAACCTGGAATAATAGAAATATACTAAAATTTCGATTATGAACAAACACAGAACATTACAATATTTATACTAATTTGTAATCAAATCATTGTAGAATAATATAATAGATACAATCATCAATATTTTATCATTTCAACCAATGCAATTTGTTATAAATACACATTCACAAAAAATACGATAAGTTTGTTCACTCGATTTAAAAAACATTTGAAATTTCAAGTGCAAAATAAGATACGTAATTATAATACTATTGTTTAAAACAATAATATATTAAAATAATAGTGTCGATGAACTCTAATTGAAACAGTTTACTTTTACAAAAATTTGAAGCTAATTTATAATATGATAAGATATTGTAACACTGACCTATAATTGTAATCAAAAGATCTATAGCACAAACTTCTTCTGTACAACAGCTACCCAAGAGCAGCACTAAAAGTAATGATCTTCGATATGGGCTAAATAAAATAAAGTACACAGTCTGTTTATATAATATTTATTTTAAGTAGATAGACAATGTAACACACCAAATTGTTCAATATCATATTTCGGTTAGTTACAATTTTAGAGAATTTGTAACTGATAATAATTTATGCAACATTTCATTAATCTGTGTACATATTCAAATATTTTATAAACTTTTAACTTGAAATTTACTTTTTGTATAATTATAATAGTTTATATTTCTCATATATAAACATTTTACCAATAGATATTTTTCAATAATGTAGTTTCTATCAATTATATGGTCTATTTGCAAAAATATTGTATTATAATTAGTTCTTTAAATAATTTCAAAATCAACAAATGGTTTAAAAATACGAAATGTCACATATTATTAAATATAAAATAAATGTTAACTTATGCTAAATTATCTTAAAAGTACACTTTCAATATTATATATATATATATATATATATATATATATATATATATATTGTTCACACCGTATATCTCATATATATTAAATAAATTACATTTTATAAATTTTTACACTTATATGCATTTAATACAATTTAAAATATTCTTAAAAGTTAGATTTTCCTTAAATGATGTATACAGGACATCTAGACATAGTTAATAAAAAAATAAAATTCGTAATTAATTTCATAAAAGATTAATAATATTCCAAAAAATATCATTGCAAATATCTGGAGTACTAAAATTTAAATATATCAATTAATATTATAGATATTTTAGAAAAAAGTATATAATTTGATACAACATATTATTAATTATAAATTTTAATCATATTTAAATTTTTATATATTTTATTTTTAATTTTGGTATTATAACATATTTAATTTTCATAGAAGTAAAATTTCATTTCCACGTAACATTTTTATAACAAATATAATTTTAATTTTTTTTTTTGAACAAACGTGTATTAATTTTTATGTTTTATTTTTATTTTCTTAAATAAAACATTTTACTAAAATAAAATTATAAAAATAATTACTTAAATAATATAAACGTTTTTATATATCAAACACTCTATTATTAAATTTAATTCAATATTCCTATACAATCTATATCTACAATAAGTCAATTTCAAATAAAAACTAAAACAATATACTTTTATTTAAATGCATGCATAATATCTATTTTTTATTATTTATAACTTGTATAATTATTAAGGAATATATTTCATTAATTAAATGAAAGAATTAATATTCTTTAGCTACTTGTTATATAATATATATATTTGTTTATAATTTTTATTCAAATACGTAAATATAGATTATATATTTTGTTGTATAAAGTAATGATTTTCCATCGGCGTCATATGAATTTCCTACTACTGTCACCCTGAAATTATATTTTAATAATTAATTATTATAACTTAAATCTACAATGTCATTTTTATTCAATTAATCTCTTTTTAATTTACTGTCCAGTTTAATTTTCAAATCTAAGCCAGTTTTTTTATTATTTATATTTTCATATAAATGATTTTGGAGAAACCAGCATTAATACTAGTATAATATTTAAATTCAACTCTCATTCGAAAATATTTTTGCGTTTTAAAATCAACTACTTATTTTATTATTAATTTTGAATGATGGGCCAATATAAATTATTTATTTAATAATTTGTTGCGAAATAATTTTGTAAAAATAAAACTAGCCAACCCATTTGTAATATGTTTGTGTGTGTATATATATAGATATATATATATATATATATATATATATATATATATATATATATAATACAAGTAAAAATGTTTTGATTTAAGGCTATTGAACTTAAATAACACTTATAGTAATAATTAATAATCATCGTTACGTTTAATTTTTTAGTACTTTGTTTCATACTTTAATATGATAACTGAAAACATGATAATAGTATCACACATTTGCAATTATCGTTAAATCTTCCAGATAAGAAAACATAATTATATGCAGTTCTTGACCAATAAACTTATTTTTTACATAATTAATTAGATGACAAAATATATAATATAGGTTCATTGACACATCAAGTGAATTTTATGAATTACATATATATATATATATATATATATATATATATATATATATATATATATATATAAAATATATAAATACCTGTGTACTCTATCACGAACTGGAATTTCATTCGTCAATAGAATACCTTTCGCATTTTCAACACCTACTTCAAACGAGTCCCCTTAAAAAAATTAGATAAAAATGAATAGTAATTTTATGATTAATATAATTACACATACATAAATAAAATAATATCATTTTCACATTAAATTCAATACCTGGTGTACTATCTTGTATAGCATATCTATTCATAGGTAATGGCTTTCCATCCACACTATACATTTGTAACATCAAAATCGGTTGTCGAATTTTGATTTTATTAGAATCGAGCGTTAACATCGTGTAACTTACTGTCTGAGCTACTAAAGCCCCTTCAGAGCAAATCGGGGCGTTTTTAGCTCCACAAAATTGTATACAGGAACTTGAATGATAAAAAATGTAAATACAAAAATTTATCAAAAGTTATATTATTTTATAAATCGATATGAAATATTTACTTTTAGCACTATCATAAAATTTAAACTATAAAAAAATAATAAAATATATGATATCAATGTAAACAAAAAATGTTTTTTTTTCTATATAAAACTTTCAGAATAATTGATTAAAAGATATATTATTGTATATTTCTTATTCATAATTATTATTTATTTAACAAAAAAAGTAAAACACTTACAGTATATTTTAATAGAAATTTCTGCACAAAATGAATAATATTCAAAAAAATTCTATCACATTTTAACAAACGTACCTTCTATCTATATCTCTCTTATAATTTTCAGGACACGGAATTGGTATACAGAAATATGATCCCTTCGTATTAAGACAACTTTGACCCTCGCTACACATAACATCTGTACCAGCTAAACATTCGTCGATATCTATTAAATAATATTTAGAAAAAAATATTTTTTAAAACAAATCAATATAAATATATATTGCATTAAATATTTTAAAACTTTACCTTGACATTTTCCATTTTCATATTTATAGCCTTGTAAACATAAATCATCATCTACATCTGGTACAAATGGTACACTTTCCTCAAAACTATCGATAGAAAAGCCATTAAATGATTTATATCTGGTCAAAATTGGATCTAAGAATTCGCCATATATTTTCGAATTTTGGCTTTTATATCCTATATAATAAATAGAAATTAGACAATTTGTTTACAAAATTTAAATTATTTTATTAATTAGAAATTTAAATCTCTTTCGTTATGATATGATTACATTAAAATTATGAGTATATTTTATATAAAAGAGACACTAAATACTCATTAATTTTAAGCTTGTACACAATATGCAAATATGTATATTGTATTCAATGAATAATATGAAAAATTTAAAGAAATTGAAGTAATTAATCAAACACTAAATAAATAAAAATCAAATATTAAATACTAAAAAGATCTGTTTAATAGTAATATGTTTCAATGCAATTTTTATCAAAAAATATATTATTTAATTTCTTTCTATATAATTTGTTTAACAAACGAACAATATTTTCAAAAAATGTATATTACATGAGTAATAATAAAATACAAACATTTTTTTAAAAGAAAAAATACTCATACTATATACCTATTTTCACACAAGTACGCATATCTGATGCAAGAATCATTCCTTTAGGACATGTACATTCATAACCACCTGGTATATTTAGACAATGGTGCGAACATTGATGAATACTTTGAAGACATTCATTTATATCTAAAAATATTCCAATTTTACAACAATTTCAAAGATCTGTTGAAAATATTAACAATTGTTTTTTTACACTAACCCAAGCAACGACGTCCATTTCCTATAGATTTATATCCAGATTGGCAATAACATCTAAAACTTCCAAAAGTATTCTCACATAATTGAGTTGAATGACAACCGGCTCCGTTTTTCAATTCACATTCATCAACATCTAAATATATTTAAATAAAATAAAAATATTTTTATTAACAAATATATATATATATATATATATATATATATATATATATATATATATATATATATAATACGTATAATTTTGAAATTTTGAATTTAATGTTGTAATATTACATAAATGTATATTGTTTTATATTTTTGAAATTTAAAAAATATAAACCATACCAATACAATGATGATGATAAGGATCTTTTTGAAAACCGATTGGACATTGCTCATTTTTGTTTCTTTGTATTGCTGTTGATACAACAAATCTCATTTTTCTGTTATGTGGATTATACTCCATGTTAATACTCTTTGTCGATAATTTCTCGTAAAGATACCTATTTAGAAAACATATAAATGTAACAAAACTACAACAATTATAACTCAAATGGAAATACTTGCGGCATAGATCCTTGTGAATATGTGACATTGTTATTCCATTTGTATGGCAATGGTCTTCCATCCACTTTAAAATTATTATTTGCTGTTGCATATAAAGTACTTGGTCCAGTTTGTATATATTCCTCTATGAATAAATATATGGATATTGTATATATATATATATATATATTATATTATAAAAAATATTTATATTTTTCATTTAGAAATTTCTTTATTATACACATAAATTAATATCTTATAATTACCTGAAAATGGTTCTATATAAATAGTAGCTTGTTCTTGCACTATTGGAACTTCACCATTTACTTCTATTTCAACCTGTATATTACCATCTTTATCTTTACCCTGTCCCACATGTTTGATTACTAATTCTTGGCCTATAAATATATATATATATATATATATATATATATATATATATATGCGTGTATGTATGTGACAAATACAAAAAATATTTTAATTTTTAAGCAGCTCCTTTAATTACTTATTTATTGATAAAACACAAACGGTTACCTGTAGAAAATGCTACTTGTGATTTTTGTCTGAACAATCCAACACTTTCGTCCTCTTCTTCTTCAGCTAAATTCCATGACACTGGAGTTACAAGGAAAGTAAGATAAGGGAACCATCCATCCTAAATAAAACACCAAACCCCTCTATTATCATAATTAATCTTTTATGGTCTAAAGCTGGACTATTCCCGGCACACTCGTTGACAATATTTGCTTACTTTAGGTAACAAATTAGAAGTAAAATTATAATTTTTTATATACAATCAAATTTTAGTTTACTTATAAAGTGAATAATTTATCTTAAACCTATTTAAATTAAGCAAATAGTATTTCCTGGAACTTTTCATTCACAACGAATTAATTTTAATTTTAGTTATCAATATATCAATCAATCTAATTTAATCATATTAAAAAGTTGTTCTTTACAAAAATGTTTATTCTTTTCAATATCTTACCTGATTTTTTAATAAATTATCACTGGTAGCAGAAACTGTATTTGTTTCACCCTCCCTCGAAATATTCGCTGAGATAAGATTATCTATTATTTCTTCACCGTTTAAAATTCCTTTCACGCGTAAATTGGCATGTTTTGGAGGAGATTTACATGGATCCGTATCACATTTTTCAATCTTAAAAAAATGCATACATATACAACGTATATAAATATTTATGCATGTATATATATATATATATATATATATATATATATATATAACATTTTACTTTACCATTAAATTTTCTCCTTCGCAATATTTTCCACCAGACTGAGGCGTAGGATTGGTACAAGTTCGTCGTTTTATTTTCGAACTAGAGCCACAACTTTGAGAACAAGGAGTCCATGGTGACCAATCACTCCAACCACCATCGACTAAAGAAAAAATAAAGAAATGTAATCAAATTTAAATAATTTTTATTTTATGCTAATATTATTTTTTTAAAAAAATCATTTCATAATAAATTATTATTCAAATTTATTTTTAATTTAAAAATTCTAACTAAATAAAAAAACGTCAACATATAAGAACTTTTATTTCCTAATATTTATTTCAGTTCGTTTTATAGACAAACTGCACAATAACATTATTAAAAATAAACTGTCTTAAATAGAAATTATTATTATACACACTTGGACATGACTGAATATTGCAATCCTTAGATTCAATATTTGTTCCTTTACAGGAAGCACCACCATGTGCTGGTTTTGGATTATTACATTTTCGGTGTTTACTACGAATACCTGCACCACAAGTAACTGAACAAGATCCCCAGTCAGACCAACCAGACCTATTAATATATATATATATATATATAGAGAGAGAGAGAGAGAGAGAGAGAGAAATTAGACATTAATATGTATTTCTTATGTATAAAAAAAATTATAAATTTTACCAATTTCCATCAACTGGACAATAGGGTAATTCACAATTTTCTTCTTCAGTATCTGGACCATTACATTTTTCTCCTCCGAAAGAAGGTTGAGGACTGTTACAATAGCGATATCTTTTACGAATTGCTTCTTTTCCGCATGTCTCTGAACAATGTGTCCAATTTGTCCAAAGACTCCATCCACCATGAATCTTAATAATTATATTCAATTAAATATTTATAAAGTATATTCTTAAAAATTTCAAAAATAAATAAAAATCATCATCATCATACATACTGGACATGGTAACATTTGACATGTTTCTGTGTCTGTACTCAAGCCATTACAGTGTACAGCATCTAAATGTTCTTGAATTTCATTTTCATCTAATTCCACTCCAATATTACACGTTCTTCTTCTAAATCTAAGACCAGGTCCACAAGATACCGAACAAACACTCCAATCTGACCATGGGCTCCATTCTACTGGTACTAAATAAAACATATTTATAAATAGTTTTCAATCGAAATGATATATCAACGTAAAAATATTAATTCTAATAATTTGCGTTATTTATTTATAATTTAATTTTTAAATATTTACTTGTAACATTCACATAATACGGTTGTTGAATAATTCCAACCGTATTTTCTGCATTGCACACATATTTTCCTGCATCTGATAGAAGTGTACTTATTATTTGTAAACGACTGCCATCAGAAGAAATATGGAAATCGGTCCTATTTGAATGAACAGCGGACAGGGGTACGTCATTCTTTAATATTAAACAAATAAACGAAAAATATAAATGTAATAATTACACTTTCACATTTCAAAACAATACCTTATACCATGTAATATTAGGCTCTGGAGTACCTCCAATATCACAATGTAAGACAAACGGTCTATGTAAATTCACATTTAAGTCTGATGGTTCTGAATCGGCATTTAGAACATAAGGTGGTTCTAAAATTAATTAATTTTATATATATATATATATATATATATATATATATATATATATACATATATGATACAGAGAAAATAGATATCATTTTTTTTAATTTTACAAGACGTAAAATTTATTGATTAACTGTAATACATCCATTATATTTTTTTCACTAATATAGTCTTAAGAAAATATTACTAGTTTATATATATATATATATATATATATATATATATATATATATATATATATATATATGTATAAATTAAACAATTATATACATATATTCTTTTTAAAAAATGTAAAATCAATAATTTTAAAAACATTGTACCTTGAACAAAAACATCAAAATTAAATTCCATTGCTCCTGCTAAATTAATTGCGACACAAGAATATTTACCAGTATCTTTGAGTGTAACATCTTGTAAAACCTAAAAATAAATTAACAAATATTTCTAAATTAATCAAATAATTAATAATGTATAAAAACATTTTTTATATTAATGTACAAAAATAATATAAAAACATTTTGTGAATTATTCCATTTATTTTTATTGAATTTAACAATCTATGCCAATATATATATACAGGAAAATTTGATCAATCAAAAGAAATTTACTATAATTTTAATATAATTGATAATAATGCAAAATCCTCAATTGGTCATACCAATCACATGTATGTGCATATCATTTTATTTAAACACTAAAATTACTAACAAAAAATACTTTACAAATGTACTAATTTATATCTATAATATAAACATACACTAGTATTTCCTCAATTTGGTCGCCTATATATATTCGCATATTTTTTTTTAATTAATAAGTAATTAAATAATTTACCATTGTTTTATTATCATTTTCGAATTCAGCATTTAATAATACTTTTGAATATTTTATCCACAGAATATCAGGTAAAGGATTACCAATAGCATCACAATTTAATCTTAACGTATCTCCAACAACTAACGGTACAAACTTTTCATTAGGTGGAATCGTTTCAGTAATACGCGGTGCCACTGAATTTATACAAAAAAAATTTAATATACATTTCATTATCTTTAAATTATAAATAAAATTTATTTACCCAATACATTTACTTCAAAGTCTTTACTGACTTCGCCTACAGGATTTTTAGCTATACATTTGTACATCCCAACATGTTGAATTTGTGCGTTTTCAATATATAAAGATTCGCCATTTGGTTCAATATATACAAGTGAATTATTTCGGTAAAGAGTGTCACCATCCTTTTTCCATTCGATTTCAGGAACTGGATTAGCAATTACCATACATTGTAAAGTAATAGGAAGTCCTTCGAGGAAATTCGTTTTTCTCGTACTGTACCCATTACTAAATTTTGGTGGCACTAGAATATAATAATATAATTTAAATCGGAACAAATACATTAATTAAATATCGTACTTAAAATAGAAACATCAAAATCTCTTTCATCATGTCCAATTTTATTTACTCCTACACACGAATATTTTCCACCATGCTCAACAGAAACATTCCGTGCTATTAAAGCATACAACCAAACATTTTCGCTTGCTTTCGATGCTCTTGCTGTGTATGACTGTTGAAATTCTTCCTCCGTTATTGGAATACCATTATGATACCATTTTAGAGTAACTTTAGGATTTCCTTGAACATAACATTCTAATCGGAAATTCTCAAATTCTTGTATTTTCACTGTTCCATTTTGTGGCACGCGTTCGATTACAGGCGGTTCTTTAAAAAAGTATTATCATTTTTTTGTCATTTTTATTCAAACTTAATTGAATGTAAATTATGACGTACCAACTATACTGACATTAAAAGTTTTAGTTTCAGTACCAACCGGATTTGATGCTTTACAAGTATATAAACCTTCTTGTTTTACATTTGCATCAAATAAGTATAAATCATAACCGTCAATTGAAACTAAATCTTCACTAACGAAACTAAAATAAAATAATTCATTAGGTGGGCAGTTACACTACCAATAAAACTAATTATTTTAATATTATTATAGTTATTAATATCATCATAATTATCAAATATTTTTTTAGAAAAAAGACAAATTATGCCATATTTTAATATTTTCAGAAAAATTATTTTTATACAATAAAAAAGTATTTTTAATATATTTCAAAAGATTTTATGTTTTTCCAAATATCATTAAATTTTAAATATTTAAAGAATACTTATTATAGCATATATATACGTATGTTATTTATTTTCCTTAATATAAAAAAGCAACTCTATAAACATAAAATGAATAAATATATACATGGATATTTTTTAATAAACAATGTTTTTGTAATTATTATTAACTTTAATAGTTATTCAGTTCGAATGTAAAACAATTTCTTTAAATAAAATATATAAAATAATTTCAATAACACTACATTTTTCAAGACATATTATTAACTTGTTGAAATTTTCTTTTACCGTTTACTACAGATTCATAATTTAAAAAATGAAATAAAAAACTGTTAAGCTTCTTAATTAAATATAGAATTTACCTTGGAATAATCCAATTATAATTTGGTTTCGGATGTCCTTTTGCATCACACGACAATCTAATATTCCCACTTTTAATTACTTCAATGGTTTCATTTCCAGGTACTCCCAAGACGGGTGGTTCTGAATGGAAAAAATATTTTGATATTTTTATTTATTAAAATAACATTAATATATTTCTAAATAAACTAAATTTCTAATACCTAAAACATCAAGGAAAAACTTTTGTTCTTTTTTTCCTACACTATTTACGGCCCGACATATATAATAGTCTCTGTGATAGGATTGAATGTTATTTATTTCTAAAATATGTCCATTGCCTACAATTTCACCACCTCGTCTCCAGGATATCTACATATTTTTTTCATAGATATATATTAACATTTTTACAACAAATATATATATATATATATATATATACATATACAATTAAATATGCAATTTTATGTAAACTTACTTTTGGTGGAGGATATCCTTCAGCTTCACAATTCATTCTTACTACTTCTCCAATACGTCGAACAACTTGTTTCGTCACATCTCGTGCTTCTCTAATTGTAGGACTTCTTAAAACAGTTACTACAAAAGCTTCTTTTGCTTTTCCGGCAGGATTTGTTACCATACATTCATATTTTCCAGAATCAAATGATACAACGCCGTCAATTTTCAAATATCTACTATTGTGTACTTTTTTAGTGACTACTTCAATACTTGTCGATAATTCATTATCAATTTGTTCATATACATTTCCATCCTTAGAAAATATATTTGTAAATATTTTTTCAAATATAAATATTTTTCTGTTAGTACTTACTTTCATCCAAACAATAGATGGTGGTGGAAAAGCTTTTGAATGAGGACACTCTAACATAATACTATCGCCTTCACGTACATTTATTTCAAACGGTCCGTTTTTTTCCATATATGGAGGAACTAAAAATATTTATTCCTAAAAATTTACTCTTACAAAAAAAATCATTTTATTAACAATACCCATAACGCTTATAGTATAATTTTTACTAGCGGATCCTTCATAATTCACAGCTTCACATTTATAAACACCATTAGATTTTTCCGATACGGCCGTCAAAACTAAAGTGTTTTTAAAATCTATATACACTTCATCTAAAAAAAAATTTAAACTTTTTATAAAAAGTATTAAATCATTTGATCTCTATAATACCTTTTGGTACTAATTTTCCATCTTTTGTCCATGAAACAAATGGAAATGGATTCCCAGTTACAGTACATGGAATCGAATAATCATCTCCATCTATCAATTTAATATCTGTTGTTACATTATCCACAATTGCTGGTGGAACTAAAATAATAAAACTGTTTCAGTAATATTTTCATGCACACTATTACATTTATTTACATATAATTCCAATACTAAAATAATTGACTTAATCAAAGTTATAAATTTCTAATATAACTTACTAGTTACTATTAAACTGAATGTTTTTTGTGTGATTCCAACTTCATTTATTGCAACACAAACATAACCACCGGCTTTTTTATCACTTGAATCATACATAATTAAATCTCCATTTTCTTGAACACTAAAAATATTTGAATAATATATCTATATATTAAAAGGTGCTAACATAACCTAATTATATCACTTAATAAAGTCATAAAACCTGATTTCACTATTATTTGATAAAACATAACCATCTTTCTTCCATTGTAATTCAGGTGTAGGATATCCTGTTGATCTACATGATAAAATAACTTGTTCACTGGGTCGAATTTTAATAACTTCATCTTCAGGTGGGAAAATACTTGGTTGTACTGCAAAATACATTTATTACATATAAATATAATATCTTTTTATACATATGTTTTTTAAAAAATTACCATAAATAACTAATACCCATTCACGAGTAGCTTTTCCTACATCATTTGAAGCTACACATTTATAATAACCAGTATCTGATAACTTTGCAATAAATCTACAAAATAATTAAATTATTTACTTTCAACAATTATGTTATAAATATTTAACAAATACTCAAAATATTTTTATACACACTTGAGTGTATTTTCTTCATCTAAAATTTTATTATCCATGGAAACAATAGTTGAATTAACCAACCATTGAATAACAGGTAAAGGATTCCCTGAAACTGGACAAGCAAGAGAAACGATTTGACCTTCTATAACCTTAATTTTGTTATCACCAACGGGTTGTATTTTGGGAGGAACTACAAAAAAAAATTATTGAATATAAAAAGAATACAAATATTTTCGTGTTATTCTAATTTACCAGTAACAATAACCGTCATTGTTTTATTCGTGGTACCAGCAGTATTATAAGCTGTACATACATACACACCAGCATCATTTTCTCTTAAATGTGAAAATATTAATGAATTATCTTCATTTCGATACCTAAAAATTCTCATTACAATAAAAATTTTAAACAGCGTGTAATCCGATAAAACTAAAAATTAACATACTTTTCATCACTAAATCTAGCTGGTAATCCATCTTTTAACCATGAAATTAAAGGTTTTGGTTCTCCTTGAGCTTCACATTGTAAAACAAGAGTATCTCCTGCTTTTACTTTATAATTCGTATTATTTTTATAAGAGAAAACTGGAGCAGCTGAAATTATTCAACTATTATTAGTTAACAATTATATATATATATATATTAAAATTAAACAATTCTACCTTGAACTCGTAAATCAAATTTGTAATAATCAACACCAGCACTATTTGTAGCTGCACATTGATATACACCTTTATGTGAAGCAGATACATTTTGAATGATTAGTGTGTTATTTTCATAAATTTCAATACCCTCTTCTAAAATATAATATTTCAATATAATATTATTGAAAAAAATTTTTATTATTATTTTACCTTCTCTGAAATCAGTAAAGTTTTTAATCCAATAAGTAATTGGAGTAGGTTTTCCAGCAATTGCAATACAATCAGCTTCAACTGATGAACCTGGAGCTACTGTAATAACAGATTTTTGATCTTTTTTTAATAATGGTGGTTCATTTAACTCCAAATAAACAAATTTTTCATTTTCTCCAGCAGTATTTTTTGCTTTACATGTATATCTACCAGCTAGATCTAATGTTGGAGCTGGATGTTCCCAATAAACATTACCACTTTGTCTAAATAATTTTAAAATGTTGAAAATTTCATTATTTTTATTCAAATTTTGTAGACATAAAATAAAAAAATACCAACTTACTCTCGATAAATCTCATCACTAATTGGCATTTCATCTTTGAACCATTGAGCCACAATAGGTACTAAAGATTCAACATGACACTGAAGTTTCAAGGGCTTATGTATTGAATGACTCACTTTTTCATCGATTGTTAAGAATGGTTTATCTAAAATGTTTTATCAATTAATGAAAATGAAAAATATATCAACAATATATTTTAAGTGAAATTAATTTAAAACAGACTGTGAAAAAAATCTCATCATTTTTATCAATTGCATAATAAAATTTAATAGTTTAAGTCAATGATAAAAAAAATCACCTGGGAGCTGTGGCTTAATAGCTGTTGAAGTAGTTCTTTGAAATGGATTACCATAAAGATCAAAACCATTTATCTGTATAAAAATCTTCCATTAATAACTATATTTAAACAATAAGTACATTTTTACTTACAGCAATATTGAAAAATTCTTTTGGAGGCAAAAATTCAGGTGTTACATAAATTGAAGGATCTACAGGAGTTTGTTGAAGAGGTATTTTTTTAATGAAGTCCCCATCAAGACTTTTTAGATCAACCGATGTTACATTCCACAAAACAGATTCATTTAAAGGTTTTATTAAAAGATAATTTTTTGCACCTGAAATATTTTAAATACTAGAAAAAATTTAATTTGTTTGTAAACAAAATTTTGGAAAAATTAAAATATATTTACAATACCTTGCATAGGCCTATGATTTGTTTCATCTAAATCATATGTTTGCTTAATAGAAAAACCATGATCAAATTTTAAATCACTAAGACCTGTTAATCGTACTGTATGATCGGAATCACTTCCAACATTTACAGCCCACCGACCAGCTTCTGGTTCTACCACGTTCACTACCTCAATATATGAATATAAATTTTATAAAAACAAGTTTATCTTCACAAATATTTCATAATTATTACAATAAAAAATTGAATACATTTTATATAACTATGTACAAAAAAAACTTATAAAAAATATATTATTTCATTACTATACCTTAATTTTTTCTAAATCTAAAACATTATTAACTTGGGGTGGTAATGACACCACTTCACCACTAGGATTTACAACATTTATTCTTGGGTTTTCTCCTGCTACTGATACCATAAACTGTTTTAGTGATTCATCCACATCAACATCATGTTTTTCATTTGAAACAGCATTAGGTTTATTTACAGCTAGTAAACTAACTCGTCTTGTATCTAATGTATTACGAACAAAATCTAAGATCTGAAAAAAGTTTTAACATATTAAAATTTCCTAAAAAACATTATCAGTTTAATTTTAAAATTATTAAAAATGAAAATATTATGAGATTTAAATGCTTATATACAATCTAAATATATATTGGATTAAAATATTTATATGTAAATACAAAATATATTATATTTAAATAACAAACAAAACATTTTTACTTGATTAACATCAGACTTATCAAGATGAAATATCTGTCCAGAACTGGCTTGAGCAATTTTTTCATACACTGTATAATGAGGTACTGTTCGATTTCCACAGTCTCCTGTTAAGACAAACACAACCTAAAAAAAATTATATATATATATATATATATATATATATATGTATGAATGTATGTATGTATATTACCTGGCTTTCCATTCGTTGTACTTCATCTAAAATACCTCCAACTAAATAATGATCTGCAGATGTAGCATCCGTAAAAACATATATATATGAACGAGGTAAACTAACTTCAATTGCTTTTCGAATTCCCCCTAAAGACATTTCAGGGCAATCACCTCCTCCATAAACATCAATTTCAGATAATTTTCTTCGAAAAAGTTCATCATCATCAGTAACCGTTACAGGTCCTACCTCTATAGTAAAAAAATTTTTTAGATTCAAAACAAAATATTATTCAAAAATGAATTAAAAGGTATTAATTTTATTATATTCAAAAAGTAATGGGATTCAAAAATTGTTAATATATAAAAACTGTTTTTTATTTTAATTATTCTTACGTGGATCATGAAAAGGTACAAGAACATAATTATATATTGGTTTATCTTCTCTTTCATTCATAGCTGCCATAATTTTCTCTGCTCCATATTTCAATTGTTGTAAATCATCCCACATAGATCCAGTAGAATCAAAAACGAAAGCAAGGCTACTTTGACGGCTTAAAAATAAATTTAATTTTGTCTCAGTTTTTTGGGAAATCATTTTTATTGAACAAAAATACTCTTTTTCAATTAAACTCAATTACTTAAATTCATCTACTTACCGTCCTGGCTTTTGAACATTTGAAACAAGATGATGTGCAGTTAAGTCATCACTTAGTAAATCAGTTAAAGCAACAGTAGATGTGTCTCTTATACCAAAAGGAGATGATAAAATATTAACTGTAACTTCTTCAGCTGGATTATGTTTTAAATTATTTTTTTCATTATGTTTATATTCATTATCTTCTAGTAAGTCAAATTTTAAAGTAGCTGTTGATGAAGATAATTCACCAGAAAAAAATGGATCATAGTCCTCTTCTAAAATTTCTAATTTTTTGGATAGTGAATGAGAATCTGAATATACTGGGGCAGGTGTCACAGTAATTTCTAAATAAATATTTTCTCTTGGTGGTATCTCCACTTCTATTGGTTCTATTGGAATATCAGTACTTGTAATTGTTTTAATATTAGTATTTTCTAATATTGGTAAATCAGTTGTAGAAACATAATCAAATATAGAATTCAATAACAAACTATTTTTTTCAGTGTTCAAACTTTCTAATTCTTGGTTTACATAAGATTCTTCAGCAGTATCTTCTTCCAACGGTTCATAGGCATTAAATAAATCTTCTATATTGTATTCAGATTTGTCTGGCTCATTATTTTCATTTGAAGCATAATACAACAAATTTTTTAAATCATCATCGATTTCATCAGAAACCAATTTAACATCATTATTGAAATTCCTTTTTAATAACTGGGTCCATTCATTACTGAATGATCTATGACTTTCATCATTCATTAATAAATCAGTCAAATTAAATATTTTATTATCGTCTGTTAAATTTGACTTTTTAAAAAGAAAATCAAACTCTTTTGTATCATTTTCAACTTTAGTAAGAACATGAAGTGGATGACTTGAATCTTTATGCAAATATTCTTTTTTATTGTTTTCAATTTTGGAAACAGATTCATTACTAACAGATTGATCTATTAATGTATTATTATTAATAATATTTAAAGGATTAACATATTTCATAACTGAAATATTTTGATTTGTTTTAAAGTCACTTTTGTTATTTAAATTTTCAATGTTACTAAATGTTACATTATGATCAATTTTAATTCCATTTAAAATATCACAAAATACACAAAAATTCCAATTAACTAAAATAAATACACTAAACAAATATTTTTTCTTAAACAACATATCGACTAGTACCAATTCACTTCACAAAATGATAATCAATTAAATGAAACTTACAATATTATTACTTTGTTCATATTACTGATACAGATAACTGCAAAATAAATATGCAATGGTATTAACATTACATTAAATTGTTTTATGTATTTCATTACATATTTGTTTTATTGGCAATCTAATTATTAACAAACACAAATGCAAAAATTACTTATTGTTCACAAATTTTGTAATATTAAAGTATATTTTTGTACAAATAATGAAATTTTTATTAATATTACAAACACCTAGCAAATGATATCCACAACCTCTGACCTGGGATTAACATAAGATAATTTTCTGATGTCATTCAATATTATAATTCAAAAAGGTCAAAGTAATAAAAAAATCTTTATTCATAAAATTGCATATATATATATATATATATATATATATATATATATATACAAGGGTCATTTGATAAGTATGGTAAAAAAATAAGAAAAACTAAATTGAAAAATTTAATTAAAGTAATTAATTAAATTAAACAATAAATAAATTTACCATACTTATCAAACGACCCTTGTATATATATATATATATATATATATATATATATATATATATATATATATATATATATATATATATGCTTAAAATATCTTTATATTACAGTTATTACTTTATAAATTAGAGTAATTAGTAATTTGTTATCTAATTTTGAAATTTCAGTTTATTGTAACATTAGGTATTCAACAAAATTGACACTATTTTAAAAATATTCAAAAAACATTATTTTTTAGAAACCATAACCTACATTATTCAAACATAACCTTTAATAAGCAATTAATTTTTATAGAAAACTATTAACATAAAAAAATTATATAATTATTGGATTAAATTGAGAAGTTATATTACATTTGTTATATTTTCAATTCATATAAGTATATATATATATATATATATATATATATATATATATATATATATTCAATTAATGAAATAATCTATATTTAATTCATTAAAATTAATAAAATCGCTCTGCTTATTCTTAAACTTCCTGCAAATTGTTTTGAACAGAGTTCCAGTTTTATTGATAAGAGACAACTTTTAACCTTTATAAGAGTACCAGTTGCAAGGCTGTTTATTTAAATGCGCATAAAATACAACATATATTATTTTATATGCAAATAAATATTACAACTTATTTTT
>CP092095.1:15522228-15529728 GCA_029203775.1 Neoneuromus ignobilis | reverse complement strand
ATTTAATATTTTGTAGAATAAGGCATTAAAAAAGGCATTGAATAACTAATTTATTATTCATTAAAACGTCTCTTGTATCTTACAAAAAAATATGTTTTTTTTCTTTGGTCATTCAACCAATTAATTATTATTTTTTTAAAAAAATAATCATTAAGAAATGTGAAGGTATCTATCATATATCATTGGCATAATAATACCATAATTACGTACCAAATTGTCTGTGTTGACGTAATTATTGACATATAAAAGATTGGCCCACCATGATATAGAACATCTTTCTTGTTCAACTAACATTCTTGAATCCCATAATGGACCATTATAAATATCCACCATCCACGTTAAATAAAACCCGATAACAACGGCATATGAAGGTGTAAGCCTTATATATCTTCCTATATATATGAAAATGAAATTTATTCTTCCTTTACGTTTTTCTAATTCCATCATCAATAAAAGACACATTAAGAAACCACTTAATAAAAGAAATGTGTCAACGAGAAGTGGATTATTAAGTAAAAAAGCATTTTCCACTTGTGTAATAACCTAAAAAGATATTTATTAAAAAATATTGTTATATAATTATTTTTTAATGATTTATTCAAATCGTTATTATTTTTTATCATTTTATATAATGAAATAAAGAACATCATTTTTTTAAAACAAAAATGCGAATACACATAAACTTGCTAATTAAATTTTCATAGTGGCCGTTTATTTGCAATTCAAAACTATTGTAATTTATTGTATTTACCCACTTTATTACATCTGAAGTATTATAAAAGAACTACATTAACAAATAAAAATTTACAAAAAACTACTTTTATGATGTTATTTCGTTAGAAATTTATTAATATCAAAGTACACTTAGTGATAAAGTACAAATATTTAATAAGGAAAACAAATATGTTATTTTATTTTCAATCAATTACGTATTTTTTGAAGAAAAAATATACAATATATGTATTTTCTTAACACTTGATATTATCATTGTATGTATATATATATATATATATATATATATATATATATATATATATATATATATATATATATATATATGACCATAAATTATCTAAAAATAATTATATGACTATGTGTGTACATTTTATGTGTATATAGAAATTTTTTTACCTGTTTCCAGAAACCATCATTCATAATCGGAGCTGATACAGTAAATAACAAAGAATGGCCACATATAATAAATAACATTGCAATAAATCGAATACCACCAATACAATCCAAATTATTATCATTCTTTGATTTTACTGATATTATTTTCTTCATATTTTGTATAATAGAAAATGAAATAATTATTTCATGTAAAACAGATGTATTACTTTTTAGATTATTATCTGAGTAAATTTGTATCCAATGAAATATGGTACTCAGTAATACAAGAAGAATAAAACAGCACAAGATGCACCTACAAAAAAAAATATATGTCAATGTGTATTACTATTAATTTACCCATTAAAAATATCTTTAAACAAGTATAAAAAAAATTAATACATTAACAAAATAAATATGAAAAATATAAACGATTTTAATACTTAAAGTATATCAACCAATTCTATAAAATTTAAATAATTACAAGTTTACATTTAGAATTATTAGATTGCACTGAAAACATTTATATTAAAAATATTAGTACAATAAACAGAAAATAATTACTTAAAGAAATAAGCGAAAAAATATTATTTTTTTTATAAATCTCTTAATATATCATACTTACACAAAAGCAACGCTACCGGGAGTAAAATGTTTCTCCCTCTGATAAGAGCACATATGTGATGAAATGTTAACTGAAAGTGGTACATAACTTGCAGACGAACTTCTTAATACATAACTTAATAAATATTCAACTTCATAAATCGTACACGATGATGGTATACAAATACCCCAATGTAAACTTCGACGCTCATTGTTACGATCCTAAATTGCAAAATATTATATCGCATTTAATAAATCAATTAATTAATATTCCGTTGTATATATTATATTCTATATACATAATATTCTATTAATTAATACATATCATATATTCTATTATCCTTTAATATTTTTTATGCATTAATATTATAATTTTCTCTTCAGATATTTACCATTGAATACCATTAAAATTTATTAAAACCGGTTAATATGTAAGTATATATGTTAAAAGAGATCGTAGTAAAATAAAATAAAAATGATTCAGTGATGAATACGTTATTTTTATGTTATAATTACGATTTCTATGTTATAATTATGATACGACAAAAATAAATTTTAATGGACAAAAAATATCACATAAAAACTCGAAGCGAAAGGCGTTTTAAAATGTCAATCTAAAATCATAAAATAAATAAAATCTGCTTTTAATTTTATTATTTATAAATCAATGAATTATATTAGAACGATTTTTTATATAATGCATATATTAAGAAACATTTTTTTTATAATAAATCGATATTAAAATAGATTAGATTATACAAAATAGATTAGGTATATGTTTCCAAAATTTATCAAATAATAATCGTTATATATAAAATAAAATTAATTACAGTGCAATCAGTGAATAAGGAAATAAATGCTATTCTCAAAAATGAATGTTAAAAATAAATAAATGCTATATAATTACTATGAATATTTTTTTAATTTATTTAATAATATAATAGTTCAATTTATAGTTTACGTTCAATGATAGAAATTAAAATAGTCTGAATTTTTTTTTAAAAAGTTAAACAAAATTAGCTATAATTACAACTTAATAATTAGAATAAAAATAAAAATAATTAATTGCATTGGAAATTCCAAACATAAATACCACTTTTGATTTGTAATTTATACTATTTTCTCTTGTTGATATATAATGAAATTACAATGAATTATTAATGAAAAAAATGAAAGTGATTTTGCACAACTAGAGAGTTTTTTACGATAATAAAATAAAAACAATTTCAAATTATTAACAATATGAACAAAATATTTATTATAAATAAGCTATCGATAGTTGGCAATATACGTTGTAAAATTCTGAAACTCAATTAACATTTAACTAAATAAGGTCATTTCTTAATTTATTATAAAATGTAAGATCAAATATTCCAAACTAAAAAACCTTGAGCGAAATTAAAATATTTTTAGCTAGGAAGTAAATATTAATTTTAAATATTTTTTATTTATGTAAATATAATATCTAGCAAAATTCCTTTTTTATTTCTTGTTTCGTAAATACTGTTAAAAATAAAAATAAATATTTATATACTTCAATATCTAATAAAAGTGAACAAAATTTCTAATGAAATCCGGTAGGTACAAAAAACATTATATTTTTAACTTTTATTTTATTTATGAAGAGTATAAATAATAAATTTAAATCGTGATGAAATCATAGCCATATAATTAATATGTATAGAGAAAAATAAATTTAGAATTGACAATAAAAATTATATTAAAAAAGTATATCTATATTTAAAAAAATATCGTATCAAAAAATATTAAGAAATAATATTTAATAATTAGGTACATAATATCTGATTAAATTTCACTTTTTCTCATTCAACGATATTCATTTTGATTTTTTAAATCATAAGTCATATAGTTACAAAATTCAATTACATTCTATTTCATAATCAATCAATCATCTAAATTTCATTTAAAAAAAATTCATGAATAGAAATTATTTTTTAATGTTGTATTTAATAATACATCGGCGTTCCAGATCTACTGAACTAATTTCGAAATAGAAATACATTCAAACGTTACATATACATATATATATATATATATATGTATATATATATATATATATATATATATATATATATATATATATAGCACACGTCTACATAAAACATTTTACGAAATTCAATAAACATGCAAAAGAGAATTTATATGCAAGCAATACTGTTGTGAATTGCTTGAAGTAAACAAATTCATTTACGTTTATATTACCTTAACGATTATAAATGTGTGATGAATACATAAATAATTCCTATAATATATAACAAAGGACAAATAATAAATAAAAATATGAATTGATGAAAATATTTATAAAAAACATCACACAATTTGATATAATATTTTTAACAGCAATTCATTAAATATCCAAAATATGAAAATAAAAAATCAGCTTTAGAAATAATACCAAAGTAATGTGAATATTTTTGTCCAAAGTAGACAAGAATTAATTGAGAATATTAATGTGAATATATAAATATAAGAATATATATTAATCAACTAATTATAAATTAAAAATCCATTTTGAGATATATTTTTAAGAAAAATTAAACTAATCAACATCTTCTATTCTTCGACGGTTATTTATGTTGGAAATAAATATTTTCTTATTAAACAGTAAAGATACAACGCAATATATCGTTATGAATATACAAAAACTCTATTTAAAAGGCGTGTTATTTATAAAAAGCTATTTTAATAATATGTACATAAAATAACAACAATTTCGTGTTAACGATGTATTCGTGACAAATAATTGTATAAAATTAAATATAGAATCAATAATAACATATTTCAATGGATATGTCAGTTTGTTTACGTCCAACGCAATAGAAAAGCAATTTATAAATTTTCAATTTTGAATACAAAACATATACATACATGTACAGTACTAATCGTAACAGAAATACAATCAACATACTCTCGTAAATTTAGTAAACGTTGTCTGATTTTTTTATAATAAATAGCATACTGTGTCAACAGTTTATATATCTTTCATAAAAAATACAAATAATTTATTAGATACATAATTTCATCTTGCTCTTACCTTCTTTTCAAACGTTTTAATTAATGGTTCCGTTTCAATGCCATATTTTTCATGGATCTGAGTCATATTTAAATCAATATCAGCTAAACAATATTGACCAGTAATTAATGGCTTAAAAGCATTGTCAGTTGATAATTTTGCATCTAAACATTCATCATAATTGCCCATATGATAAGTCATTCCCCAAAGAACACCTTCAGGCATTTTTGCAGCAGCATCATACACTGCAATTGAAAAATGTAAAAACATTATCTTTTTATAATACAAGTAAAATAATGATACTAAACATACAAAATATTTTTTTCTTTAATGTCTAACACAAAATTAATATATAGAGCATCTAATTTAGATATATAAATAAACGACAAGGTCATTTATCTTAATGAAGTGCTAATAGTTTATTTAAGTAGGGAAAAAATAAAATCAAGTAATGTACATAATATTTAACCATTATTGTTTTATTACCAACGCAAAACTTGTTATGGATGACTTCATCATCTTAAAGTTTTTAAGATGTGAAATTAATAGTCAATTAGTGGGTTTAAATACTTATATATATATATATATATATATATATATATATATATATATATATATATAAATGTATGTATTGTGGGCCATTCTCAGAGAGTTAAGCAGATAATCTAAGTACATATTAAGTTATCTGATAATACTGAATATATAGAATTAATCATGATAAAATACAATAATATAGAGACCCAATATCTAATATTAAAAAACTAAATATCGTTAAAATACACAAAAAAATCATGTAAAAGATAATTACAATGACAACTTTACATAAATATTATATTTATGAATTTATTTTCAATAGAAAAAGATAAAAAGCAAATATTTATTAATTTAATGGGCTTTTTTATTTATGTGCTATAAACTCGTGTAAATTCACATTTATATAATTAATTATCTAAAAAATATAAGATGCTTCATAATTAAGATTTTTAAAAACCCTATTCTCTTTAGATACTTATTAGTGGATAATAGCACTCTAAAAAGGAATAGCCCAGAAAAGTCAACTGGTCTTTGATAAAATTTATTTTAAATTTATTTTTTCTTCATAAAATACTTCACACAAACATTATTTATAAATCAATGTCTATCTGTATTTACATATATTATTTCCTGTATTTTGTAAATATATGTTTATTATAGAATCTGTAATAAAATGATTTTAGAAAATTTAATAACCTTCAATCACAAAATGATTATGGATTTTATTAAATGTTAATGGTTAAAGGTCATTGATCAACATGATAAATTTATTGTTTGACATGTCTCTATTTCAAATCTATTTTTATATATCATCTTACATTTCGAAATAGCAGCCTTGAATTCTTAATAAACCTTCATTGTTACAAAAGAATATAACAGAACATAATTGCGAAAAATATTTACTATAAAATAAAATCAAGTTGATCATAATTTTTTTGTTTCATTATAAGATAATAGATAAAATGATAAAAAAATACTGTATTAATGACCAATTAACTGTTTTATTGTCACATATATCTATCTTTATATTATCTGGGTTTTGTTTAAGCGTGATAGAACTTTAAATTGTATCCCTATCTAAAGTTCTATCTAACCTAAAAAACACACACATATATATATATATATATATTCATATATGTATGTAAATATACATCATATAACAAAAATATATTCAATACCATTTAATTAACGTAAATATATGTGATTTTTAAAACACGATTATTTCTCACATAAATTATAATTTACATGAACCATTTTTTAAAAAAAGTCGTTAAATTATATAAGTATAGAATTCTGCAAGATGCAATATTTTATAGAACGTATTATTCAAATGAAAAACAAAGCTTATTCCACACTTGGCACAATATGTGACATGAAAGTCAATTTATTACTGAAACATTAAACTACTACACCAGACAGTAAACAAATCACTTTTGGCATGCAACATCAATATAAAGAAATTAAAGGTAGTAATTACATTTATCCGGTGCACACCTATACGTACAAAAAAAGTTAAAAACATTTTATGTCGTTCTATTATCTAAGTAACCATTAAAAAAAAGTAACAAGCATGAAAAGATTAGAAAAATATTATTTTCAACAAAAAATTAAACTAATCTGGCCTCATCTAACATGTTGCAGAAAGAAAAAGAATAATAGATATGATTTAATAAAATATATATTATTTATTGAATCTGTTCATGTAAAACCTCTTCAACCAGGCATACAATCCTAAGCAAACATTATTATTATATGTGTATATGTAAATACTTTCTATCCTAGCTAAAATATGTATATAATAAGGAAGAATAAAATTGAGAAATAAAAAAATGAAATGAATCTGCATTTAAAATAATCCTAGACACTTAGTAAATATATGTTTAATATTTTTTATTTACCCTTAGGACACTTTACTTAACAAAAAATATATTAAAAAAAAACTAAAATTCCACTTAATTAAATTCTCATAAGTTTATATATATATATATATATATATATATATATATATATATATATATATATATATATATTTGTGCGTGTACAGATGCTAATACGTGAATATGTCTATATAATTTACGAATAATCAATTCATAGCTCGAAGGTTAACTTGTTTTGATTTATTACGATTACTCAAATACTACTTAAATTAAAATTTCGCTCATTTTATAATTAATGATTTGTTTTCATAATAATTTCTATTTATTACATTATCTTATTTCTCT
>CP092095.1:15514728-15517228 GCA_029203775.1 Neoneuromus ignobilis | reverse complement strand
TATATATATATATATATATATATACGAGTGTATCAAAAATAATTGTAGCAGTTCAAAAAAATTCCATACAATTTTATAATTAACCAAATCAATATTTTATTATTATTGAAACATATAATTATATTATTAGGTATTTTTTTGTGAATAATTTTAATTTCACGCAATGTTTATTATAAAATGGTTTAGAATTATCATTTTATTTCACGCAATGTTTATTATAAAATGGTTTAGAATTGCCATTTTATTTCTTATAAGGTCACTTATTTCAATTATTTTATATTCTGACCTTCGATACAACTAGTTTCAAAATCTTAATATAAAAAAATATATATGAAAAACTCTTAAATACATTAATTAAATATTTTTCAACATATTTCTCTAAAACAATGATATTACATACTAAAATATAAAATAGTCATTACAATATTTTTTCGTGGAAATAAATAAAAAATTATAAAAATCGCCAATTACATAAAATAACACAATAATATATAATTAACCAATTTATGTCAATCAATGTGTTTTTATTATAAGAATATATAAAAATAACAAGGTATATATTTTGAAATAAAAAAAAATCTTATTACATACTTTGCATTGCCCACTGTTCTCGATTTCTAATTCCATGAAGAACACGAATGCAATGTTCTTTGCAAACACTTTTTTCCATACTTTCAATAGCATCGTCTAAATGCGTCAAATAAATAGGAAGATATACATCAACATCTGTTTTAATCACAGGCACTTGTCTTGTTGTTAATAATGATGGTGTACTTTGATTAATATTCGGCGATTGATCTGAAAAAAAATAATATTATAGATAAACAAGTATTAACAAAATAACTTAAAAATGATTCTTAACTTAAAGTTTTAAAAAAATACAAAATATGTTATTTTCATAAAAAAAATACTGACGACAATAAATAAAACATATATTCCTTAAAAATGTTTCAGCTAATAAAGATACTTATAAAGAACTATAAGTAAATTGTTTACATAATTTTAAATCAAAATTGGAAATAATCAATAATATGCTTCAACATTAAGAAGATATATAAAAGTCTATCAATTTTATATGCCTACGCTCCAACGATGCTAACGTTATCAATGAACTTTCTTAAAAAATAAAAAATTAACATTAAGTAAATACTGAATACTGTAATAAAATCTTGTAATCTTGAAATAATAATTTCTATATAACTTGACTCTATCCTAGTGAATACGTTGTCTATCCAATATCAATAAATTTACAAATTTATGATTATGATATATTTTTGTGTTGATTTTGAAATTTCATTTATATTAATCTTATTATACATATTTAATATTATTGTAATTAATCTTTTAACATGTTCAAAATATAACATATTACAAAAAATTAATTTCGTTACTAATAAATAAATCAATTTATGAAACATAAAATTCTAACATTTATAAAATATGTGAAAAGTAAAATAGACAAAGGTATATAAAAAATAGTAAATATACATAAAAGATATATAAAAAAACAAAATCATTGCATAAGTAAATTACTCTAAAAGATTGTTTATGTAGTTAATTTAATGAAAATGCTATATTTTACTTTCATTAATATTTGATTTTTTTTTATTCATTTATAACATTTATATCACAGATATACCAAGTAATTTATTAACAATATATATATATATATATATATATATATATATATATGTGTGTGTGTGTGTGTGTGTATTAAAATATGACAAATATATTAAAAGACAATTTTAAAATGTTAACTTTATGTATCATAAAAATGTTTGGCAACAATTAAAATAAAGTATTGTATAAAAAAATATTTTACTTCAAATCAACTAATTAAAAAACAAATCTTACATGTCGATAGGTCAATAGTAACATTCGTCCTCCAAAAATACAAAACGGAACTAATTTATTTGTATTAAAAAAATATCCTAATATAATTTGAAAAAATATAAAAAAGCAATATATTTACATTCACATGTAACTTTATTATTAAATTGAAGAATTTTCCATTAAATGTTTTTTTCAAGCATTTCTATTAAATAAATTATAATCAATTAGTAAACACACACATGTACATACGCACACACACACACACACACACACACATATATATATATATATATATATATATATATATATATATATATATATACACATACATATGTGTGTGTATTTGATGCACATTATATGTCTCAATTTTTATTATTAGAAATTTTTAAATGAAAGACATTTTAAAAAAACTTTAACTAATGCATTAATAATTTAATACTGTTTTATTTATTTTATAAGAATTTTATTTATTTTCAAACATTCGATATATTTTACTTATCTAAAACAATATAAGATAAAAAAATGTCATGCAAAAAAACTAATTATAAAAAATTGCTAAGATGTTGTTTGTTTTGGAACTGTGGCGAATTCACTTTAACATAAATAATTTTTTTATCCCCAACACCACAGTGGTTATGAAGTGTGCAATAATCATTTATTGCTCACT
>CP092095.1:15489728-15509728 GCA_029203775.1 Neoneuromus ignobilis | reverse complement strand
TATTTAGATCAAAGAAAATTACGTATTTTGTCAAATATAGAATATTCACATTGCGTTATATGTCGTTTTATTATTAATAAGAGAATTTGATTGTTTAAATATACCCTATGATGAGATATGTGTTTTAAAAATTATTTTTGATATATATAATAAAAATATTAAACCTTCAATTGTATAAACACATACAGTATTGCATTTAAAATTGTATTGAATAAAAATATGTCCTAATTTATATTTAATAAATTCTATAATTCATACCTTTCGTGTTCTTACTTTTTTTGGATAACACTTTCATCACAACACTGTTCGAAGTACTATTTTTCTTTAATTGGGATAAATTTAATGTAACGTTTGATTTATTATTATCACTGTATTTAAATTCATTCACATTATTTTCAATAAAATACTCATTTTTATTCATATCTGGATTAAGCGATCCGATTGTATGAATTTTTAAATTTGATTGAAACGAATTTAAATCTGTTAAATTTGAATTTAAATGAATATTTTTAACACCATCTACGTTATTAAAATAAATTCTATTCGAAGTATTTAATGGCGTATTTAGATTATCAACATTTAATTTAGATTTATTTATATCGGTATTTGATAAATCAGGCGCCACTGTCATTTCTTCCGAATTGTTATCACTTGCAAAATAATTAGCAATAGTTTTTAATTTATTAACGTTTGGATCATTATTGCCAATCAAATGTACATTTAACAATTCTTCGGAGGGCAAACACGCTACTTGATTTGATAAAATAACTAACAATGAACCTATTACCATGAGCTTAATTTTAAACTCGCGATATAAATCCTTGTTATGAAAATTAACCATGTTTGCGCTTAGCACACCTCCTTTCAACATTAGGACATGACAGTGACTGAGTATTTACTAGTTAACCACACCATATTTTTACTCATCAGCACTATTTGAAGGTTTACTTATAGAAACAGGTAAAACTTATAACAAACAAATAAAAGTGTAACTCAGCATATTATTCATTTACTATATGGTAAATGATTTAAAAACGGTAATAAAAGTAATTAAATAAAAAATGTTTAAAAGTTGAAGAATTAAATAATTTTAATTGACTAGTTTACAAAGTATTTAACCTATTTTTATTCATTATTTCACTTAATTTTAATGGCCATTTTTAAATTTTCGTCAATAATAATGTATTTAAATAACAAGATAAATAATGAATTTTTTTTTAATATATATATATATATATATAATAAAATGATTATCATTAGAACAAATATCAAATTGTAAATTAAGTTGTATTTGTAATTTTGCCATATCAATAAATGAATTGTTTTTTTTAAATATTTATTTTTAGATGTTTGTATCAAGTTTATTCCATATTTTATTTATAAGACAAACATGCCATATTTTTTATTTTTGTTATTGAACTTAAAAAGATATATATATATATATATATATATATATATATATATATATATATATATATATATATATATATATATATATATATATAAACTAAGATGTATATCGGATACGAATTATAACATTAGTTGCATAAGTACAGAAGTTTTTAAAAATATACTAAAAGTTTATAGGAAGTTAGCTAGCAATAATGCAAATGAGTTCAGAATTAATAAATTTCATTTATATTTATAAATATCATTCAATAATAATTAATATATAAATATTAACAAATTTAATATAGTTTCGCTTTATTTTCATATTATCAAATTTTTGTGAAGTTACGAATAATGAAATGTTTCCTTTTTTAATATCTTATATTTTTTATTTACCTTTGCTATTGTATTGAACTTATATAAAAAAAAATGATATTGGAATGAATAATTCAATTGTATATTCTTATGCTATTTTTATATGTTAATTGTAATTTTAATAAATAATTTAATTAGTAATAAAAGTTGTACTATCAATTTAAATAAAATATTTGAAAAGTTACTAAAAACAATAATATAAATATCAATAAAACTACTGATACATTATATTTCAAATGAACCTAAGTATCATCTGGAAATCAAGAAGGGTATAGGATTGAAAATAATTTAGGGATAGTATTCAAATAAATAATATATAATATATACAGTCAATTAAATAAATTTAACATACACTTTTTACTTTTTAAAATACATATATACACACACATACAAATAAAATATATACACATATATGTTTACCGTGAATGAGTATTTAAAGATTTTCTTATTTATGAGCAACCAAACACACATTTTCTGGAGATATTGTTTGATCCACATAATAAAATAAGTTAGAAATAAATCCCAAATCTTCAATAAATTTTAATCTGCCATAATCTATAACCAATTTACATCTTCTTCCAATTTCTGCTTTCTCTTGTACAGAAAACATATACCTAAAAAAATATTTTTCTTTTCATACTACAAAAAAAAGAAAAAATTTTCTAACATAAATTGCATACGTTAAATCATTTTTTTGATGTGTTAGCAAATTTGTTATATCTTTTTGTTTTTCTCGACTCTTTCCTGTACCACAAGTTGCCCAACTTGCTATTCCACACATGATATCAAATATTTTTCCAGAAATACCATATGCCTAAAATGATTTATATAAAAGAAATCATTTGACAAAATAACAATATATTTTACTCACTTCTAAAAATTTTCTGCCTGTATATATTTCCCATAAACACCGATGATGACAACAGAAAGCCATTACCAAACCTTGTAATTTAAAACCATCATCACCATTATATAAACAACGCAATGCAAGATCTAAAATACACATTAGCAGAATGTTTTTAAATGTTGTAAAATGCATTTTTAAACAGTTAAAAAAAACAAGTACTTAAAAAATATTTTTATGTCACAAAATTAATTTATTTATTCATATATTAAAAAAAAATGTTAATGTATGAAAATTTTAATTTTCAAGAGTACAAATTTTCAAAACAGCAAAAAGTTCAATCATACTCTTTTAAGAAATCACATATTATAACTGATTCCTAATAAAGATTTTGTAACCTGTTGCTGCTCCACATAAATGTTTTGATAAACCAACAATATGTAAAGCATTTTGTACAGCATCAACCTTTTTAAGGTCTAAATCTGCAATATCAGCACGAATTCTCTCTACTTCACATTTAGTCGAATCAATTTTAAGCTTATTTTCTTTTTTATGTCGATGACTTGACCGATCTACTAATAATACTGATTTTCCATAAAAACGGTCAAGAGTTTTTGCTAACCAATAACTAACTTGTCCTACAAAAGAAAAATACAAAAAGGATATTAATTTAAATGAGCTATTTTTAGTTTTGTGTAATTAACCTTTTCCTGCACCAAATTCAATATAACAAGTAGCTTCAAAAAGAATGAAATCATTTAAATATGAAATCAATGACGATGTTTGTATTAAATGCTTTTTACTTTTAGGGCCATATTCTTGTTTTTTTAATTCTTCATTTAGTAATGTATGTTCCAAATACCTTTTCTTAATTGTCCCTTCTATATGACCTAAAAAAATATTCTATTAAGGCTATTAAAAATAAATTAATTAATATTAGCTAAATTTACATTCATAAATTAAATTAACCAAATTTATAACATTAAGGATATCGGGCACACAAACTGAAGATAATTGACGGTCTGAAGTTTTTCTTGCATATGTTTTATCGCTTTCAGAGCACTGATTAAGGTCATCACACAAATTAATTCCAGGTACTATATAATGTGGACGATTATCTTGTCTCGCGTTACATACTTTTAAATGAGCTTCTAATTTGTTAGCGAAACATGTGCTAAAAATAAATATAATCATTTCAAGAATGTAATCTGTTTCAGGTTGATATATAATTAATCAATCATTATAATACTAAACTGTTTATTGTCAAGTGGACATGGTATCCGAACTTCAGAACTTATCTTCTCAGTACAATCTTGTGGTACAGATATGCAGGGTTTATGCTCTCCGCAAAATTCTTGTCCCGATTTTACTGTCATACGACAGAATCTTTTCTTTTTAATTACAAAATGTTTGCAATGATTAATTGATTGCTCATTAGTTGCCATGAATTTAAAATTTAGAAATACTAAGTAATATTTTTTATTACAAAAACTGTAAACTACCACAGTGTACCTTCCAAATACTCATATCACAGATTACTGTTGACATACAATATACACGTTCCTTATAAGATAAACAGAAATGAAAAACATTCAAACAAAGATAAAATTGCTTATGTCAACTTTTACTTGGCAGAGCCACGCGTCAAAACGCGCTCATTGCCTATACATTTCAATTTGCACAAAGTCAGTTCTAGTGAATATTAATTTCTACTTATGAATTATTGTTAATAAAATTATTTATTAAATTTAATGAAGAATAAATAAAATTTCAAATGTTATAAAATTAAAATAAAATCAATGAAGATTTATAGATTTTTTTAAATTTAAAATAAATATTTTCATCATGAAGCCACAAAGTAAATATTATTAAAATGTTTACATATGCCTTTTTTAAGTTATTAACGTATTGCTTTCTTTCAGAAAGTTCAGGCAATACATTGAAGTATATAAGTTTGGTAACATTAACTTTACAAAATGCAATTCTTGGTCTCAGTATGCGATATGCCCGTACAAGATCTGGTGATATGTTTTTGTCATCGACAGGTATATTTTACTAATAATAGATTTTTTTTAATTCACTACATAAAATTATTTGTTTAGCGGTATTAATGTCAGAAGTTGTGAAATTATTAACGTGCCTTGTTGTTGTTTATATTGAACAAGGTAGTTTAAATGCTTGGTTGGCGACTTTATATAATACAATTATAAAGCAACCGGTTGATACGTTGAAAGTATGTGTTCCATCACTTGTTTATATCATACAAAATAATTTATTATATGTTTCGGCTTCACATTTAGATGCTGCAACATATCAGGTATGAACAATATATTTTTCATATCTTTTATTTTATTAATTTATTTAAAACTAAGTAATTAAAAATTTAACAAAAAAAATAATTTCAGGTTACATATCAGTTAAAAATATTAACAACAGCAATGTTTGCTGTATTTATACTTAAGCGCCAACTCTTTCGTACACAGTGGATAGCATTAGTTGTTCTCATCGTTGGAGTTGTCTTAGTACAGTTGGCACAAACAGATGAAGGAACTGTTCATACGATTGGCCCAGAACAAAATCGATTGATTGGTTTTTGTGCTGCTTTATCAGCTTGTATACTTTCTGGTTTTGCAGGTATTTATTTTGAGAAAATACTAAAAGGGTCTGATATATCAGTGTGGATGCGAAACGTACAGTTAAGTTTACTGTCAATACCATTTGGACTTTTTACATGTTTTATAACGGATAGTGCAAAAATATATGAAAATGGATTTTTCTTTGGATATGATCACTTTATTAAATATTTAGTTGTTTTACAAGCAGTAGGCGGATTACTTGTAGCAATGGTAGTGAAATATGCTGACAATATTTTAAAAGGTTTTGCAACATCACTAGCCATAATTATTTCTTGTATAGCATCTATTTATTTGTTTAACTTTATTTTAACTATCAAATTTACAATCGGTGCTTTATTAGTTATGTGTTCAATATTTTTATATAGTTACATACCAAAATCACATGATACTCAAAGATTAATTGTTTGATAATTTGATCTATAAACATACATCAAATTTTTGTATAAACGTACATAAATATAAGTAAAATATTTAATTTTTAAAATAATTATATTATGTATCGTCTTTTATTAACTTTTTTTATCATATTTCTATAAATATCAATATTTTAAATTTCATATATCATTATCTATTGTGTATTTATATATATATATATATATATATATATATATATATATATATATATATATATATATATATATTTATATATATATTTATGTATACTGTATATAATTTTTTTTGTTTCTAAAAGCATATTTTATTAATTAATTAAAAATATTACAAATAAAAAAATAATTCTTTTTACAATTATTTAATTTATATTTGTACATATATATAAATATATTTATATTTATATATATATATATATATATATATAAATATATTTATATTTATATATAATGTTTCTGTCTTTGACGTATAGTTACAAATTAAAAAGGAACTGATTTTATTTGTTTACAAATGTGTGATTGAAACATGAAATGTTTTTAGAAATAAAAAATGTTTCGTATTTTTTTTAATTTTAACAGAAAAGAAGTTTGTTTGGAATATAATAATTATTAGTGTTACACTAAATAAAAATGGCTCATTATTAATTGTTAATGTTTTATCATTAAAATTGAAAAGATGTGAACTAAAATAGTTAATATATTTTATTTTCAAATGTTTAAAAATAAAATATATTTTTTATTTTATTATGAACATTGTTAAAATATAATAATAATAAAGACTGTGATATGGTTTAAATATAAAATTATAATAAATCATATACATTTCCTATTTAACATTAAGAAAGGAAATATCAAATAATTTCTGTTCACTCAAAATTATACTTTTTATTTTGCTCAACATATTGCATTGTTTTAATTTGTACTTAGGAATTTAAACAATAATTTCCGTAAATAAAAGTATATGTATAAGCATCAATATTATTATTTTATAATTTTTGTAAGTTTATATGCTCATAAAATGGCTAAGCTGCATAAATTTAAAACTCTGTACAATAAAAATAAACATTTATTTTTTTTATATTCTTTTATTTCAGTTACAAAAATCATACATTACAAGTGCCAAATAAGAAACTTTCTTTTATAAATATAAAAAAATATGATAAAACAAAGAAATCTAAATAATTTGAAAAAATAAAAAGTTAACTAAATAATTCTACAACATTTATATTAGAACCGATAACATAACATATTAATGTATTAAAATAAGAATATTAAAACGCAATTTCCTATATAGTTTACTACGAATTGTGCAATTTCTAAAATAAATGTAATCAACAAAAAATTAACATTTTTTTTATCTATAGTAACTGGAAATTTTCTCTAATTTAATAAGCGAATCGTAAATTAGGATCATATCCTAATTTATCAAGAGCTGGTGTACATGCAACATTAATCATAGGAGGAGGTCCACACATCAATACTAAAGTATCTGGTGCTGATTCAAAAAGATGTTCTTTGATCATATCTGCATTAATATACCCTGAGCTATATTTCCAACCTATAATAATTTTTTCCATTTTTCATCTTGTTTTTCAATTTAACATTAATAATTACAAAACTATACCTTCACTTGGAACATCTAAAGTATACCATAATTTAAATTGTTTAGGGTGTTGTTTTAATACTTCTTCTAATTCACTTCTAACAAGAATATCTTTTTCTGTCTGATTAGCAAATAATAATGCCAACTTAGTATTATCTGAACTATCAGCTGTTATATGACGAATCAACTGTAACATTGGTGTAATACCAGTTCCTCCTATAAACTCAAAATATTTTTTTATATAGTAGTATGTGTTATTCTACTTTAAATTTGATTACCTGCAATCATTGCCAATTTTTGAACTATTATTTCTTGTGGTGGATCTTTTCTTAATTTTTTAATACTAAATTTTCCATTTCCCAAATACTGTAAACGACCTGATGGTCCACGGACATCTATTTTATCACCTATTTTCATATTATTTAAATGTTGGGACATTTTACCACCGTCGGGGAATTTAGGATGTACATTTTCAAAATACACCTGTAACATAATTTTTTTCACTTAAATGTATTAATTATTGGTTCAAATTATATTCATTGAAATAACATATTAGATTTGTTCATAGATTATTTTTAACTGTATGTAAGCATTAAACAAATTTAAGTTTCAGTTTGTAAATGATAAATAAAATAAAAAAATTACATCTACATACTAAAATTTTCCATACTTTTTTAAGCTTATCTATCAATGATAATTTTATATACATTGTTTGCATACTATTTATATACAAAAGTAAATACTTTCATAATTAACATTTTATATAGTATTTTAAATGAATAATCTTAATGATAGAAATTCAACAATGTTACATCACACTAGTTTTATGAACAAAGCTAATATCAATATATCTGTTTAAATATAAACTTTAAATAATTTACTTTGATAACCAAATCCACAAAACCAACATCTTCATCTGATGAAACAGGTGTATACGCTCGAATGACTAACTCATCTTTTATTTTAGCAGAAAGATGTATATGTTGTCCAATTGGTAAACCTACAATTTTTTTTTTAAGTGTTAAGCTTTATAAGTACTTGTTATTTATATACCTAAAATATGTCGTTCTGAAGGTAAACCAAAACGAAATCTTCTAGTATCATGAGAAATTTCTTCTTTTTCTATTAAAGGCAAGGCATATTTTACTGTCGGATCTAACAGCGTCTTTTCCAATTTTTTTTTCCTACCTAGAATATAATAACACTAACAAAATTAGATATACGTAAATATACTTCACTTCATTATACAACAAACCTTGGCATTTCGTATTTTTATTTGTAAAATAATGATATAATATAAAAGATGTAACAATTGCACCTACACCTGCTAAAACAGGCAAAGTCTGAAAAATATTTTTTATTATTTAGTTATGCATAATACTAATATTACTTAAAAAAATACATTAAGTGTAATTTTTTTTCATACTATAATGAAACTAATATATAGAACATATAAGGTCAAAGTTTAAAATGAACTAATACTGAATAAATAACCTTCATACTAATGTACAAATTGTCATTTAAAACAAAACTATAATTATTTTAATACTGATAAGTTTTATTAATTATGGCAAAATATATTTTTGTAATTTTTTACACACCATACAAGTTTCTTCTTCAAAAGACATAATGAAAATATATTTAATTCGCCGCAGATTACTTATCTGTGTCACAAGAACTCTACTTTTAAAAAATTGTTAATAACTTACCAATAAATGATTGGTCATATCTGTTATCAGTTCATATACGTATACAATAAAAATTAATGATTCTTAAAAAACATATACATCCAACGTGGTTTTACTTTCACAAGAAACGTCAATAACTTGATATCACAGTTTTATTAAATGGGGGGATGGGGTTAAAAAATTGGCTATATAAATTTAAGTTTGTACATTTCATTATATGAAGTATTATGTAAAACATTAATTAATTATACCAATGTTTTCGCACGAGTTAAAAATAAGATATTTTTTTAAAAATAGATATATGAATCATGCAAATTATTTATAGGTATTTTAATGTATAAACATTGTATTAAATAATAATAAAATTTAAACGTTCTGCAATTTTCAGAAAAAATATTGAGTATAAACATATATCATTCTATTCACTTTCAATTACCAAATTCCAAAATTTAAATTTATTTTACAAAAACAATAATGCAATATCAGTAGCGTACATCAAGAAAATGTATATAATTTGTAGAATATATTTGTTTATTAATTATTGAAAAATTGTTTTTATTATTCATTCATTAAAATATTTTGCAGTTATTTCCAATAAAATTATTTCACAAATATTTTCTTGACAAAATATTAAATATTCGGATACAACACGCCACTGATGTAAGCGTGAGTTGGTAAATTTCATCCTCCTGCCATCATTACAAATTTTGCCGATTCAAGAACGTCAGAATACAGAGGTATTAATATTATTTACTTGTGTTATTAACAATACTTTTTGTAATGGCACGTGGAAGTAGTGCTGGTTTCGATAGACATATTACAATTTTTTCACCCGAAGGACGTCTGTATCAAGTAGAATATGCTTTTAAAGCAATTAACCAAGCTGGTTTAACTTCGATAGCTTTGAAAGGAGTCGATACAGCTGTAGTTGTAACACAAAGGAAAATACCAGATAAACTAATCGATCCTCTTACAATAACTCATTTGTTTAAATTAACTGATGGAATAGGATGTGTTATGACAGGAATGATAGCGGATAGTAAATCGCAAGTGCAACGTGCTAGATACGAAGCAGCGAATTGGAAATATAAATTCGGTTCCGACATGCCAGTGGATACGTTGTGTCGTAGAGTAGCGGATATTTCGCAAGTGTACACTCAAAACGCAGAGATGCGGCCTCTCGGGTGTAGTATGATGATGATCGCTTACGATGATGAGCAAGGTCCGTGCGTGTATAAAACCGATCCTGCTGGTTATTACTGTGGTTATCGTGCTATCAGCGTTGGTGCAAAGCAAACAGAAGCAAATAGTTATCTAGAAAAGAAACTTAAAAAGAAACAAGACTTAAACAACGATGAAGCTATTCAGTTGGCAATTACATGTTTATCGACTGTCTTGTCCGTTGATTTTAAACCATCAGAAATTGAAGTCGGTGTTGTTTCTAAAGAGAATCCTAAATTTCATATTTTAACTGAAACTGAAATTGATAAACATCTTACAGCAATTGCAGAAAAAGATTAGCCTGTGTTTATTGTTTTAAATTTAACTTTCTTTTTATTTCCATAAGTAATGTTAATTTGTATTTTTTGGTCATGAAGATTTTACATTAAATATATTTAATCTTATCTACTTGTTGTTTTTTGTGAAAGTTATTTCAATTGATTTAATTTTTAAATAATATTTAAAATAAATTTTAATGTATTTCCTACATTTGTAAATTGAAACAACTTTCAAATATTAATTTTAGTAATGCCATTGCTTCCACAACATGTCACTGATAAAAGTGTTATGTTGTAGGAGCACCATGTCTCCGAGTCTTCTGAAGAAACCAGGCCTACAGTTTGGAGGCATGACATTTTTCGCACGTCCACACGAAAGTGACATGTGTGGAAGCAATGGTCTTCCATTAACACCTAATTCAATAACGATTTATGGGAATTCACAAATTCTCAAAACAATCGAACATCCCAATTTATGTCAATATCTAGATGTAATAAGAAGTAAACATGGTAAATATCGTGTCAAATTAAATTTTAATATAAAATTATTTTTTGAATGTTTTTGTTCTTTATTACTAGAACGTCTCATAATAGTATCTCAAATTTGGGGGCGTTCATTAGAAGAAGTGGCAAAAGAAAGAGAATTTTCTATTGATAATGTTATTTATATTGCATATCAAATTTTGTATGCGTTATATTATTTGCATTCAAAGAATATAGTTCATCGTAGCCTGGCACCTGAAAATATATTTATAGATTCAGAAAATCATGTAAAGTTATTCAATTATGGTTTTTATTATATGACAGGCAATGAAAAACATGTTTCTTTTCCAATTGGGTAAGTATTTTAATTATTTTTGTTATTCAAAATAATGTAATTTGTATTTTGCTTATATGTTCATAAATTAAATTGAAAATAATGTTAAAAATATATTATAGTTCAATCATATTTTCATATTAACTAAGAATACTATATTTTTTTAAATTCATGTATGTATAGAAATTGTAACGAAAGAATACAACAATGTATAACAAAGATAGTTAATTATAATTGTAATTACAAAATAAAGATAGCTAAATTATATGTTTTATATGTGTTGCTTTTCAACTGAATGTTATAAAGTTTGAATAAGTGACTCCGTGGCGCAACGGTAGCGCGTCTGACTCCAGATCAGAAGGTTGCGTGTTCAAATCACGTCGGGGTCAAAATATGTTTTTTATTTTTTTTTATTGCATTTATTTAAATATGTATATATATTTGTAGGATTCCAAAATATTTATCACCTGAAGTCCTTTTAGCAGGAGTTAATAATAATTCATTAGGTCCCAAACCTGATGTTTGGTCATTGGGTATTATCTTAACAGAATTGACTCTTGGTTGTAATATATGGTCGACATTAAAATTAACACAATGTTTACGAAAAGTATTAAGCCTTTTAGAATGTACAGGTTCTATTTTTGAAAGAATTGCAAGGGAACATAATAGATTAGAAGAGTACCAAGTATGAAGTAAAATCAATATAAATATTTTTGTATTTTAAATACAAATTATAACATTGTTTTAGAAATTGCCAACAGATGTAATTTCTTTTATTGATTCTTGTCTTCAAATTTACGGATCAAAACGACCTTCTGTGGATAAATTGCTTTCACTTGAACTTTTTTCAAAATTTCAATCAAGTGATGTAAATGATCATAAAAATGAAACTAAATTATATGAACCATTTTCATTATCAGAGTTATATTATTGGTGGCAATTAGCAGGTGGTGATATTTATACAGAATTAAAAAAGGAAGGACTTATTTTAAATAAACCTCCAATTTTAAACATACCAAAGTAAGAAAAAAATTGAACTTTAATTACATTCAATAAATTGGGATTATATATGTATTTTTTTAACAGAGTTGTATTACTGGAAGGAATTACTTATGGCCATAAAAGAAAACAAGAAACATTATTAGATTTAAGAATTGTTCCAATTTCACTTGAACCTTTATATAAGCGTTTAGGACACATTCCTTTAGCAAATTATTATCCTCTTATACATTGTAAATCATCAGTTGTTGATAAATATGATCCAGAACCATATGATGCTTCAGAACTTCCTTTAATAATTAGAGAGAAAGATCCAGAATATCAATTTCACCGAGTAATCCTTTTCAAAAGATTATTGAAAGTAAATTGAAATTTTAAAAATAAATTAAATACTGAATATGCTTTTCAAAATAAAATAAAAATTCCAGGGATATCCTAGTACAAGAGATCTGATCATTAAAGAAACCAAAAAAGATATACCACCATTGTTAAGAGGAGAAATATGGGCTGCTTTATTAAATGTTAAAGGAGCTTATCCTGAACAATATATGCTTATTGATAAAGAAACACCAATAGCTACAGATAGACAGGTTATTAATTATGTTTATATGGTAGTGTATATATGTATGTACGTATTTAAAAAAATATTAATTTAGATTGAAGTCGATATACCTCGTTGTCATCAGTACAATGAATTACTATCGTCAAGTGAAGGTCATAGAAAATTGAAACGCGTTTTAAAAGCTTGGGTTGTTAAAAATCCTGTTTATGTGTATTGGCAAGGACTTGATTCATTAACAGCACCATTTCTCTATCTTAATTTCAATAATGAAGGTATAATAATTTATTTTTATATGAAATATTTTCTATTTTTTTAATACTATTTTTGTTTTCAGCAAAAGCTTATGCTTGTTTGTCTGCATTTATACCAAAATATCTTCATAATTTCTTTTTAAAAGATAATTCGGCAATTATTCAAGAATATTTAGCAAAATTTTCACAATTAATTGCCTTTCATGATCCAGCATTAGCAAATCATTTAAATTCCATTATTTTTATTCCAGAACTGTTTGCTATTCCATGGTTTTTAACTATGTTTTCACGTAATTAATTTGATGTTGATTAAGTTTACATTATTTTATGATTATATTGACTAAATGAGTCTATTCTTTTTAGACGTGTTCCCTTTACATAAAATACTTCATTTGTGGGATAAACTTTTATTAGGCGATTCATCATTTCCTCTTTATATTGGTTTAGCTGTTTTACATCAACTTCGAGATACTTTATTGTCTTCAGGATTTAATGAATGTATTTTATTATTTTCTGATCTTCCAGAAGTAGATATTGAGATGTGTGTTACATATTCAGTTGAAATGTACAATTCTTCACCGAAAAGTATTACATTACGAAAACATCAGAATAGAGAATTGAAAGAAATATCTGAATTGGTATTTACTACATATAATTTATTAATAAATTTAATTCTGTAATATTTTTTTCCAAGGTATTATAACTATTATATTTTGTAATCATTTTTCATAGGACATTTTAGAAGTAAATTTAAGTGATTTACAACGAGAATTATGCCCACGCATAAGTGCTGCAGATGTTGTTGATTTAGTAAAGAACTTTCCGAATAAAATAATTATAGTTGATATAAGAACACCTACTCAGTAAGTACACAATTCCATTAAATTTGATTTATTCTTTAATGTATTTCGTGAAATTTTTATGTAGATTCAACCGAGCTGCTGTTGTTGGCAGCATAAATATACCATTTGCAAATATACAATTAGAAAATTTTATGTTTGAATCATTAGGTCCACAAGCTCATTTATTAAAAAATAATATTAATTCTACTGTTGTTGTTATTGCTGCTGAACATACAAATGCTGAATTAGTAAGTATTTTATTTAATGATTGTGTTTTCATTCTTAGTAATGTAAATTAAAATATCATTCTAGTTCTCAAGATATCTGGTTAAATGCGAGGTTAATAGAGTATGTATTCTTCATGGCGGAATAAATATTTTGTACTCAGTAACTCCAACTATTCTCATTACTCAGAAACATGTTTCCTAAGTACTAATTATAAGTTCATTTACATAAAAGTAATATAAAGCTCATTATATACAATCATATCAAATTAAGTATTTGTAAACATTTTATTGAAGTTTACTGGATACAAATTTTATATTTATATTACATTGAAGTATATGTTATTAAATGTTTGTATATGTATGTACATGTATTTCATATATATATATATTGTAAAAAATTCTATTGTACGTATTAAATGAATTCTCAATGAAATAAAGCTTTTCTTTATAAAATATATATTATATTTACATGAAAACCAGTGAAAATACAGTAGTAATTTCAATTATTTTCTATATGACTTATTTATTTTTAGATATTAAACGGAGATATAAAGCTATATATACTGATTGTTAGCTGTTATTTAATTGTATTTCAATTAGTATTTGCATTTAAATTAAAAAAATTAAACATTTAATCTATAGTTATGGTTATAAAGTACTTAGTTATTTTTTCAATGTAAGTAAGAAAGAGAAGTCTGCTATTTGACATCGCCTTATATTCGAAACACGTGTTGTATCAGATAGGTTATATTTCCGATGTATTAGTAACGAAGTAATTTTTTATAATTATTTTCCAAAATGCAGCATGATGATGTAAGTAATATTATTTTTAAGTTGCTATATAATTCATTAAGATTTAAAGTATGCTTAATAAAATTTAAATGTAATTGTAGGTAGTTTGGAGTGTTATCAACAAATCATTTTGTTCTTATAAAGTTAAGTAAGTAATGATATTGTTTATTAAAAAAAAATATGTTTTTGTAACATTATTTATTTTTAGTACAAAAACTCAGCGTTTCTGTCGTAATGAATACAATTTAACAGGACTTTGTAGTAGGTCATCATGTCCTTTAGCAAATAGTCAATATGCCACTATTAGAGAAGAAAACGGTGTTATTTTTTTATTTATGAAAACAGCAGAAAGGTCAGCTTTTCCTAATAAAACATGGGAAAAGGTTAAATTATCTAGAAATTTTGAAAAAGCCATTTATCAGATTAATGAAAATTTATTATATTGGCCCGGGTTTATAAAACAAAAATGTAAACAGCGATTTGTTAAAATTACACAATATATAATACGAATGCGTAAATTGAAGTTAAGAAGACAGTGAGTATAATATTTCAAATTATGACATATTTGCAATTGTCTACGGTGAATGTGCATAAACATATGTACATTTATACATAAATGTACTTATGTATAAGTTTGAATACAAATTTTGTACGTATATATTTTTAGAAAAGAACTAGTTCCACTCCAAAGAAAAATTGAAAGACGTGAAAGAAGAAGAGAAGAGAAAGCGTTAATTGCTGCTAGAATTGAAGATGGTATTGAAAAAACTTTGATTGACCGCCTTAAAAAAGGAGTTGTATGTATATTAAAGTTTGATTGCACTTTAATTTAATATTTACTTTATTTGGACATTAATATTTTATTTCAGTACAAAGATCTTTACAATATTCCACAAACTGCCTTTGAAAGTGCTTTAAGAGAAGAAGAAATTGAAAGTGAAGAAGATGAAAGGGAAATTGAAGTAGAGAAAGAAACTGAAATGGAACTTGATAAAGAAATTGAAAAGGAGTTTGTTGAAGCAGATAGTGATGATGATATGGATATCATGTCAGAGGATAGTGAAAGTGGGAAACGTGAAGCTGCTGATCTTGATTCTAGTTTTGAATCATCTGATAATTCTGATATTGAGGTAATTAATAAGAATATGGTATTGAGTATGTAAAATTAAGATAATTTATTTATTATTCTTTTATAGGACATAAATGTTAACAAACTGTCAAAGAAGGGAACAGTTGTGAAGAAGTTCAAGAAAACACGAAGACCTCATGTTGAAATTGAATATGAAATTGAAACAGAAAGGCCTAGTTTAACATCTTAATTAATGTTTATTACAATTTTGCTGTTTTTTATTAAAAACAAATATGAAAATAATATTTTTGTATTTTTTATTGTATTTGTAGAAAATAATCCATTATACTGTAATAAAAGGAATCCATTACTTAATACTATCAATCCAAACAATAGTTAACATTTAAATCTGAATATAACACTTGTATCTAATATTTTCAATGAAAATATCTGTAGAAGAATTGAAGTAACTTGTTTTCTTAAATCAGAAATCAAGTTTTGATATTTAATACAATTATTTCTTATTCCATTTTTTTTTCATTGATAAAAAGTTTTTCCTGTCTCTCTCTCTCTCTCTATGTATATATATATATATATATATATATATATATATATATATATATAAAATATATCACAATTATTTTAATTCAAAATTACTATAAAAATATTTAATAATAAAATAAATTCCTAGTTTATATTTTTTAAAACGTTTATTAAGTAACATAGTAATAAGATTTTGTATATTATATAGATGTATTTATTATCATTTTTTGGCAATAAATGTAAGTAAATATATTTACAAGTTTTCTGTGCATAATAGATTTATATACAAGCAATAACATTGTGAAAAAATTGTTTGAATTTTAATAATTTCAGAAATTAGAAAATCAAGTTATTAATAAAATGTAAACATTTTTTTGAGTAACTCGTTCTTTTAAAAAAATAGGAACAAAAAAGGAGTTTTTATCTATGGATAGAATAACTTATTTCAATTCATATTTAAAGTCCTTGAATTCAAATTATTAAGAAATAATTTATAAAAAATATTTTATCGAAAAAGATTATTTGTTCTATTAAATAATAAAAAAATATATTAAAATTATTGACAACGTTTTTGAATTACCATTTTTTCCAGCTGAAATGTATTTAATTTACATATTGAATATTAGATGCCAGCACTTATTTTATTTGTATATTTGCGCAATTTTTAAATAAAATACAATATATGTAATATTTGCTATAAACAATTTATTTAAGTGTTATATGAAAGTAGACTATTAATTAATTAAATGTTAACTTGTATTTAACACTTATTGTTTAAAGACTGTTTAAAGAAGGTTCTAACTCACATTTTGAATATTTGTATTGTTCACGCGGTAAGTATGTACGTTTTGTTTAGACGAGTTATTAAATATTATTGCCATTTTCTAGTGTTTATATATATATGTATATATATATATATATATAATAAATTTTATATGAATATGTATTTACTAAAAATATGTATCTTTACGAAATGTATAAGGAAAAATAAATATTAGTTAATTCAGTAGTGTATTTATAAAGAATAATTTGCTAATATTTTTTTTGTATTATAATATCGAAATGTATATATATATATATATATATATATATATATATATATATATATATATATATATATATATATACTGCATAAGATAAATTAAATTTTATTCGAAAATACTAGTTCATATCTCATTACATTTTGCTTGTAATCACGTTATAAACAATAGTATATAATAGAGTAACTAAAAAGTGTTTAAAAAAGTTATAATTATCACTTATGTTTAGTGTCAACATAAACTAGATTTTGTTGTTATTAAGCATTATATTTTATTGTTATAAAGCATTATATAGTCATCTAGACACGTATATATATATATATATATATATATATATATATATATATATATATATATATATATATATATATATATCTATATGCGTATATGTGTGTACACACACATCTATATACATTCTTATGTATATAAATTGATGTGTATATGGAAGAAAATATGATGTGATCGGCCTTGTGTTGTGTTTCAACGAAATTCAACAGTATTCTTTTTGTTTGTTACCTGCGTTTTCGTATTTAAATATTTGTGTAGTTTTATTTGCAGTGTTTGTTTATTTTCAGTGAGTGATATGTTTTACTGTGGTGTCTGTTTAAGTGGTTTCAATAGAAACATTATGCATCGATGGAAAACGAAGTACCAGTAAGTACCAAATGATGCTTTTTCAAATTGTTGATCTTTTAGTGTTATGTATTCTTTTTCCTTTATTGTATTTATATTCGTACAAATTTTATCATATGGGTTTAAATTAAAGAATACTTTTATTAAAAATATCAATTCAAATTTACATTGAATAAAACTGAATTATATATACAAAATTATAAATATAAAATAATATAAAAAGTGTTTGTGTATTTTTTTGTAAAAATGATCTTAGTATATACAAATATTCACATATATTTATTTTATATATATATATATATATATATATATATATATATATATATATATATATATATATATATATATATATATATATATATATATATATATATATATATATATATATATATATATGAATTAGGATTTATTAATCAAATTAAAATAAATTATTTTACTACTATTTGCTTTGTAACTGTGATAAATTTATTTTCACACAATTTATTTTCACAAATGAATTATCAATTGAACATCAAAGATTTTTGTACAAATGTTCAATAATTATTTATTATTCATTTTATTTGTTTATAAACTAACATACATTTCAATAGAAACGTTATCATAATAAGAGCGTTGCACAACTTATACAATTGAACCATAAATAATTATTGGACACTTTTACAATACTTTTAGTATTTAAGTGCTAATTCATATGTTTATAATAAAAAATATAATTTTGATTTTATGTCAACAAAAGAAGCCAAAGCTGAGTACTAAGAGCATTAAAAATTATTAATTAGATATATATATATATATATATATATATATATATATATATATATATATATATATACATATATGGTATACATTTGCATACTTGAAATTTTGTGTAATGGTATTAATTTATTTTTCAGATTTTAAATGGGTATTTTTATATAAATTGTTCGTATATCTCAAGAATGTTTATTAAACCTGTCGTTTGTTTCGAAATTTAATTAATAATATTCACTTATAATGTTACATATGTATGTAGGATTATTTATATAAAGAGGTCAATAAAAACTTGATGTTGTTTTATGAGGTATACGATTTTATTTTGCAATATTGAAGGTGAACTTAATATGCGAATTCAACAGTAATGATATAGTTGATGTAACTACATGTTTTATCTACGTTTACATTCCTAACAAAATTAGTATTTTCTATAAATGTGGTATTTTCACAAATATATATATTATATATTCATTAACAACGTCGTAATCATAGAGCTGTTCATATTAAGAAGTAGCTATGTACAATAAATATATGTAATTTAATAGAATTAGGATATTAATTAGAATTATAACTATAATAATTATTTATGACTCTGGAAATATATATGAATATATAGACAGGTATATTTATATACATATTTATATACATATATATATATATATATATATATATATATATATATATATGTAAACTTCATCATATATCTAATTATTCTTTTATTTCTCGTCTAGATATAAACTCACTCCGGTCTGTTAAGAATGATGATATGTGTGCGTCTGTTATATTCTTTTACAGAGAAAATGATTTTTTTGTATATTGAAAATAAACTTACTGTAAGAAAATTTATAGTTAATAGAGTATCAGGTATTACTTTTATGTAGTTTTCAGACTTATATGTGAATGGATGTTGATAAATGCATTAATTATTAAACCTTTAAACATATAATAAAAGGGATGATATACTATTGTTTTCTATAATTAACTATAATATAGTGTATTGAAATTAAGAATAATGGTGAATGTATTAGTTTATTCAGATATTAATATTG
>CP092095.1:15409728-15479728 GCA_029203775.1 Neoneuromus ignobilis | reverse complement strand
TCATAACTCTGCATTTTCTGTAGATCAAAATGTAAAATTTGATTTTCGTTTAGTGAAAAAAATTATAAAAAAAATGTTTCATGTATACCCAATTACTTATATTTGGTTTATAATTAATTTGCATGGCATGAATATCTCCTGGCTATATTCTCGTGTCGATTGAAACTGTATGTAATATAATTTAAAATATAAGTAATGTCTTGATATTGATTGTGCTCAAGTTTTATCCATGTTTAATCTGGGTTTCAAAGAAAATCACTGTATATGTTTATAATGAGTAGAATAAATTTGAATTTAATTAAATTTAATATAACAAAGACGTTATTTAATTGTAATTAAATTGTTCTATTTGACATTATTTAGAATATATATATATATATATATATATATATATATATATATATATATATATATATATATATATATAGTGTTATCTGACAGTGTTTAGATTTTTACTTTGAGTGTTTATATTTAGGTGCATAAATTAATTAAGATATAATACTGATTAATGTTTTGAACAATTTTTAAGTAATATATATATATATATATATATATATATATATATATATATACGAATTATATATATATATATTTATATATTATTTTTATTTCTAATTTATCTTAAATAAACTATTTTAGTTTTAAAATAACGTTAATATTTTATGTCCATTTCTCTATCTATAAATTTATTTCCAAAAGGTTATATGTTTATGTTCTTAAGTATTATATTGTAATTATAAATTAATAATTAACAATTAAATGTTTTATATTAAAGTTTGATTATATAAACGTCTTAGTTCGAAATTTTAAAACTAACATTACTAGTGGGTTGATTTGATATTTATCTAAATTTTTTTTTAGTGGCGATGACTTTTTTTATACATAATTGTTTATAATAAATATTTATTAAAAGAATAAATTAATTTGTTATATTATGATTTACACTATTTTATTGATAAATAATTATTATATAATGTATGGATTTTAATTGAATTTTCAAAAAATAGAATTTGTGTAAGTAATGAACGTAATATGAAAATTTTTTCATTCATGAATTTAATTTCATATTATATTATAAAAATATGTATTGATATTGAAATTACTTGAAATAATTTAACTATTTTTTTTCAATTGAAAAACTTATACTATAATAAATATTATTTTTAATTTTATTGATTCTGTGATATAAAGAAATGTGTATACACACACACACAATTATAATTTAGATGGACTCGATGACGAGAGTGGTTTATAATATAAAAGTCGAAAATAGAATAATCGTTTGTATTTATTATCTCAAACGTATCGACACAGATTCGTGGTTTATTTTAATTATGTTCTATTTGCACGTTTTTATTGTATTATCTCTGATGTTTGACGCACGATGTTTGATTATTGTTTTATTAAGATTTTTTTTATTTTACGAGTGTAAATCAGAAAAAATGCGTACATTAATAAAATGTCTGTTGGTACTCAGTCATGCAAATAAACGATTTTAAATAACATTTGCATAAAAACATACTTTTTAAAATCATTAATATTGTTCTTACTTTGTGTAAGTTTTTTTTTTGATTTTTCAAATGATACCGGTCAACATATATATATATATATATATATATATATATATATATATATATATATATATATATAAATTTTAATTTTTTTATTTTATAAAGTCTCTTTCGATTATCATTAAGAAGTACGATCTTAAATAATTTTTATGTACTATTTAATAAATAATATTTTTATCACTAATATACACACTCGTATGTACTTATTTTATGCACGTATGTATGAAATTTATTTTATGTATATCTCAGCACTTTCATTTCACACGTATTAAGGGTTTTTTTTGTTCACTGATTCTTGTACAAATCACGTTACATTTAACTGAAATGTGCTTTAATGTCGATCGTTAAGCTTCTTATTAAAGCTTCAACGAACGTTCACCACATTGTTTATTAGAAAAACGTGTTTTTTTTTTTGAGTCGTGTGATAAACTTTTAAATCACATGTTTTTTCCATTTCGTTTCATTACAAAATTCTTTTCCACAAAACAAGTAGTTTATTGTTCATTTGGATAAATGAAAATAATATTTCTTTGTGCAATATTAAAAAAATATAATCACCAATAAACGAAATAACGTTTGGATTAATTGCTTGGAGATTGTCGATACTATAATAAATACTTTTATTTCTTTTATTAATAAATAAATTGCCAGTATCGGAAGTATTGGTAATAATAAATGTTTCATCCAGAGTGAGATTCCACAGCGTACGATTGTTATTTTGTTAAAGTATTTTCATTAATGAATTTTTTATGTTCTGTTCCATTTTTCGTATAAATTTCATTTATATGAAATTTTGTATAATTAATTCGAAGTAATTCATTTGAGGTTTTACACTTATTACCATTTTTTATGCTATGTGATTCGTATTAAATATAAACAAATATTTAATATTTTTTTAAATTAATGTAATATGACCCAATAAAAATGATTTCAAAATTAATATGAATATCGTAAGGCAATTTATAACTCGTTATTATTTCATATTTGGACGCAGAGTTCATTTAGTGTGTCTAAATTGGGAATAAAAATATTATCGATTTTTTTGAGTACAAATTTTGTTTTCTGTATATATATATATATATATATATATATATATATATATATATATGTATTTATGTATGTATATATATGTATGTATGTATGTATGTATATATAATTTTCGTTTTAATTTTTATTTGGTGAACTGAATTATTTATGCCTCAAATAATTTATACATGCCGTTAATTGGATTATGATTTGAATCAAAAATTGACGTTGATGTATTTTATTCAAACAATCATTATTATTATGTGAATAAATATTTAGTATTTATGTACATATTTTTATCTTTGATATGTCACTAGTCTTTTACCTATATTAGTTCCACGAATGTGACGTATTTGTTCATACTTATTAAATTAAAAAAATCCTTACCTCCGTATCGACGACCGAGCTTTTATACGATATCTTGTGGTCGGATTCAGAATAGATTGATTAGTTTTTAAAAAAGTTTTATTTAAGAACAATATTTACCAGTTTTGTTATATCAAATAAAATAAAGATGAAATGATTTTATATATCTTATTTGTCAAAAATACTTATATATTTAATGTTTTCATATATTTTTTAATATTGTACAGTTTATATTGGTCAAAATTCTGTGTTGGTTGGATTTTCTTGTAGTGGTTGCCTGTTGTTAGTAATATATATTTTTTTAAATTATTTTATCCTTAAATAAACAATTGTGTACTTATGTATTTTTTATATGTTAAATTTATGATACATTTAAAAACGAATTATAAAAAATATTAATTATCAGAATTATTTTATGATGTTATAAAAATTAAAAAATACTCCGAAAAATGTATCCATTTTCTTTTTTTATTAAAATAGTAACAATTCATTTAATAAAATGTGTACCATGTCGAGATATCTTTAAAATTTTGACACACTTGTCAACAACTCAGTACAATAGCTTCTTGAAAACACCTACTTATTAATTTTCTATCGATTTAATAGAAATTGTTATTTAATAATTATATCGAGTTAACTTTATTATAGAATTTCCGTAAATTTATAAAATATATTAGAGATAATTTTAGTTTATTATTGTCATAAATAAATTTTATGTTACATAGAATATATTTTTTAAATATATCAAAAATTATAAGGATACATTAGATACTTATACATTAGATATTATTAGGCTTTTAAGTAAATTCATTTACTCAATATATTTTATATTGATCATAAAATGCTTTGTTATAAAACTGAATTTTAGATTAAATTGATTTTATCCGTTAGGTTAAGTGCATTAGTTCTTATGATCAATCTATTAAGAAATGCATTGATGCTAGAAAAACATATAGTTTATTTTTAGGTTTAAGGGAATATGTGTGTTTTTTTATTTTTATACAGATTATTTTTAATATAATATTTGTAAAAAATATATAAATAGGGAAATAAATTGAATATTAAAATAAATATTATATTATATAATAAGATTTTTTTTTAAAAATGAGTATTTAACTATTTTCCATTAAAATTTATATATTGATGCTAGATTTTTCATTTTTATCCCATTACATTTTTAAATTATACTTTTTATTTTTTTAAAAAATCTTTGTGCCAATAAAAATGTGTTTGAATATTAAAAGTCTGTAAGTTATTTAGTGTAAGATTTCAAATTATGTTTCTGTGATGTATTTGACTTTTGTATTATAGGTTCAATTTATGAATGTTTGTCATACTTTAATAATAATAATACTAAAATTCATTCTGTCATTTGAGAAGTGTAAATATACGATATATTCTAAATATAACAAATGTTATAGTTACATAAATAATAATTTAATAATAGTAAATTGGTATACAAATATATTTAATATCTTATTTCAATAATATTTTCGATTTAAATTTTATTTCATAAAAAAAACATATATTCTAAAAATAAACATAGAACGTGAATCAAGTTGTAAAACTTTACTTATATCAAGTCTTCATTATTAAACTGAGTTCAAATTAAGAATAAGTTTATACAAGTTTATATTTGCAGCTGTTTTAAACTTCTATAAATAGAATCTCTGTATCTAAATTAAGAAATACTTCGACTTGTTACTAAAAATATAAAAAAAACGTACTTTATATGAAATTGTAGGAAGAGGTCATATTGATTTCATTTTATAAACAATTTAAAATAAATTGTATTTAACTAAAATGTTAAGAATATTTTTATTAAAAACGTGTTATGTTTAAAAATTTTTCATTTTTAAACATGGCACGTTCAGAATTTTAAATTATGCATATATAAATAGGGAATATATATTGAATATGAAACGCTATCGATGGAATTATTCAATAAAAGAAGAAATTTACTTATCTCCAATGTTCTTTAAAATGTCTTTTTTTATCTGAGTAAATGAAATATTAATGGTTGGTATTGAGTAATCGTATATATATATATATATATATATATATATATATATATATATATATATATATATATATATATATATATATATATATATATATATATATATTGCAGTATTTTTTTATTTTTTTTTTAAAAAGAAGTTTACTGGGAATAGGAATTATTTGAATCATTAATTTAATTTCTTAGCTATAGTTTAATTAGTAAAGTATATATATATATATATATATATATATATATATATATATATATATATATATATATATATAAAAGGTAGAAAAACTAATTCAAAGTGATAACTACTTTGTTACGATTGTTTTAATGTGAATTATATATTTTAAGTTTGTGGTAATATTACGAAGAGATAACAGAGTTTCACATTTAAAACGTTACAATTGCAAAGTATTTCATCTAGAGTACTATCTACATCTGTTATGTCTTAAAACTTAAATGTACTTTAACAAAACACAAAACTTTTTTCGTTGATATCTTTCTATATTTTAATTCAAATGATTTAAAAGTAATTCTTTGTTAATTTATAACTTTAGAATGATTAATAATTTGTCTATATTAATTTTTCTTAGACGAAAATTCTTGATTAACACTTTAGTAAAAGATTTAATAAAAATTTATTAAAAATATTTATACGAATAATAAATTCATATTTTATGTTATCCTACTTATTATCTTCAGTTTTTAATTGTTCAGTAATAGATATAAAACTTTTATTGTATTCTTTTTCAACTTTGTTATATAAATTTCAGTTAATTAGACATATTTATATTTTAATATTTATTTATTACATAGGTTTTACGTCAAAATACCTTTTGATTAGTATAAAGAAATATGGCTTATTTGTGAATAAAATGTAGTAAAGTAACCTTTTGAATGAAATTTGAAATAATATAAAATAAACAACAAAAATAATATAATAGTGTAATTTGTTATTAAGCTCATTATTTTTTAATTTATTTTTTTGGTGTATTTTGTGTATAAATATTATTTTTATTTTATTTTACTTATGACTAGAACTAATTTTCAGTAAAAGGTATATTCGTATTTTAAAATTAGATTTCTAGAGTGTTCAGAAAAATATATGAAATCCGATATAAATGATAAATTGTAACTGTTGTGTGTGTAATGTGTTCCAGTAATTAAATATCAATGAAAATAAGGGTGAATTTATAATCGAGTCCATTTAAAAATTTGTGCACCTAATTTAGAATTTTTAATCATTGTATTGTTTCGTTTATTTATGCATGTGTAACAATTAATTATTCAAATTAAAAGCAAATATTTTATATATGTAATAGAAGTTTAGTAGATTTAAAACTAATGATTGTTAGTTTAAATATTCTGTGTAAATAAATACAATTAATAATAAAGGAGTGTATTGAAAAATTGCGATTGACAGAAATTTTTGAACAAATAACAATATATGGATTTAATAAATAAATATTTGCATTTGTTGATTAAAATTGTTATTTTTTGACATTTTTGAAATTGGATAATACTCGCACACAATATTTTATTTATCAATATAACAATCTGATTACGTTTATTTATATATTTGTAATAATAATAATAGTAAACATGCTTAGAATTATCAGTCTTGTAGCAACAGTTTTTTTTAAATAAATGTAATTTGTCATATTTTAATTTTGAGTATCTTGCTGAAAATATATATATAGAAAGGTTCTAGTGAATTGTTTTCAAATGCAAGATTGTCATTTAATAAAAATTGAATATTTACTCATAATATTGTATTTTGATAATATTTTGGATGGAGCTATAAAATTTAATTAAATGTTTTTCCAAGTTAGATGTAGATTCTGTGTTTAAAAAAAAATTCTTTTTATAGACAAGTAAACTATTTCAGTTCTTTTAATATATTACTACGACTATAGCATTTAAAATATCTATGTAAGATAAAACATTATTTTTTCAATACTATAGATGTATAATATATATTAAATAAAAAAGTTAAAATAGCATATAAATCAATGAATAAAAAAATATTTGTATGGCTTCTAAAAAATGTAGAAATGAATTGATGAATGTGAAGTTTTTAGACCACGACCCTTGTGTAAATTTATGTGATTCTGAAACATTAGGATTTTTTGTTTAAAGAATAGTCTGTTTTAGTTTTATTACTCAGATTTCAGATCACGAAGTGCTGAATGATAGAAATTATTGATTACGTTACGCTTAAAATGTATTTATTATGAAATGAATGTCTCGAATTATCATATTTTTTTAAGTAAATGACACATACGATTTTACCTTATATCGTGTTTACTTGCCTGTAAGGATAATTAGGGTAAAAAATTCAAAGCATAAGAAATTTAGTAGCTTACTTTTATGATCATTTTATTAATATAGAAGAAGAGATTGAGAAAGAAAATTTTATTATCTAATATTGTATATATATATATATATATATATATATATATATATATATATATATACTATATTGTATGAGATTTATTAGTGACTCTAAAAAAATATTTAAATATGTATTGACTGTTAACAAATATATAATTTTTGTACAACTATTAGTTAAAATCAAGAATTCAACCTCACTGGTCAGGAGTTCGATGTATACTGCGTGCCACTTCTTCATATTAGCTAATGGGATCAACTTGTTAGTCTGAATAATCTTGTTTAGATAATGCTATGACGAGGACATGCATACGTATTTTCAAACACAAACACATATATGCCAACACACATACTTACGAATAAATGTCATGTAAACTAGTTTGGTTCTTATATGTTAAGGCTTTTGTATTGGCGATGACCCTACATTACATTTAGTATATTCATTATCATTGTTACAACGCGCGCGAATTTTTTGTCCGTGTAGTACACTTTTTCGGCGATTCTTTCTACAGATCGTGTCTTAATTTGTGTGCTTTATCTTTATTTCTGTATCCTTTGTTTTTCATCTCGTTGGATGATAGACTAGGATTGAGGAAAATAAACTCATGTGAATTGTTATATCTTCAAAGTTAAACTACATAATGATTTTATATGATTGATATTATTACTGTTTTTTATACAGTGGTACTTTTCTTCTAAATTACTTTATTGTTTTTTAATAAAGTGAAATAATTGTGAGAATATTTTAATAAGTATACATATATATATATATATATATATATATATATATATATATATATATATATATATAAACACACATATGTTTACATTTTTATACATATGCCTACATTTATAAAAAATATACTTATATACACACAGATTTATTAATTAGTTACATTGAAAAATTTTTACACTTTGTTATTAATCTATTTATATATAAAATTTCCAATAAAAATATTTTATTATATTACTTAACATTGAAGAATATTTAAATTTTATTATTTACTTAATATAAAGTTAATTAATATCTTGTGATTAATTTCTTAAAAAAAATATTAATAATTGTTAATTCAATATGAAATAGTTTTTTTGAGGTGACTTTTTCTATTATAAAATTAATTAGAATTAATTAATTAAATTTCGACATTGAATTTAATTTATGTAAATTATATATGAAAACTGATGTTTATTAGAAATGATTTCTATAAAAGGAAGGACTTTTTTATGTTGTAATAAATGTTTGTATATAATTAAATATTAAACATTTGTATGTTAGATTTAAATGTTTTCATCAAAGTGAATTTGTAGTGAAATATACAGATTTACGCGGATAAATTGTTATAAAATAATATAATAAATATAAATGCTTAATGCGATGCAAGTGATTTTGTATTTTATTATTTTATGTTGTGTATTATCGTAGTAAGATTTTTATTTTAAATATAATATATATTTTTTAAATAATAATATATGTCATAAAATTGATTATATTATTTTTAATTTAACTAAATATAGAAATAATGAAATAATTTTTAATAAAAATACAAGTACGTAAAATTATAATGTTGAATCAATGCAAACGGAAAGATTTTTTAATGTTTTTTCTTAAAAAAAATTTTAGATCTTTATATATTTTTAATGGTTAATATTCCATTTCAGTAGTTGATGTTCTTTTTTAGTAGTTCTTATTTATTTTTCTAATGAATAATGCGTAATGTAATATATGTGATGTGATAATAATATTTAGAAAAATTAAAATTGTTTTATTGAAAATTGGTTATTTTTTTTATATATAATAAAATATGAATGTAAATATGTGTTTATTTAAATATTAGTTCAATATTGTGGCAATTTTCACATGTCCATATCTTTATTTTATAAAATGACTATAGATTTTAATTTCATTTCTTTTTCTCTTATTATTTCTCAGTTTGTGATCCTGTTCATATTATTATTTCTATATGTTTGTGTACTATTTATTTTGACTCGGTTGATCTACCTGAACGATTTGTTTGGTTTCCCTACTGTTATCAAATTATATGCTTCGATTGTTTAGATAATACTCATTTTTAAAGCTTTTTGTTAATATATATATATATATATATATATATATATATATATATATATATATATATATATACATACACACATATCTATTTATTTGATTTGCTGAACATTTTGCACACTCAGTTATAAAAGTATTATACTAGAATTTTTTTTATAGTTTTAGACGTTTAATAAGTTTTATTCTGAACTGTTAACAATAGTAATAATAAATGTAATTCAATAAATTTAAAATAAATATTCCGTGCTTATGCATAGTAGTGAATATAGTTGATTTACATATATAATTTATTAGTTTATTGTGTAGTCATGTATGTCGTAACTAAATGATATTTATTAACAGGAGTTTAATATTAAATAGCTATTATAATCACCTAACATATATAAATGATATTTCAAATATGTAGCAATAATGATTGGAATCTTCAAATACACAGATTGTTTGTATAAAAATTTTACTCTTGTGTACGTGTGTATTTTATAACAAATATTTATGATTAATGAATAGAATATAACAAACGTTTTCGATATAAATATAACATTTAGAAGTGTTTTCAATGAAAGTTTTTTTTTGTGTTATTACATTTAATTGTGTATTTTTGTTCAATAGAAGTAATGTTCACCAGTATATTTGTTAAATTATTTAAGTAAATAAATAATTATTTTATTTATTTAAATAAAAATCACATTTTCTAAAGAGTGAATTTTATGTGTATTTTGTTTAATAATATATTTGATTATATTATTTAAATGTTAAAATAATCATGACAAATTTACAAAATTTTCTTAACGTGAATGTTGTGAAAAAAGAAATGATAAAATATCAATATATATTTAAAATAGAATGTTATAAAAGAATATAGGAAATATTATTCTTTTTGAAATGATAATAAGCCACGAATGGTTACCTATAAAAAAATCGATTATTTTGTAAATAGTTTGTACCAGATACGATGATATAAAAAGAACGAATTCACATGGGAGAAACCGTACCTATTTGAGCCAATAAACTATTTTATATCAGTGGAGCAGTTATAGAGAAGTTGCAAAAAGAAGGATTATTAAATAAGAACACTTTTGTGCTTTTCTGATTTGCATATTGTAAAAACACACATACACATATTATATATATATATATATATATATATATATATATATATATATTAAAATTTTTCATTATTTCTGAATTTTTAATAACAAACTAAATATAAAATTGAAGTATTTGTTTGATTTATAACTGATTAGTAAATATTTTTATTTATATTTGTAGTTAAAAAAATAAACACTATAATAAAAAACTAAATAGTATATAAAACAGTATAAATTTATAAATATTTAATTACCTATATATTTACTAAAAATATTATAATGTTTATTATTAAAGTAATTGTTTTTATACTTAACATTTACAATTACTAGAAATATTTGTATAAAACTTTATAACTTTCCATGTCTATTTTAAAAGTTTATTTGAAAATCTTTGGTTGCTAAGAGTGTTTATTTAATTTATTCCTTCTTCTATTTATTGCTGTCTTAGTTGGAATTACATTTTGTTTAATTTCTATATAATTAGTGAAATAAATAGTATTCTTAATTGAAGTTTTATTTCATATTTATAAATTTAGAGCTTAATTAAAGTCCTTTTTTTAATGTTAACTAATCTCTTAATTACTATTTAATAATTCTATACAGTAATTATAATATTTTTACTAATCTTACAACATTTATCTATCTGGATATATATATATATATATATATATATATATATATATATATATATATATATATATATATATATAAAGTTTATAATCACGAACTAATAGACATATTTTAGAAAATATTATTATTTGTAATTAATTTGGTTAAAAAAAGTTTTTATTAAATTAAAAAATAATCAAAACTTGCCGTCTCCTTGTCTATTTATCAAAATCAAAATACATGTTGCTTATATTGCAAGTTTACCGAACTATAATTGACTGGGCGAGACAATTTACAAGTTTGTTGAACTATAAACGACTGGGTTACGTTGCTCAAAAGTTTCTGGAAGTAATTTTCTGGGAGAAATGTCAGGATATTTAGTAAAGTATGTGGTAGGGATTAGTATTGAACACATATGTATATATATAGTTACATTTACGTCGTATATATATATATATATATATATATATATATATATATATATATATATGTGTGTGTGTGTGTGTGTGTGTGTATATTTATATGTATTTATCATTTTCAAAAAAAGTATTTCCGTAAATAAAATTGTAACTTTATGTTTGTGTGATTCAAATATATATCTATATCTATATATATATATATATATATATATATATATATATATATATATATATATATATATATAAAAAAATCTTCACTAAACGTTTTTTTGGATTGAATGATAGATATTTAATAATAAAATTATTAATAATTTTACTTTTTTAGTAAACTTAAAAATTTTCTTCGCAAATACTTTACACATTAACATGTATAAATGCCTACTATAAAAATAATACATTCATACATACCTACAAACATACATACATTCATATATATATATATATATAATATTTATTTTTGCTTATATACAGTTTTATTTTTGAATGCATTTATTTATTAAAATATTCACAAATTTCTCAATAATTTAATTGATTGTTTAAATTTTAAAACAATAAAACTGTTTAAATTGAAAAAAAACATTTTCTCACGTAAAATTGTGAAAAGTGATTTATAAACAATGGCTGAGGAAAATATTGAGCTTGTGTCATCTGCTGAAGTATCTGAACCAACTACTGTAGAAGTATCGACTTCTACAGTTGAAGAAGCACCTATTGTGACAGAAAGTCTTGTTGTGGAAGATAATACTCCAGAAAATGTTATCAATAACATTGATTCTGTTATAAATGAATCAGAATCAGTTGAAGATTTTATTGAACCAGGAATTGAAAAAGATACGTTAACTGTACCAATGGCTGAAGAAGAGACGTACGATGATGAGAGTGATATCGAAGATGGGTAAGTTGATGTAAAATAAATATAAAATTTTATCTGTATTTATTTTTTTAATTTATAAATTGTGTATTGTTTACGGAATTTGTTTCGTATGAAAACAAGAAGTAGACACATTAGTATGTTAAGAATAAATAAATTATTAAATGAAATATTTTTTTTTACAATAATATATTCAAAAAAATGTTCTATTATTAATATCTATTACCTTGTACTATAAAGTTACATTATTTTAACACATCGTTATTACACACATTGTGTTGTGTATGGATCATATAAATCTTCGTAATTCTGACATGACTGAAATTGTCTATGTTAAATTTTACGTGCACATTATCTAGAACTACACAATGTATCATTATTATCTAGTTACAACTATAATCGATCAATGCATAATAGTAGTACTGCATTTTGGTTATAAATGGCCTAGAGGTAATTGCAGAACATTTATTCCATGATTATGTTCGAAATTGTTTGAAATTGAAATTTTCAATACGTATTTTGCAACTTATATATATATATATATATATGTTATTTAAAAAAATTTTAATGTTTTTTTCAAGTTAAAACTATTTTTGTATTCGTTTCGTCAAAAGTATTTTCATTTTTCTAACTCACAGTAAATTAAAAATTATTTATTGTTTATTTTTATGCAATTATTAAAAAATCTCTATGGTTTAAATATCTAAAATAAAAATATATTTTTTTAATTGACGATATAGATATTTCGTTACTTTTATTGCTTCTTCAAGTAAATTATTATAATTTTTGTAATTTAAAGGCTATTTTATAGATAAACCGTATGAAATGTTAAGATCTAATACAGATTGATATTTGAATAATAGAAACATTTTTTTTTGTGTACGACTGAAATTATTTATATCTCCACTTTGTTATATTTTTAATTGGTAAGACTATAATTTTTTTCATGTAAAAATTAATTTTATTATCCACATTTGATTTATGACAATTTGAAAATATTTATTATAGTGAAGAAAAATAACACACGATATAATTTTATATGAAAACCTAAGTGAAATATAGAACAAAGGTTTCTGTGTAATTGACCAACAACAGAAAACGAAAAATGTCGACTAAAAATTGTACTATGTATGACTAACAAAAATTATTAACAAATAAAAACGTAAAGCATAATCTATGAATCAAGAAAATAGGTTTAAAAAGAAACGAAACTCTTTGGTTAGTTTGTTATAATTAGTAGATAACGACTAGAGAGGTCTGTAGGAGAGTGCGTGGGTTCATACCTTGTGAACAAGCTTAATCAATTTTAATGTGTGATCATGAATGTGGTAAATTTTTGATGAAAACCATGTTACACCCACGTTCTATTAGATGTTTCGTCTTGTACAATGGATTCTCGAAACGTAATTGTCTGCTTAGAAATATGTGTGCATTTACCTTCGTGTATGTGAATTCTCTATGTATTTATGAATCAAAGTTTTACTGAACTGAAATTAAATTTAAATTTAAATAGTATCGATATCTTAAAATAGATATGCTTTCCAAATGATTTAATTGATTAGTTTTCTTGGAATATCTAAATATATTATTTATATCTAAAATAACAGCTTTTATCAATTTATTGTCGAGTGGAAACAATTTCAGAATATATATATAAATAGCAATTTAAAAATGATTAATGAAATTTTGTTTTTAGAATGTGTATATTTGGTATATAATTTAAATTTCATACCAATATATAATCTATTAACTATTAAAACATTTGTAATTCAATACATATACTAATTTTTTTCTTAAATGTCTTTTTATAAAATATAATAGATTAAAAATATACAGTAAATGGTTTCTTAAAGGTCATTGATCTTATATATTAATTGAATTTTATGGTAATTTATATATTATAAATATCATTTTTGAAATGTGAATACCTCAAATAATATATTTTTTCAATAAAACATATTGTATTTACATATTCACGGTACTTGATTTATAATTATATTTTAGTTATTTGAAAATAGCAATATTTTATATTGATTTTATTTTCTTCTTTTACTAGATACTTTTTTATTCATAACTTGATTTGATGAAAATATCTTTTACATTATTTATGTATTTTTTTGTAAGACAGAATTCTCGAAAGGAGGATTTTTTTTATTTTTAATACAGAAATCTATTTTGTTTAATTAAAATAAACATAAATATATATTTAATTTTTATTAAGAAACTCATTTATTAAATCAATTATAGGAAAAATATGTAAGAATAGCAAATTGAATATTAATTTTCATATATCGATGAAATAGTGTTAACTATTTTTAATTCAGATTAGATAAAATTTATTTACATGTTTATTATAATATATAGTATAAATTTAATATTAATGTCTTATAACAAGTTTTTGAAAGCCTCCCAGACTATTATCTCTTAACATTATTGCGAATAGTTCATTAATTTAAACCTCTTACTCAGAAGTGGATAGTAAATTTAAGGGGTTATATATAATATTCTATCAGGATAGAGTTTGTGTAGTTAAGTTGTAGCTATGAATTATTAGAATTGATGGATTGAAACTGAATTTCGTATTTCGGTCTGAGCAATATCATCAGATTATTAATTATATAGATGATTTTAAAACGGCTTTATTTCTAAATAATTTATTTGTTAATGTTTATAATATTAATAATAATCTAAAGTCTGCAATTTTTAATAAAAGAAATATGTATAGTACCATTAAGTTATTTCAAACAGAAATAAATTATTATTAGAGAATTAATTTTGTTTTATTAAAATTTGAAAAATATTATAAGTTTTTAAGTATTCAGAAATTTAACTCATTATGGCAGTATTCTCTCTCTCTCTTTATATATATATATATATATATATATATATATATATATATATATATATATATATATATATATATAAATATATATATATTTATAAATTTACATTATCTGTATTTGTATGAATTATGTATATGACATAGAAACTAGACGATATCTTGTATCGAAGTGTAATCGTATTTCAAAATAAATACATTTCAACGTTTACTAATTAATTGAAGTGCGGGGCTAATTGAAATCGTTAAACGATGAAAGCAAAATAAACAAACAAATAATGCTAGTGGCTATATACGTACGTATATCGGTAGTATATTTTCTTTTCGATGATCATTTTGTGAAACTTGATTTTTTCTGTAAATATTTTTTATACGATGAGATAGGAAAAGGAAGTATTGATATTGATACGTTATTTAATATTAGGATAAACGGTTCTCTATTTGGATTTACTTGAAAAAATGTATTTGATACGTTGACTTTTTTAATTTGATATTTTTCTATATTTAAATAAGAAAACATTGAATTAACTTTTTACGAAACTTAAAATAGATATTTATTTTGATATCTAAGAATGTAACTCATTTTATTTTATGTATGATTGAAATTCGTTTTATTTTATTTTAATACGTTATCGTTAGTAAATTACATTGTAAATTTTTTATAAAAATATTCTTTTAAAAAAAGTAATTTATATACTATTGGAAAAATGATTTATTTATTTTTTTATATTCGGATTTAACTAATTTTTACAAATCGTGTAACGATTGAATAGATGATTTATTTGAATATCTGTTGTGTATTTTGTTTCAAATTATCTTAAAATCATTTATCTTATTTTTAGTTATTGTATTATATGAACAATAAGATTTTTTTATAGAAACATAAAATAATGTCAAGTTAAACTAATTAATGTATCTGTTTATTTATCTTTTTCAGTTTAAATTTTTCAGTAAGTTATACTTTTATTGCCAAGTTCAGTTGTTCTGATAAAAAGTTTTTAGTTTATTTTTATTTTATCAAATAGTAAACTGATAGTCGTCAAACTTTTTATTTATTTTCTTATCGTTTATCTTCAGATATCAACAGAGTAGTACGTACGGAATACAGATCATAACTTTGATAGTAAACATTTGGAATAGACAATTTTATTATGATTATATTAGTTGTCTCTCCAAAGAACAAATAACAAATGTTAATTTAATAAATATTAATACACCACTTATAATTTACATAGAAAAAATATTTTATTATGTTTAATGTAATTATTTTTTTAGTGGTTTAATATAATAATCCAACTATTATATATATATATATATTAAATGGAAATATAAATAATAATATAAATAGTTTTGGGCTTGTTTGTTATAATTATTTTGTAAATATTTATAGAATATAAAATAAACGTACATTACAAATATAATTTGTTAAACATTATTTAATTTTTTAAAAAATACTAATTTTTTGTACTTAAATACAATTTCTAATTTTAGGTTGTCATAAAGGTGTGTTGTTTATTTAATTTTTATTACTTTTACCGCTAATGTTTTTTGATCAGTTTTCATTGATTTTCTTATTTGTTCATGCCGATATTTTATTTTTATTATATATATATATATATATATATATATATATATATATATATATATATACACGTATGTATGTTTGTGCGTATGTGTGTATATACAGGTAACATTAAAGCAATCGTTCAGAGAGCAGCAGTAGTAAATTCTATTTTTAGAACCCATTTATCCGATGTATATTTGAAATGCCTATTTAATTTTTTATATGGTTTGGGGATTTTTACGTCCCGGAACAATTTTCTCGTTAGGTTGGTACTAGTGACGAAACAACAAAAGCACACGTTCGCATTACTCTAAGGCCACCATCTATCGACAGCGATGGCTGACAAGTTTACACCGATGACGCTACCGACTTGGGAATTTTAGCTGTGTAATATGAGTCGTATGAGATTAATTGTTTGTACTAGTCGTACTTGTTCTCCTGCACAATTTTTTTAGTACGTTTTTAACTCATGTTAATATAATTGCACAGCAGGAAATTATTTTTAGTCAGTTTAGAAACACTTTTCCATTGTTTGAATAATTTAATAGGTAATATCCGTTGTTGATGGCGAGAGTTTTTTTTCAATTTTGAATTTCAATTGGTTCTTGATTTAGAACAATATGTACAAGTTTATGGAATTATTTTTATTTATAGTATATTTTTTTAAAATTTGTTAAACTTATTATTTTTTTAAATTAATAAGAAATTAATAAAATAATATTAAATAATGATTAGCAATAATATTTTTAAAAAAAATACAAAATGTATATTTGTTCCAGTGATTTTATATGTTATTTTAGATTAAGCGCTGTTTAATCTAAGATTAGAATATTTATGTAACTACAATTGCATTTTAAAAAAAAATAACATATTTCAAAATTCTTATTAGTATGTCAGTTCTGATGATAATAGTTTTATCTACTGATTTTCATTTTATAATTGATTCGAAAGTATTTTTATATACCAAACTAATATTGATACTGTTTTTATATGTTTGAAATTGGTTAAAAAATCTAAATCATTCATTAAAAATTCATTTACAGTTTAAATTAATCTATATGATATATATTATGAGATTTTTTATAAGAAAATATTACCTTCATAATTAAAATGTAATTTCTTTTTTATTTCTGTTACGTTGTTAGATAAATTATGATATTTCTTTCATAGACAAATAAATTAAAAAGAAAAGGAAATTTATGAAAATATATATGTGCGTGTGTTTGTATATATATATATATATATTGTTGTTTTTTCTTATTATAGACCATTACATATTAAGTGTATTTAAAAGTATAAACATTGGTTTAATTTTATTTTTAAAATAAACAAGACTAACATAAAATTTAATTAGAACAAGTTTTTGTTAGCACGTGTACCCAATTTTCTATCTGTTTAAAAATATTTATACGTAGGTAAAATAAAATGTAAGTTTAAATCAGCGAAGTTAGAGATTTAGTTATTTTAAATTGCTTTTAAATTCTATGCGAATATATAAGATATTTTTTATATATTTGCTTGAAAAAATATTAATGTTTAATCATAAATTTGCAAATTTTGTAAGGGTATTAATTAAACTTTTTATTTTTCTGCAACTTAAAAGCTAATTTTTTTAGAAAATAATATAGATTTTTTTATTAGAAGATAAATATATGTACATATATATATATATATATATATATATATATATATATATATATATATATATATATATATATATATATATATATATATATATATATATATATATATATATATATAAATATAAAGGAAAAACGGCACATTAAATTTGATGAATCAAAAATAGAAAAATCAATCAAAATATTTTCCTTCAAATATTTGCATTGCTATCAGGTTTTTACATCTCATTTAGTATAATTTAATTGTTGTTCTGTCCTTGTATTTAATTTTATAAATATTTGAAATATATATAAGATTCATATTCATCAACACGCACATATATACACACACACTATTTTATATATATATATATATATATATATATATATATATATATATAAATATATATATTATAAATTAGTATATTATTTTACTATAAAAAAAACGTTAATGAGATTTATTCGAAAGCTCTGCAAAATATATAATATAAATATAATTGTTATTTTTTCACTAAAGTTTTGCGAGAACAATTTAAATGTAAATTTACATACGTGTTTAGGTATATTTGTATATATTTTTATATTTTATCCTAACGCTAACAAATGATAATTTTTGTAATAATCATTATATACATGTATACACGAATTCTTATATTGTTCTTTCATTTTGTCATAAAATCATGTGTTCTAGATTACTGAAAATGGCGGCACTTGGCTTACGTGTGCACTTTGATGAAAGCGTTTTAAAGTGAGTCTTTTTTTAATACTCACAATGTATACACACAACTATCACGTATATATGTATATATAAATACTATTGTTCACTTATGATGTTGTATTCTTAGTAGTAAAATATTTATGAGCACACTTGCAATTTTTTGTTTATAATGTATCTTAAAATCATATGATATATGGAACAGTAGGTATTAGAACATTTTTGAATAAGTGCTTTTCGCTTTGGAAGTTTACAATGCATTTATGTACTGAGTTTTACGTGCTGAAATTATAATAATCGATTGTAGAAATATGTACTATGACAAAGTGTTTACAATGTTAAATTCAAGTAAAATTTTACATTGTCTTTTTCATTGCTATTTATTTTCCAGTTAAGTGACTATTATTTGATTAATTGTTTTAATTTAATGCGATATATATTACTTTGTTAAATATACACAAGTGTTTTATAGCTTCATTACATTATTTTAATATATTATTAGTAATTAACAACTTAACAAATCTCCGTTTTTGATTTTTGAGTTAATATTTTGTAAATAAAACCGTTTCGTAAAAAAATATTTACAATTACAAAGGGTAAACATCAAATAAAAATATTTATAATTATCAGAGTAGAAAGATTGTATTTTAATTTTTATTATAAAAATGTGTTGAGACCGGTTCTGTTGTTCGATATCTATGAATATTTATCGTTTTTGTAACATTTTAGTACCTACACACGCACAAAATGTGTGCGTATAGTAATATATAGATAGATTATAATCGAGAACTGATGTAAGTTACATTCAAAGAGATCACTATCCTTCCGATATATGTTTAAATGGGCAATAAAAAGAAAATAGTGATATTCTCGTTGAGTTATGTTAGTCGTTAGGTTTTATTCTGTTGAAGGAAACTTGAGATATAGTCGAATGAAAGGTGAGAATGTAAAAAAATAGTTAACTTTTTTTTCCTTGTAAATTTCTATTCAATTTTTTAAAATGTTTGTTGATATACAATGTATAAATTTGAAGAAAAAAATTACACATTATTACACACACACACACATATATATATATGTGTGTGTGTATATATATATATATATATATATATATATATATATATATATATATATTGTAAAAATAGAAAAATACTTTATTTAAGTTAAACGCTAAGATTTATAAACTTTTAAATAAAACATATTTTATTCTGAAATATAATTTTTTATTTTTAAAATATTTTACGCGAAGTTTTTAATTGTTTTCTTATAAAAATTCCATTTAGATTGAATATCACACTACGATAAGTTTTTTCTTACCATAAGAGGTAATGTCTGAAGAATAAGGAGAATTGGATAAAATGTTAACATTATAAATAATTTTATTTATAATTCTTATTGTATGGGATAATGCTTAATATTCATGATGAATAATTATCCTTTTTTTTGCTGGTGAACTTTTCATGTTTTTCTTTTATCTCTTAGTTTTGTAAATTAAAGATAAGGATTCTAGTTTCATTTGTAACGTTTTTTAACTATTGATAGTGGCTAATTTCTATAGTGGCTGTTTTATTTGATTACAGTCATTTTGTAATGAATTATTTCTGATAAATTCATAGAATAATAACTCCTTTTATTATGAACTGTTTTTTAACATTTGTAAATGATTTTAGATTCAATAAATATATTTTTTTCGATATTTCTGATATTTAATAAATAAATTTCAATATTGACAAATTTAAGTACATTTTTTCATATTTTATAGATATAAAAATTTACAATGGTCTTGTATAAATACATAACCTTTAAGTAAATATTTCTCTGAAAGAAGTAGACTACTTATTCTTTAATAATAAATAATATCAATAAACCTTGAAATATTCGTGGGTTTGTTCTGTCTACAGTGATTACATTTTTATGAATTTATTTAAAAGTAAATACTCAGTTGAAATGTATATATATATATATATATATATATATATATATATATATATATATATATATATATATATACCCATGTGTGTGCGTGTGTATGTTTATTGTATTTCAGAGTTATTAAATTGCCTTGAAAGCTTTTATACAAGCTTGATTTTAAGCCATTTCCTTTGTATTTTCATAAACTATTTATTTATTAATTTACACGTAAGCAACAGTCTTTTACGTTACATTTTAGTTGAATTTGATTTTCATTTTTAATAATTAGCAGAGAAAATTGCTTCTTAATAACTAATTTGGATTATAACCAATAATTGTTATTTAATATTATATTATATATGATATTATGTAGGATAATTAATTATAAAATATTTATGATAATTTAATATTATAGAATAAAATAAATAACGAAATTTATATATAAAACACATTCTAAAACATTATTATTTTTAAAAATTACAAATACTTATGGATTTTCAGATATTATAATTTATAATAGTTCGTTTTCATGGTTTTGATGCTGAAGAAAATTCTGTTATATATAAATTAATTAAATTTGTATGTAATATATATATATATATATATTATTTTTGTTAAATATCTACAATAACTCTATGGAAATAATTTTATTTATAGAAGGTTTTTTATGTGTTTACGCAGGGTAATATCAATATCATAGACAAAACATGCATCCACCGACACGTATTCTGATTTAACGTAATGACTACAAGGCTGTAAATTGAAAGTAATAACAGAATATTCGTCACTATTCTCATTTTAATGCCGTGTCGTAGCTGTCACTTTATGACGTGTTAATTTACATTGTGTATTTTAACGATTTGTGTGCAGTAGAATACTTTGTAGATAGAATTTATGTAGGTATGTAATTAAAGTTTCAGCTCTACATACGTAAATTATATTTTCATATATACATTGATATATACTCATATATATATATATATATATATATATATATATATATATATATATATATATATATATTTGTATATGTTATTAGTGAATATAATTTTTAGTAAAATTATTCCTTAAATTATTTTATAAAACGTAACATTATCTTCAAACTATTTACCAGTCTATATATTTATTATTTAATATTTATTGGAAATCAATTTAAAACTAAGTTGTAAACGGTATTTATAGAGGAAAAATATTTTCATGTCTACATTTACTTAAGTGATTATTGATAAATAGGTTTTTATGAGGTATATATATATATATATATATATATATATATATATATATATATATATATATATATATATGCTGTAAATATATAATATTTATGAGTCTTAATATGTACATATTATGTAAAAAGTATTAAATAGAATGTGAATCGAATTTTACATTGTATTATCTGTTGACGTTTTCATTTCCTCATTGTATTCGTTTTTTTTCTATTGGATCACGACTGGTACTTAAAGGGACCGTAGCACATAAAAAGTGCAGTGCATATGAATTACGAACATAACCAAAGGTATTTGAAAACTCGTCGTACAATCGCAAAAGTGTAATATATTCGTTCTGCAAATCCAAACAGGGTATAAATAAATGCAATAAAAACATCTCTGCATGCCGATTCACAAGAAACACGAGTCGTGAAGCTCGTTTCGTCGATGGTGTATAGCTCGGTGACTGTAACGTCTTTTTAGTAGACTTATTGAAAAAAAGTTTCTAGATTTGAATTGAAATTTGAGATGCCTGACAGTTATTTGAAATCATGTTTATATATATAGTGAGCATGCATAGAAATATATCTAAAAACCAAAGATAAATATTTTTTTCACAGATGCACAAGAATTTGAAACTGTACTAAAAAAATAAGTTGGGTATGAAATATGTTTTAGGGCAATATCTGATTGATGTACGAATATTGAAATTGAAAATGAGTAATTATTATCAATTTTAAAATTCCGCTGAGCTTATTTTAATGTGTAATTTTTCCTTTATAATAATTAAAGCTATACATTTTTTATTTAAATGGTTTTGTATTTCCAATAAAAATTATTATTTGCTTAAATAACCTTTTATGAAAAAAATGTTAAATTATGAGTTTTCATGAAAAATTAAATATTATTTTTATCTTTTTCATATTTTTTTCTCAGTGGCAATTAAAAATGTTTCATGAGCTTACAATAGTTTTACTTTTAATTAGGTTTTATATAAAAAGTTTGTTAGGAGTTTTGAACATATATATATATATATATATATATATATATATATATATAAATAAATAAACTTTTATGAGTAAAGTTATGTAGTTGTGTATAATGTACAGCTTTATTTCATTCACACTGTCATGATAATTGTTATAATAGTTATACATACTTGGAACTTCAAGTTGGATGAAAAGGTTAAGAAAAGGAAAGTGTCAAGAAACAGTTTCATTCGTTGAAAAAAATTACTTCAAAATATATTTAGTACAGTTGTTTATAATTAACGAATATTTTTTTTTGTGCAATTAAAATGTATGAGATATCATTATATATTATTCATAAATACAGATATTACATACAATATATGAACATTATCATTTTTTTATTTATAAAAAGAGTATATATATATATATATATATATATATATGTAGAAAATAATATATACTGTAAATGTTTTTTTAACAAAATTAAAATTGAATTAAAATTGAAAATGTATGTTTTTATAAATTTCATGAATACATTAAATGAGAATATAAGTTATTTATTTTAACTGGAATTTCCGTTTGATTTTTGATATTTAAATTAACCTTATAAGTCATTCTACTTTATATTTATGTTATAATCACTGAAGATTGCAATTTTCATTTCTCTCTAATTGAATTTGAATATAAAATATAACATGGACGTTGTTCAGTAAGAAGTCACAAACAAACCACATACAAAATCAAATATGTTGTAGCTATTTTATATATTCCTTTTTCCGGTACAGCAATAGTACTATCTACTGTGTATACTTGCAAAATCGTAATCTGGAATGAGAAAACACTGGAGTAAACTTTTACACCGGCGATACGATTCTACTTTCTTGTTTTTTGCATGTTTTCCATTTTTATATAAATTCTTCTTAAATAAATTGTAAACTATTACTTAGATATCTAACATTCATTCGTCAGGGATTTCTATTTGAGAAAACTTGTGTCTAATGTTTTTACTTTTAAATTATGGTAATTTTATTTGCTACAGTTACTTGCATAATTTATGTATATTCCCTATGCGCTCGTGCACTAATGCGTTTTCAAATACTTATACTAGAGTGGATGCATGTGAGATTATTATTTAATATTTTGCCATAATTTATTTATCGAGTTATGATGCTTTTTTTGTAAAGGAATACACTTTCAACGTTTTATAAATTGAATAAAAATGCAAATTATTATAGGATCTTATCTCATAATATCATTTATTAATTAAATTTGAATTTTTATTAATGATACTTTCATATATATTCTTTAATGGTTTTTATTAATGTTATAACATCATAAGATAATAATTAAAATCTTTTTTTTATTATAAATTGAATTGAATATGCGTATATATATGCGCGTGCGTGTTTATTTATGTACGAATGAAATAAAAACATATAAAATGATATATAACCTTAAAAAAAATCGAGTCTAAAAGCTGAGATACATTGAATGGGTGCAATAAAATAGAAGTATTATAATATAAAATCTTCATATTTTAAATGAATCCTGTACGATTTTTTATGACAGTGGAGCACTTTCAAGTTCGATATGTAATGTGTATATATGTAGAAAGTGACTAGAATATATATATATATATATATATATATAGTAGATTTTTTTTTAAAGCTGAAAGCGTTGAAATAAACGAAAGAGAAAAATCAACCATAGTAGAAACATATGGTGTACTGTGTGACAGATGCAAGAATTTGTGAATATTTGTGAACGAAGTCTGCTGTAGTGACATGTCGTTTGAAAGGTGACAGATAATAAAAGATAAAATATATAAAGTTATACTTAAGAACCGAAAAAATGACAATGATTAAGTTCTGTATTTGTAATACAAAGAAATGAATCAATATAGCTGGACTGAAATAAATGAAGTTAATATATTTTTCAGGGGAAATTTGAAAAGAGTATAAATTTCTTATGAAAATGTATTATATATATAATTTGTTTGTATGAAACGAAAAAGATAAGTATAGGATCATTGGAAATGGAAAGTTTTAAAGAAAATAATAATAATTCATAGTTGATTTAAATATAAGTACTTTGGTACTTTAGAAAATCTAGTCTATTGGAATGTTAATCACAAAATAAATCGATTGTGAGTAATAGAAATTTTTTTTTATATAAAATATGTACAATATGACACATTTTTAATATATCACATTTGGAAATCTATATTTGTCGTTAATACTTTTCTATTAAAAATGAAATGTTTTTACAAAATACAATTTTTAATTTTATTTAGTAAAAATGCCCTTGAGTATTAGTATTGAAACTGTTATTAATATGTAATGAAATAGAATTTATTTTGGTAGATGTTTTTAATATTTACACTATTGAAACGCTTGATTTGACTGCAATAACATTTAAGATATAAATTGTAATTTTTCTTTCATATCGTTTGTGCAGAGAAAGTGTGTGGCTTACATTTTTCTTAAATTGCTATTTCGACACTGTCTAAAAATAACTAATAACATTTTCATGGTTATATTTTGTCATTTCAAAAGATTAAGTAGTTTATAAATTATACATAAAATTCTTGTACATTCTTCTGAACATAACACTGTGTTTAGGTTATATTTTATGAATGAATTGTGTATTTTATGTTTTGTTTTACATACTTTACACAAAAAATAATACTGTAGCACGAACTATACGATATGAATTAAAGAAACATGATGCTGTTCCTGTTAACTCGACGAAGATTTATATACTCGGTATTTTATTCTACTATGTACTGCAACATGTATAAAAAGTTATGTTTTTTGCGTGCTGGTGGTGCAGACAGTTATAATTTGCGTTCCCAGGTACACTATATTTTTTTATAATACTAACCAGTACACTTTCCACATTGCATATATGTTTTTTTGTTATTTTTTAAATGACATGTACATTTCTGACAGAATGGTAAAAAACATTGAAATAAACATTATGAAAATTGGAGTTGTAATAGCCAAGGCCCATTTGCTTATTACACGAACGCAAATGCATGCATACAATACATTCGTAAATTTTATACATATATACATATATATATATATATATATATATATATATATATATATATATAAAATGTATATATTTAAAAATATTCATATCTAAGTGATACAAACTTGTTTTGTTATAACTATTATATTTATGCAACACACGTAACGATTTGTTTAAAAAACGATCTGTTGGCATGATTTCTTTCACAAACATTTATAAGTGTATCAATATGAATGTAGAATTTACATTTGGATGCTTAATATAAATTGTGGTTCTTGAACTTCGTTATAACGATTCTATTTTTAGATGAAATGATTACACAGTTATACGACTATCATGTGTAATGATTTAGATATGAATTCCATATTTATAAGTATATTTCTGTACAAGAGGAATTTAAATGGAATATTTTATGCAAAATTTATATTCCGAAAATAAAATATTCGAGTCTGTTGTACGTAAAATAAAACAAACCATTATTAATAACTTTCAAATGCAAGAGATGAACTTGACAATTCGTTTAACTAAATAGTTTTTGTTTTACTCGGATGCTATTATTATCCATATGTTATCAATGAAGTTATTTTAAGCAAATTCCTTTTTATTATAAATAACATTAAAATATATATAGATTTTCTAATATAAATTAGTTTGTATCACTAGATTAAAATTAGTCTATTTAAAAAGCTTCCATGTCATACTTTAATATCACGAATGTAATATTCTAATATGTGTGCATATTAAATTCAGTTTAATAATTTTTTTTATCTAAAATAATTTTCAATGATATGAAATGGAATTGTCAAATTTTAATCATTGAGTATTAAATAATTATTATTAAAGTAAAAATAACCATATAATATAGCAAATTATCATAATGAAATTTTTCAGTTATTTGTGGATCATTTAAATGACAATTTAATTGTAAATATATTTAATCACCACTGCTCATGTATGATAAATATTTATTATTTCATATTGTTCTGCTGTATTTATATTTATTTTTTGTTAACGTTTTTAAACAGTTTATGGATAAAATGTCAACCGTATGTAATAATGTGGATAATTTGGAGTTATTTTAAAAATTAAAAAATGTAATTTTTGTTTTGATAAATATTGTTTATTAATTAATTGCTTTTTTAATTAAACAGTTTTATATATATATATATATATATATATATATATATATATATATGTTTAATAAAAATAAAATATATTTTCATAATTAAAAATAAAGAAAATGTATCTGATTTTATGATACAAAAAGTGTTATATATATATATATATATATATATATATATATATATATATATATATATCCATGTGTGTTGATGTCTGCATGTTTATGTATTACGTAACAGTTGTTTTAGCGAAAAGTGAACTGTGTCACGAAAAAAGTTCTATGCGTTGGAGGCAGTGTACGTGCCATGTCCTATGTAAAGTGTAATTAGGTTTTCGCACAAACCACGTTATTTACACTCGAGATGGTGCGTTCATTGCACGTGTAACCATTTTATAACATAAATCTTTGAAGTCGACAGTTCTTGAAGAAGTCGCGACTCGGTCTACATAACCGAACGCACTATTTAAACAAAATACTGTTTTTTGTATTAATCTCGACGTTAAGCTGAACCGAACTTATACATTTTGAATTGGTGTTTTTTTTACGAATTTTATTCTGTTTCTGACGTCAATTAAACACGCATATATATATATATATATATATATATATTTGTTTAGTTTCAATTCAATACGCAATCAGTGCTTTTATTTTAAGTTTATGCGTGAGTTGATGTATAGATGTGTGTTAAAATTATTGATTTTGACCCTGAAATGAGATGTTGATATTATTGATTCTAGTATTTGATGTACAATATAAACCTCTATAAATTATACCTTATATAATTTAACATTGTTTTAGGAATTTATAGTTTAGAATATTGTAAAATATTGTTCAAAAAGTTGTTCATTATTAATCATATCAGAATTTCTATTATCAACATATATTTTTAGTTAGTATATATTATTTATTATGAGTATACATTAGTTATGATTAAAACAAATTATAATTTTATGATAAATCATATTTAAAATAGAAATAAACATGTATTTTATTTTTTTAAAAATAAATATGAATTTATGTAAAAAAAATATTAAAAAATATGATTTAACATGTAAAAATATTTGTAAAAAAGTAATTTTTATTAAACATAAAGTTCAAAATAGTTTTTATTTAATAAAAAAATGGATTGAATATTGCTTTCATTCCATTTATGATAAAAATCTAATAGTAAAATAATGTCATACATTAAAGTAGTATTAGAAAACTTGTACATTTTTACTGGTTGTAGCTTATTGAAATTTGTTTTAGAGCCAAACTTCAAACAAACGGAAAAATTCATAATGGAACCTTCTGATATATCATAAAGGTTCAAATAGTTAAATATCCATTAACGATGAAAGTAGTATTAAAGTATAAATATAATTTTTACTCTAAATGGCGATTTTTATTTAAATAAATTTCAGTTGAAATGACGTATTTAATTGATGTTTTTTTCAATATATATATATATATATATATATATATATATATATATATATATATTATTGTAATATTAACATTAAAATCATTTTAATATTACCATAAACGTAAAGCCACCGTTAATAAAATACCATCGTGCTCATTACGTAAACGTGTGATGTATTTCACGCTTGTATACTTTTTTCTGTATGAATAAAAAATTATATTTCCTGTTTCGTTGAGCAGGAAGTCTGTGTACCGATTGTTTTTTTCCTGAAAATTCGCATTCGGTATGAATAAACGTAATTGATGGTAAAGAAAAATGGTATGATATATATATATACGATACCTTTATTATTACCATTTGTTAAAGGCATTATTATGAATATAGTTTAATAAAAAGAAGCAATAAACTGATTTAATATTAAATATTACACTTTAAACATTTGTGTAATTTTCGTTACATATTTAATTTAAATAAGAGTCTTGTAGTTGTTCTGAAAGAAAACCAGTTCAAATACTATTACATATATATATATATATATATATATATATATATATATATATATACATATAATTTTCTTATCAAGTAGACAGTAATTTTATTAGTTATGTTTATTAAAATGATTAAATTATATATTTATTTTTGGAGAAAGTAATTTTAACAAGAAACACGTATTATCTATTGGAAACTTGGAAGTATCAACGTTTTGTTAAAAAAAAATATTTTTTTCATTTTACACTTAAAATTTGTATTACGAAATGTTATGATTTTATAAATATTAATTTATCAATATTACTTATCAATATAATATTGATAAATTAATATTTTTATAAATATTAATTTATCAATATCTTTTTATCGTTATACATTTATTTCTTATTTAAAAGTATATTAGTAGAAATTAATTGAATTTTTGAAGTATGACTAACAGTTAATTTAATATTTTTAATGTTTATTTTATTTTGGCAGTTTTTTAAATAAAATTACACAAAAAACTGAAACTGCATATATGGAAAATATAGTTATATATATATATATATATATATATATATATATATATATATATATATATATATATATATAGAACATAATGTATTAGTTTCTACAAAAATATTTATATATGGGGAAAAATAAATATAAACACGTATTCCTATTTTTCCTTCTATAAAATATTGATAAAGTAGTAAACACGAACATAAGTTCTTAAACGTCCTACAACTGATATTTTTCTCGATCTTCCCTTAGTTTTACGGAGTTCACGAAGTTATAAGATGACGTTAGGATTGTGTCTAACGTATTTCCTATTTACTTCAAGTCGACAGTTTGGTTCCGTGCACTGGAAACATCTCGTGTTGTATATTCGTATATATATATATATATATATATATATATATATATATATATCCAACACATATATCCCACCAACATAGAATGTACAATAATAGACAGTTCCATTCGTTGGCGGTGGTTGACATTGTACAATTGTAAGCTGAATAATATCGTGTCGACATGTTCTCCCACACATACGACATAATATCCGATTTCGCAATCTTTACATGCGACGACACAACGAGATGAGAACAATGAATGTCTTCTATCATTGTAATTAATTATATATATATATATCGTGGTTAGGCTTTTCAATATTTGCGTATAGTTTTAACCACGAACCCTGACAGTTTGACCGAACTTTTATCACTCAGACTTAGTTTGAATTTGAGTTGTATGCAGAAAGTACTTTAGATGCGATCAAATGGCTGCACATATTTTTTTATAAATAAATATGAAAACAACTCATTATCACTCGATAGAACAATATTTTTTGAATTTGTGTCATCAAGATTTTTCTTGTGATTAAACATGAAAAATTTCATAAAGAATGAAAATATGTATGGTTATACATTAGTTTCTGATATTTCCTGTTAAACGATGATTCAGCAACGAATGATATTTGATTTAGTGATGAATGATAAAGGTATAACAGAAATTTGAATTTAGGGCATTATTAGTAAATTTTACAGATTTTTTTAGGAAAATTAAAAAAAGTGTAACTAAAATATGAAATAATATACATCTTTACTAATAGTAATGGAAAATTGTTTTTTTTCTTATTTGCTACTTTATTTTCTAAGTAAAAATATTAATTTTGTATATACTTTTTTAATAGAGATTTGTGTACAAAATTTACTCAATACACAGACACACACACACACACACACACACACACATATATATATATATATATATATATATACACAATAGATATATATATATATATATATATATATATATATATATATATGTATATATGCACATATATATGAATATATTTTTGTATATAATCTCATTAATAATATATCTCAAGTATATATCAAAATAATTCTTAAAAATGCTGTTTTTATTATGTTGAGAAATTGATTTTTATTATATTATGTTATCAAATAAAAATTAAGTTTTAATAATAGACGTAGTTTATTGATTATTCGATATGTAATTAGATATGCATAGCATTTAAGTTTTATTGTGAAAATTAATTGATAAATTAATATTTTCAAGGATTTTTGGTAGAATTTACCTTTAAGCAGTTAAATATACAAACACAAAAATAACTAGGCACACGCACATTTGTTTTTACAATATATATATATATATATATATATATATATATATATATATATATATATATATATATTATATATATATATATATATATAATACATATATATTGTGTATATGATGGCTAAAATGAGACTGAAAGATGTAAGCTTCAGTCCTGGTTTACACGAGCCATTCTATACATGAAATAATTGATTAACAAACTATTATTGGCAAAAAAAAAGATTTTTATATATTCTTTTATAGAAATATAATAAAAGCTTTTCATATAACAAAAAGTTCTAACTTTTTTTAAAAAATTATATAGTGTAATAATGACCATGTTTTTAATATCTTCGGTATTTTGTAAAAAAAGTAATTATTAATGAACATCAGAAATGATTTACTCGGATAATGAAATTTCACTAATTTAATTCACTTTAAAGATAATTGATGTTAGCTTTATTTTTAAGTCCTAAAAATGAAACAGAAGTAAATCTTTCTGTGTCCTAGTTTGGATTAAACAAATTATTCTCTACTAATTTCTATAAGTATATTAAAACAGATACACACAAAAATACACACATATAATAATCGATAAATACTATTTCTATTATTAATACAAAAAAGTACAATTAATTCCAAAAAGCTTTCACGTGCTTATGTACACATACATATACATGTACATTCACACACACATGTATATATATATATATATATATATATATATATATATATATATATATATACATATATATACATAAATAATGTATACGTCAATTCATTTCATGTAATAGAATCGTGAACGATCGACGATGTTCGTACATAATCGTTCACCTGCTTATATGAACGACAATACGTCGACAAACCGGTCGAAACATGTTGAACTTCAGTGCTTTCAGTTAATGTGCGACTGCCAGCTGAACGGGACGCTTTTAGACACGTGTCATACGCCAAAATGAAAACAACGTGTTCGTGAAACGTCGTTTGATTTTCGTTTCGTCTTTGATAAAGTGTCTCCCATTTTGTAATAGATTAAAATACATAAATATATTATTTACTATTGCAACTGTGTCGTTTTAGTTTATCATTCATTGCGTTTCGGTCGACACTTGCTTTTATTTCTTTTATGTCGAGTCGTTGCGAGACTCGTTTCGTTTATAACGAAATTAACGGTATCAGTGCGTTTCATCGTTTGTTTTGTCGTTTTGTAGTTAATTTCGTTACTATATAAACGGCTTGTCGTTTTTATTTTAATTTTTTCCTTTTTTTCGTTTCAATAGTATCTAAATTTTTGTAATTTGATTGCCTTGTTCTTAAAGTGTATGAAATTTGAGTGATACTCGAAACGATTTGATTTGTCGCAATTGTGAGTTATTTTTTAACTTTGTCGAGTTTATATTAATTAGTTTGTGTGGTTCTGAAATAATTATTTTCATTTTGATAATTTTATTTTTATATCGTATAATAAAATTGCCCTCAATATATATATATATATATATATATATATATTTTTTTGTAAAGTATATTGTATTTTACTTAATCATTTTATTTCATTAAAATCCAAACAGTATTATATATCGTTTTATTATTGATAGATTTTCTATAGAAATAAAATTGTGTTTAAAAATTAGTTTTACTATATGAATATATATATATATATATATATATATATATATATATATATAAAATTCAAAAATATTTTCGATATTTTCTTGACTAAAAATGTATCATTTATTTAATTAATAAATAGAGTTTTACTCTACTGAAATTTAAGAATAAAAATATATACAAATGCAATTATTATAATAAATTACTTCTTTGATAAAACTTGTAAATAAATTTGGTTAGATATTTTCTTTAAAAGCATCTAGAAATATTTATAAGGATATATATGTATGTCTATGCCTATGTATATATTTAATAATAATACAAAGCATAAAACATAACAATTCTGAATTATGATAGTAGAAATTTTAATTTAAATATCAATGGAAGATAATATAATTCCTTAAAGAAATTATTCTATAATTAAAATAATAATCATGTAGATATAATTAATTATATATTTTAATTAAATACAAGTACCCATTATACATACACTCATATATATATATATATATATATATATATATATATATATATATATATATAAATATGAATATTCGTCGTTAGTGCTTTAATCTAATAGCAATATGGTTAAAAACGGAGTAGTTAATAAATAATTTAGAATATTTGAAAGTAACTACCTTTTTGAATTTATTAAATTTAACAAATATATTTGTTTTCTTTTCTCAAACAAATATTTGTGTAATATAAATAAACTAGAAAATAATTTTTAACGATTTGTTTATATCCCTAATGCTTTTTATTATAACTTTATTGATATGTGCAAATAAGAATTTCTATATAATAGTTAATAAAAAAAGGAAAAAATACGTATTTTTGGAAAGAATAAATAAATAATATATAAAAATAAATTGTTACTGTTTTATCAAATTATATATATATATATATATATATATATATATATATATATATAAATGTGTGTGTGTATATACATACATGTATAAATATAATACTCTCATTAAAACATATTGATTCAAAATACTATTTTATTAATAAACATATTAAGACTTATATTGTTCTTACATGAAATGTATGGTAATTGCATCTAGTATTAATTAAAACAAACATAGATACATTGTATTATATATATATATATATATATACCTAATGTGAATACTGGGTAGTTAAGACTCAAAATATGTTATTCCTTGTACAATAGATACAATAAACAAATATTTAATTAACTGCATAAATCATTATTGGCAGTTTCTTAATATAGAGTTTAAATGTAACGAGAGTATAAGATACATTAAATTTAATTCAAATATTATACAATAGTTTATATTACTACAATTGATTAAATTTGTTAATTGTTTTCTTCTCAAGAAATTTACATTTTCTTAATTTTATGTATTTTAGTTAGGCTAGTCATTTTAAAATATAGTAAAAAATACCACAGAAATATAATCAATACACATGTGTCGTTTCTAGATAAAAGTGTATATTTTTCTAATAATTTTTTTAGAAAAATATAGTCAAATATTCGATCATTGCCGAATTATTTAATTTTTAATTAAATTTCATTAAATATACTTTCATCGTTCTCTTTATATAATAAAATGTTCTTAACTACTATACACTATTTATATTACATTATACATACATACCTACATACATACATATATATATATATATATATATATATATATATATATATATTAGTAATGAAAAATTAAGAACAGAAGTGTTTTTGTATTAAGTGTTTTAAAGCTAATAAATTAATTTTTTAGAATTTATTTTTTTTTGACTTATTACAAAATTTATTTAACATGTTTTTTGTAGTAATAAATTAAATATTTCGTTATTAAATTTAAAATAAATAAATGTATATATATATATATATATATATATATATATATATATATATATATGTACATAAATATTTGTTCGCTAAGAGTATATATAAGTAAAGTATTTTTTGTTGAAATTGAGTAAATGTGTTAATAATTTATGTGATTTTTGAAATTGTTTCTTAAATTGAAAACTCGTATTTATGCAGAATCAATCTGCAATCGTTAGCGATATATAAAGCTTTTAATTTATTTTATTTGCTCATTTATATATAGTATCCAAAAGGATGTGGATATTTATTAAGTGTGGGTGTTTCCAGTAAGTGCTTGGTTTATATTTAATGGTTGTAGAATGTACGAGATTTTTGTATTTGTTAGAAAAGTACTAAGGATCTTTTAATTCTGCATTTCCTACCATTGCTTTTTCTTTATATATATATATATATATATATATATATATATATATATATATATATATATATATACATATATATTCGATATACACATGTAGGTATTAATATATATGTATGTATTTATCGTTTCAAATTCTATATCCCTTTGGCGTTCACTGAAACCTTTGATCTTAGAACCTTTCCATCTCATGCTTTCAAAAACGTTTTATACAAAGTGGTAAATACTTCTATCATTAATGATTATAAAAAAACTTGTGAAAATTCATACCTTACACTTTTTTTCTAGTTACATTATCACTAGAGGGAAACTTTGTCAAATTTATTTTTTTTATTTGATTAATTTAATATACAGATTCAGTTATAATTCCGCTTATTTAGTAAATGATTTTCTGAAAAATAATCTTAGTTATAAAATTTACACATTCATTTTATAAGAGACTCTTTTTAATATTTGCAATAAATATTATATGAAATCCTTTTTTATGAATTAATACTCTTTTAAATGTTTTGATTTTTAAGTATAGTAATTAATTATATTTGTATTTTTATGCAAAAATAAGTTAAAATTTAATTGTTAAACTTGTGTAAAACAATATTATTTTAAACTAAGTTAATAATTTACATATGCAATGAAGTTATTTACCATTTCGGTTTTTATGTAAATTGAAATAATTTTGAATTATATATTTATATATATATATATATATATATATATATATATATATATATATAATATTAATAGACGTTAGCAAATTCTTAAAATTTTATGAACTACTTAGTTAAATCCCTATATTTCTTTATACAAAAAAATTGTTTTGAAATTTTTGTGTATTTCTTTTTTTGATGTTTTGTTAAATTTGTAAAATAACTAATACATCGAACAAAACAACTTGAATGTTTTCAATTTAAATAAATCTAAAATTGTTCTGATCTCATGTACTTGTATTCGTTGGCTTTTTGTTACCTTGTCACGACTTTATTTAATATTTCTCTTTTTGACAGCGGTTATTTACTACCAAAATCATCTATAATAAATATTTTCTTTATTATACTCTAATCAAATCATCTGTTTCTCTCTGTCTACGTTTACTATAGAATATTTATTTTGTATATTTTTTGTGTATTTATACCTATTTCAAATATAAATGTGTGCTGCATATTATAAAATTCAAAATACGAGTATATAAATAGAATTATAAATATTGTTTTTTATTACGTAATCAAGTTTAAATAAGTAAGAAAATGTTGAATATATTACATTTTTTATTTCAAATAAATATTTTACTTAGTTAAGTATATAAAAACATGTAGATATTTTATTTTTCTATTTTTTTATAATGTTATGATATAAATCGCCAAATTCATTTGAAATTATGTGAAAAACATTCCTACAATATAATTGATATTACAATATTTTAACATTCATTGCTTACAAATTTAATATTTGTTATTTAAATACTTTTACAATCGTTCTACTGTAAAATATTCATGTAAAACGAAATTATTATTTATTTAATTCATATGAAATTATGAATTCTACAGCTTCTAACTATTAATTATGAAATAAAAGCAATCTTCAAAGTAAATTGTTTAATATGTTTGTGATTCAAACTTACATATAAATTTAATTCTTTTTGATACCCAAGTATATCTGATATAATTTTTAACTATATAAAATTTCGTGAAAAAAATGAAAATAAATTGCTAAAGTACTGAAAAAGCACATTACTAGGCTGTAAAAATACACGACGCGCGCTGTAAAGAAATAAATATAAACAATTAGGTCTTTAATAAATTATCTATATCAAAGTAAATTTTCGTCTCGAGTCTTGAAAAGTAGCGGCAATTAGTCGTTCGTACGTCAACATAAAGGATATAATTAAAGAACTAAAGCCGACTTCTTTATTTTAGATTAATTTATCAATATCACATTTCGTGTCGACTTTTTAAGAGATTGATGTCGACCATTGTTGAGGAATTTACCAAGAGACAGAACGCTTTTGTTGTATTACTCGATATGTATCAATCAATCACCATGTAATGAGCTGTGACATTTTTTTCATGTCTGGCTATGTCGACTGTTTTTCATCTTCTTTTTTTACTCGATTTGTTTTCTAGCTAAAGCGCATTCTTGTGTATTTCAACAATCGGCACGTATATTTCATTCTCCTGTCTTTTATCATTCACGTGCCATCATCGCGAATGTATTTCTTGTTTCGAATGTCAAAGATATATCTTTTTTACTACTAGCTTGTCGTTTTCACTCGAATCATTAATGAATCGTTCGTCGTTATCTATTCGTTTTTATCAAGTCAATAATGTTTTGTTTCAAATATTTGTTTTTCTCAAATATGAAAAACATACAAAATGGTATACGCGTGGGTATCTTTAAATTGTTTTTCATAGCAATTATTTTACATGATTTCTATTAGTTTAATTGAAAAAAAATAGTAGCAACTTATATCTTACGATCAAAATTATATCTATCTATCTATCTATCTATCTATATATATATATATATATAAATGTGAGTGTGTGTATGTGTATTTGTACTAATAAAGTTTTTTTATTAGTATCTCCAAAAAAAATATATAAAAACATGTTGATTAAAAATGAAAATATTATATATATAAAATATTTGTTAGTTTACATTTGTACCTTTTCTCAATAATTTTTCTGTTCTTAATAATAATTATGTTTGTATAATTTTTAAATTATATTTATAAATGTAAATAACATGTTTAGTTGTAATTTGTAAATTAAAGAAAAATATTTTTTTGGGTTGATTAATAAATATTTTAATTAATTAATTTTTTAAAAAGCATATGAAAAATATTAAGTTAAAGTTAAGAAATTGATTTTATTAATTTTCAAGTGAAAGTTGTTAAAAATTATAAATTTGTAAAAGATAATGTTATTTTTTCCACGAAGTTCTAACATTTTTGAATTACTTGGTCGATATGAATTGTAAATATTCAAGTTATATTAAAAACAGAAGTTTTATATAAAAGAATTTGATAGTTGTTTTTTTATAAATGGATAATATAATTGGTTGATTTCCATTTTTTTTATCTTTATTTAATTTATAATAATATTTTTATAGAAAATATTCGGTTGTAAAGATTTAACTTTCTTTTATCAGTAATGTAGGGTTAATTTTTATCCAGTTAATAATAATTTTGGTATTGGTGCAATAAATATATATATTTGTTGTATAATATTTATTTAAAAAGTAATAAGTGTTTATATTACACTGTTGAGAATTTTTTAGGTTATTTAAAATTTTATTTTAAATATTGTAAACAACGTTCTTTTATAATTATTTTTTATATATATATAATCAAATATCTATATAATTTGTTATGTTTTTAAAAAAACTGCTTGAAATATTTCTAGATACAAAAAAATATTTCAATCAATTGAATATATTCAAAAATTGTTTACTTTCTTCCTAAGTTTTCTACATGTTATATGTAACAAAATGATAATAACTTACATTTCAGAACCGCATAAGTTATTCAAAATATATTCTCAATTCGAAAACAGTTAGTTTGCACGTTCTTATAAACAGATTATAAGACAAAATAGAATAAGTTTTCATGCAAAAAATATAACTGTCTTATTTATATTATAATATAGTATAAAATGTATTTATATGAACAATAATATATCCATTCTATTATTAGTGTCGTATACAAAACAATAATTTGTTGAAACGATCGTTGCTACTATATTTAGTTTTTTTTTCTCTTTTATTGTTTCAAATAAACATGTTCTGTGAAGTTTAGTTCTGTAGTGTGCAATTTGTCAAATTGAAGAGGATGCAACAGCGTTATGGCCAATTTCATCTTATGATTGTTTCAACGCTGATGGTATGGTATGAAGGTTAGTTAAGTTTCATATATTTTATATTTATGTGTATAACTTATTTAATGCGTCTCCATAAAATGAACTCGTCAAATATTTATTTATTTATATATATATATATATATATATATATATATATATATATAATTTATAGCCTGGATTTATAGATTTTTATTTTATATGAGATATAAATCATTATCTGAATTCTTAAAATATTTAATTTTTCTAGATATAATTGTCCAAAAAGAAAATATTGTTTATAAATGTTTCTTTTTTATATATCTGATATCTGTCAAATTTTTTACTTTGAATTTTTTTGAAATATTTTTTGAGAAAATTTATATTCAGATAATGAATAAATATGGTAAATATTACCTAAATTAAATAGTAAACAAATGTTATGAAAATATAGTATTTATTTTGGAAAGTGTTGTTTTGGTATTAAATATCTTAGTAAAAAAATACCAATATGACATTTAGAAATGACATTTTTTTGTGGTTCTATAAAAAAAGTATTATTTATACAACAGAGATAAATATATTATTCTCTGTTATGCATCGTTGAAGTCACTTGTACTTTTGAAAGATTCTTAGATCAGTTATCATTTGCTAAGATTTATTAACAGTAACATTTATTTTTGTTATTTAAATGGATTTTATTTATTTACTTATATATATATATATATATATATATATATATATATAATTATTATATTCTTTCAAACGAATCTTAAAAATACATCTATTTGACATCTTTCTAGCATACCATTCGTCAGTACATTGCTTCTTTACAGTTCAATCGTTAAATATTTGGCAGTAAATCGCGAATACATGTCGACATTTTGTCGTGTGACTGCTCATAGGGTATTTCATTAATACTTATTTTCAATATTGTGAATATATTTAAATTTAATTCAATTTTATAGTTTTTTTTCAAATCAAAATATTTTTTAATAAAATCAGTACAGATAATTTTTATAGTAATTTTTATTTTAAAATTTCTATATTTATGTCAATTAATATGCAATATATTATTTCATTTGTATTCATTTTTTATATTACTATCGATTTTAGTTGCTATTAGTTTTTTATTCAAGTATTTTTTTGTAGTTTTAATTTTTTATTATACGTATACAATTCATTATTCAACTCTTTTTCGTTAATCATACACATATACACAATATATGTATATATATATATATATATATATATATATATATATGTTATATTATCGTTTTTATATGTATATATATATTTTATCGTGCTATTATTATCGATTTTATCATTTGATCAAAATTTAATTATATTTTGAATATATTTAAATATGTATTGTTCTGTGAGTGTTTTAACCACTGCATTTAACACAATTATAATTTAATAAATATGATTTATTTCTATAAATGCAGAATTAATTAAATTAAACTATAGAACTATTAAATGAATTAGATAATTATTACAGTTTGTTTTTATATATAATTTTACTCAACAGTTTTCGCATTGTTCGATTTATGTTTTGTGGTTAAATTCAAATCAATAAATGTTTTGATTGTCGATTTTTCATATTAATTAAATTATACTAAATATACAATTGTTTCTATCTATCTTTATATTTAAATATACCTACTTACATATATATATATATATATATATATATATATATATATAACGCTAATTTTAAGTGTACTTTTGCAAAATGATATGAAATATCACTTACAAAATATGAAATGATATGAATATATATGTAACAAAGCTGTTTTAAGTCTTCAGGTAATATGATATTAATATATATATATATATATATATATATATATATATATATATATTTGTATTTATGTGTGTGTGTGTGTATGTGTATGTATGTGTGGTTATAAAATGTATTAATATTATATAATCGAAATGTACATTCATATTACAATTATATTTGTAAAGTAATGCTTTTGTTTGAGTTATATCAAAATATCAACACATCGTTAGAGATTGTAAACGGGTTTTTGTTGAGCTTTAACCAAATACAAGTATATGTGTTTTCACGTATGTATACGACGAAATTGTGTTAGTAATCGAATAAACGAGTGGTAGCTTCTTTACTCATGGTTCAATAAAATATGCTTAGTACCGAACACCTGGTTCGTTCTCACAAAAATAAACAGATTTGAGATTGAATATGTATGGTTTATACATACATACAAACATATATATATATATATATATATATATATATATATATATATATATATATATATAAATATATATATATATATATATATATATATATATATATATTGTATTTTTATATAAATATATATATATATTTATATATAAATATAAAATATTTAATTCTAATTTTTTTAAAATGTATTGTGATAAGGGTTTTCATCTTCAATAATAATTGTAATATTTTCTTTTAAAGAAATCCATTAAAAATTATTTTCGAATTTGTTAAAAATAATGTGTAACTATTTGTAATACTATAGACATTGAAATGAAAAACCAGTAATTATTAGTAAGATATAATATTTGTTAATAGTTTTATATAAAAAATTGAAAGATTTGAAACTGTTTCGAAAATATGTTTATAACAATATATATATATCTATGTATATATTTCTCTAGGATTTCATTTTTATTTACAGTGATGTATAAATATTTATGAATGAAAAATAAATACTACTTGGTGGTTTACTTTACTCTATGAAAAATAAAGTACATTTTATCGTTGCTAGAAATTGTATTATAATATAGTACATTCTGTAATATATGCCAATAATTGTTTTTATTTTACAAGAAGAAACATATTTTGAAGAAACATACTTTCTAAACATTTTATTTCTATATTGTAGTACTTTGAATAGGGTACAAGTTGAAATAGGTGATATGAATAGTTTATTACTTTAGAGTAGTACTGTTGTTTAGTTATTCAATTTTATGAGTAATAAGTTTATATATATATATATATATATATATATATATATATATATATATATATAAACATCATTTAAAATAACTTATTACCTTTACCATTTACATATTTAGTAAATCAACGAATGTCAGTCGTTAAATAAAACACGAGATAGTTATTTATTCAGTAGAGATATGTAAATCCTTAAAACAGATGTAAATCTAAAAAAAACCTTTTTGAATTTCAAGTCCTTTACAGATAAAGCTTATACGTTTACATTTTTTCGATATTTTTACATATATATATATATATATATATATAGTTCGGAAAATGTGAAATACTGATTTTTTAAATATGTAACAAAAATTGTTGTATTAATGAACGCATTGTTAGAAATTTAATGGATATTTTCAGCCCCATTTTGTCAAATCTGTACTTGTCTTTGAGACATTATTGCCGCTGACTAAAAATACAATTTTATTTTAATATATCTTGAAACACACAGCTCAGCAAAATCGAGTAGGTCCGAATGATCAGACAATTCCGCTGGGATGATAATAGAATTAAATTGGCAAGCTATAAATACAATGTAATAAAATGAATCGTGCAGGTTGTATCAATATGTTCAGTACTTTAATGTATATATATATATATATATATATATATATATATGTAATGTTTTTAATAAGTACATACAAATATTTTCGATATTTATATTGTATCATATATTATTGATAAACTTCGTGTTTTTTGTTGTAATTAATTAAGTCAATTTTAATTGTTCCATTGTAATAATTCAATTTACAATACACCCACCCACATATATATACATAAATATATGTACATTTATATATATATATATATATATATATATATATATATATATGTGTGTGTGTATGTGTATGTATATAAATTGTACGAAAAATAAAACAAATGGAAAATTTGAATAATGCCAGTTCTTATTATCTAGTTTGTTTTCAGAATGTAATGGAACATTCGTATCTCATGCGATATTAGAACTTTTCTGAGAAAGCTGTCTTATTGTTAATATTACTAGAAAAGCATCATACAAACAACAATACATCTCTTATGTTTGATATAAAAATAGATACATGCATATTAGATCTAGATAAATGATTGCTGTTGAGTATTAGCACATAACAATGTTTTTCAAGTTCTCATAGATTTAATAAAATAAAAGGATTTATTCTAATAAAAAACAAGCTCAATCTTGAACAATCCTTATACATTTTTATTTTTAAAAAATTAATAACAATTTATTGGAAATTCCTAATAATAAAAAGTATTACATTCTTACGAAATAAAATAAAGATTTGTAGTTTTTCGATTCTAGTTCATCCTTTACATTTATATATAAAAATATTTCAGAAACTTTACAATATATATATATATATATATATATATATATATATATATATATATATATATATATAAACACATAAGACTAGTGAAGTTATTTGGCAATGTTATACGGCACCTGTGGGAATACCTGAAACTGATATATAGATAACTTTTTGACTTTTTTATTATTATTTGTATTTGTGATTTTGTATTATTCGTTTTTATTGATTTTACGTTTTAATAATGTTTATAATTATTTATTGTATATAAATAAAATATTTTTTTAAGTATTATATATATTTTTATAATTGATATATGTATATATATTTAATAACTGAATCAATCCATTTATCAAAAATATATATGTGTATAATTCTGTTTATAAAACTTTTCATTCAGTATAAAACACAAAAATATATTTACTGTATAATCAATAAATCTAGTTGAGAGTTTTATCTTATATTTTAAAAATATTAGTGTGTATAACTCTAAAAGGTGTTTTTTAAAAGATGAAGATATTTTACCCTCACGATTTTTTATACATATTAAAGCAAAGTACTGAAAAATATGCAGTATGAAAAGTGCCATAAACTGCACCCTCTTCATTTCTCCTAAATTTCTTTTGTCTTATTTGCATTTCGGAAACAATAAATTCCGTTCTTTTAAAGCAGACAGATGTAAATTTTCGTCGTGATATTTTTATATCTCAAGCATTTAATACACGCTTGTTATCACTTGATTTGTATAGAATTATATAATTTGACTTTATTATTCACTTGATTGTTTTATTATCTTTTAATAATTTTAATTATTCTTTTCGGTCATTTAAAGTATTTCGTGTAATTAAAAATTTTAATCTTTAGTTTTGTTAGATTATATTTTTTTATTTATACAGCTGAGATATGCTATAGAGGAACATTATAAAACTAAGTTATAGTTAATTTGTAATAAATCAAGACTATTAGCAAACGTCTTCTTTATATAATACTTTTTATTATACAATAAAATTAGAATTAGTCAATGAATGTAGCATTTAGAGCAATTACTTAGAAATATGCAAACTATGCTTATGATACACGATGCGTACATATTTTCATATTTTAAAAACAAGTTGAAACGAATGAAATATTTTACGGATTAAAAAAATAACATTCGATTCAAAAGCACTTAAAAACAATAAGTTTTCAAAATATTATGACTGGAATGATGTTGGCGAAGAAGTAATATACCGGTATAACATAAATAACATATGTTACATGGCTCTCTTAACAGTCATATGTATGGCACACATTAAATATATGGCGTAAGCAATCACTAAAAATAATACGTGGCTGGATTAAAATACATCGATGCAATGTTAGCACTGCTACAAAGGGTGGTATTTTTAGATCTCTGAAATCTGTTTACGATAAATAAAAAAAACTGTTTCTTTTTTGACAAATTTGCGGAATCTCGTTTAACACTTTACTTACTTTCTCGTAAGAATTTTAACTTATGGTATTTTTTTGTTTATAATACATTTCACTTTCCACTTTTTCATATGTGGACGTAAATTTATTTTAAATTATATATATATATATATAAATGTCTCATATAAAAGTGGAGCTTTTATTTATTCTTTTTATATTCATATTTTAAACAAAAAGCTCCAAGTATTAGTATACAAGACTTTTACATTATATAAAAAGTTGATTTTTTTATCTTCAATGAAACCAATATTTAAATTTATAAAAAAAATAATTCTAACATATCGGTCGATAATTTGAAACGAGCGGTTTTAAAAGAATTTTAATTTCCTGTTTCCCGTATTTCATTAAAGAATTAATAAAATTGTTGCCAGATGTAACTTTTTAATATAAATCGATTCATTTCAAAGCTAATTAAAACATTTTTCCAACTTTTTTTAGTTCAGTATTTTCTTTAATTGTCATTTTTCACAGCCCATTTCCGTTTAATTTCTTTCATTAAATTATTTGACTGGTTTTTGTATAAAGTATATAAAGTCTGTTTGGGAATTTTTGTTGTTTTATAAATTAATCATCACATTATATATATATATATATATATATATATATATATATATATATATATATATATAAATATATCACACTTATAGAAGATGTTAATGTTAAAAAATATCATTTTTAGTTTAACTATTAATTTTTTAAAAAACGAACTATGTGAGTTCTATTCAGAGTTTTCTAATTGTTAGAAAATTGTTGATTTGAAAAATTATTTTCTATTTGTTTTAAATATGTTCAACATTTTGATATAAATTTAATAATTGATAAGATCAACGAAAATTGTTGAAGAGAAAATAATTACTACTAGTAATTGACAAAAATGAAAAATTACTTTGAAAATTTATTGTTTTCTTTATCATATTTGTTATTGTATTTTTATTAAAAATGTAAACATTATTCAAATTCTGTCAACTAAAATTACCTTTAGTATTCTATTATGAATAGTTTACAGAAGGGCAAATAGTGGGCATCATTCCAAATCTTATATATAAAAAAATAAAAATAATTTTTATTTCAAAACTTTAACAAGCACTCACGTGTTAACTACATTTTTTTTTGAAAATATAAAAATAAGAATTAATTTCTAAATTAATCTTTGCGCCATAACAATTTATACACACACACACACACACACACATATATATATATATATATATATATATATATATATATATATATTTGGGTGTTTATATGAACAATTATAATGTTCAATTATACTAGAAAAATTTTTGAGAAATGTTTCCACTCATCAGTATATATCTATTTGTGAAAAATATTTGGCATAGAGTTTTTTTGAATTCAGAATGAAAATTACTATTATATTTCAAGTATTTTGCAAATATTTTACTCGCACTCCGAACAAACGTTTACAGAACTACAAAACATAGTATTATTGGTTTTGAAATACCATCACGTGCAGCCTCAATTTTGTGCTTGAGATTTTAAAGTGTTTATGAGTTTTCGCCATATACATTTTACGTCAATGTGTCAATCAGATGAAATAGTGATAATGTTACTTTTATTTTCTTTACTTTGTAATGTTTTTAAAACATTTAGATTATTCTTAGTTCAACATATTCATAGGTTAATTTGTATATTTTTGTTTGAAATTATATATATATTTTTTAATTAAATGTATTATATTTTAGACATTTTCTAATGTGTATCGCCTTAAATCAAGTTTGTATTATTAAAGTAAACTATGATTTTTGTTTCATATAGCTTGATTTATGATAATAAATCTCTGTTCCAGTAAGAATATTGTGTCAAAAGTTCTTTTAAGTAGTTGAAATTTTATTTGTTGCAGATAATAAACTTTTTTTAAAGGAAAGGAGAAATATAATTATTATCTTGTTCATAATTTGTTATAATATAGGATAACTAAAAATTAATTAATTATAAAATAATTCTGTTAATTTGTTATTGAATGTTCGTATGCCCATTAATTTTATTTTCAATACATAATATACATACGTATTAAAAGCAGTAAAAAAGTAACTAACAAGCTATACCTAAACATTATAAAAATGTATTTATAAAAGAAAAGATAAAAACATATTTTGTATGTAAACATGAAAGCGTACTTTCTTTCAGTAGATCAAAAAGAAGAAAAAATCGTTCAGCCGGAAGTTAGAAATCTATTGTCGTAAAAATAATAAATTATATACGTTCAAGATGAAATTTGTAAAAGAGTTTATAAACTTGATAAATATTGAAAAGTGAGATAGTAGAAAGCAGGTTGATTGTTGTTATTCAATGTATTGTGAATAAAATTTACATCAACGATAACAAGTGAGCAGAAACTTTTTAAACATTTTAAAGCTATAATTTTATAATATACACATACATACACACACACACACACACATATATATATATATGTGTGTGCATAGTTTAATTTTTAGTTATACAAAAATTAATAATGCATTTCTCTTTATTTTATAAAAATGGTGATTATAATAAAAAAAAAATAATCGATTTGTTAGTAATTTTATTAGTGCTAGTTAAAGATCCCTATTTACTTGTTCTGTGTAAACTAATACAGCACATCTCATTTATAACTATCAACTTTCATTTGTGTGCTCACTTATCAAGTATCGACAATACCTGTATGGTACACGCACAGTTACTTATTACCATGTATTTTTAAATAACGCTCAGGTCTTATTCAGATTAAGTGTCTATTCGTGCAGTAGAACATGCGACATTGTATGCCTCTAGAGGAATGCAAGACGTGAGTCTGAAGGCATATCTTTTTTATTTAGACGACAGCAGATACTTTATTTTTAACAGAAGGGTTTTTTAATTTTTAAAATTGTTTTTAAATCTCCGGAGTATTGGTCAATAGGTAATTTAATAATATTAACTATTCTTTTTATTAAATTAATAATAAAATAATTTGTTTTTTGTTTATTTTTTTAATTATCATTAACTTTGTTTGATATTATTAATAATTTCAATGAAAATTATAGATTTTGATTTATTTGAAAATTGTTAAAGTGTTACCATTATAATGTATGTAATCGGTTTTTGTTCTTACACATTGCGAACCAGTCATTTATTATTATTTATTATCTAATTTTTTTAGTTGTGAATCACTTGGAATCACTATTTTTAATAAAGGTTTAATGTTTCATACAAAGTACGATAACTGTTTTCAATTTGTGTAATAATTCTTATTAATTTATTCTTAAAATTGATTTTTTTTATAGTAAATGTATTTTAATCTTTTTAAGGTCTAATGAATTCTTATTTTGGAAAATAATGTTTTCTTTAAATTATATATTACGATAGTAAAATTTTAATATTAATTTAAAAGTAGTACAAACTAAATGCGTGGTTTTATAGATTAATTTTTATAACAGGAACGTTAAAAATTTGTTATTTTCATTTTCCAGTTAAAATACGGTTTCAGTTGTGGAAAAATTTAAATACAGTTTAAAATTAAAACACCTTTGAAAATAATACATTATGTAATTTCAAATTGAAATGTAATTTTTAATAAAAAAATAATAACATCTTGCATGTATACTTGCATGAAAATATCGCTCTTTTTTAATAAAAAACTATAAAATATGTACATGAGACTAAAAAAAGAATCTTTTCCACGCTCTACCAATTTTTCGCATCAGTTACCTGCATTGGATCGTTTACCACTCAATAGTCAACTCCGCAATATCGCCGAATATTTGAAAAATATATAGGAAGTTTTTATGTCAAAAAAATGTACATGAGAAAAAAGAATCTGAAATGAAACAGCAGATAAATAAAACGATGCAGGTACACTGTATAATATTCGGATATCTCATATATAACATCCATACTTGAAATGTATGTTAAAAAGTTTATAGCCATTTGAATATACATACATATATACATACATACATACATATATATATATATATATATATATATATATATATATATATATATATATATATGAATATTTCTAAATGAATATATATTTGTGGGAAACTACATACAAAATACAAAATGATCACTTGTTTTCGAGATATTGAAGAAGTAACCCACTGAACTTCTTATATATATATATATATATATATATGTACATACATATATGCATATGTATGTACATTACGCCCCCATGTTACGGTAAAATTTCTGTGAAGTTTTCGCTTGAGTTCGTTCTATTCAACACAGCTGACGTTATAACCTGATTTGCAAAAGAGTATCTAACTTCCGTTGTTTGCATCCCTGATTGGTGATTGTATAATGAATTCTTTTTGTATTCTTTAATATATATGTTGTTGTTTTTTTCTTTTGTAAGTTTTATAAGTATTATTTTTATATCAAGCGACTGTCTATCAAAACATTAAACAAAATGAAAATTGCCTAAAAATAATTTTCAGACATTTGTTTAAATTGTTTGTATATATATATATATATATATATATATATATATATATATATATATATATATATATATATTTGAGTGAAAAATGTAGCATGTAAATATGGTAATGATTTCACACAAAATATGTAAACGACTTAAAAAGTTTACATTGTTTCCAAAAAATCATTAATCAAAAAAAAAAAAAAATGGTACTCACTCGTAATCATCTGTCCATAAATTTGAATTGAATATTATTTTGTTTGTAACAGTACGTAAACAGAGATTAAAAAACGATTTTAATTTTTGTACCGTCAAAATTTCGACGTGGACATATTTATCATAATCGAATTACGTATTCATCCGTTATTGGTTCAGTTAAAGAGCCGAGATAATTAATTCTGTGATATTTTTGTCATCGTATTTACGGACAAAAGTTCATATTTAAAAATTATGTGCTATTTAATTAAACAAACAAGATGTGTTAATTAGTTCAAATCATTTGTCATCGTTAATGAGTTTGATAAAATATTTCATAATTAAAACATTAAGTATAGGTAATTTTTTATTTACATTTATATACTTTCAGTACTTTTGATCAATATAATAATTAATTTTTATTCATTTATTATAAATTAGAAATAAAAATGTGTACAAAATATTTTTATTTATCTATCTGTCTATCTATACCTATGTTTATATATATATATATATATATATATATATATATATATATATATATATATATATATCTGTGTTAGATTTGGTTTGATTTATTTTAAAGTACATGTTCTGCATTCATTGTAAAAGATGAGCTTCAGATTGGATGGTTTTCGATTACACCTTATTCGAATTGCGATCAATTTTTGTCCATTGAAACGAATTTGTATCATTGCCATTTCGACGGAATTGTAAGAGATATCTTCTAATTTAAGAGCACAACGTGACAGATCAAAGTGTAATATGTTTTTCGTTGTACTAGCTAGTACAATCATGTATTGAGTATCGTTTTTTTTTCATTCCATTTAATCAGACGGAATTTATTGTAATTTTATAAGAAATTTATATATAATAATTAATTAACATATTATATTAATTATATCAGTATTAAATTAGTGTTTCATATATATATATACCTATACTTTTTTAAGGAAACAGTTGTCATTTATTAAATATTTTTTTGCACAACTTTATTTATATTTATATTTTTAAAGTAAAAGTTAACAGATACTAATTAAAAAAATTGATTTTGTAAAGATTTAAAATGTATGATACTATTTCTATTTATATTATTTGATCGTTGTAGAAAAAAATATATTTTAAGAATGTAGACAATTAATAAGATAACTTTAATTTAACTCACTCTTTTATTTCCACTGGGTCTAGTCTAGAAGAATGTATTTTTACATAGTATGTTAATTAGTACCATTTTTTTAATTAATTGAAATGCTTGTTTTTTTTTTTGATTACTTTCATTGATTGATGTATGATACTTATCTAATATTATTGTTATTTTTATCATATTACATTATATTGAACCGGTTTTGAATTTATTATAATCATTAATCTATAAATATGCTTTAATTTAATTATTTGAACAAGTATTTTATTGCTAGTTTCTCCTTTATTAGACTCTTTTCAGTCAATAAATGCTGCGTATTTCTTTTTATTCATCACTAAGTGATTTTTATTATTAGTTATTTCAGTATGTTGTTAAAATATTTAAATATTTTAAACATACAATTTTTTATCAAAATATGATATATGTTTTTAAATTCTTTCATTGTCAGTCTACTAAACTAGTGTAAACAACTTGGATATTATAGTTATAGTATTCATTGAATTAATTAAACATTCTGCATATATATAATTTAATTTTTTGTAATATATTTTTTCAGAATAAATTATATTATTTTTTATGGCGAACATATTTAAGAAATAAAAACTTATAAAATTACCCTCACAGTTTAATAGCATACAGTGTTTTATTACATCATAAACATTATTTGTTTTAAAACTCGAGTAAAAGATATCTAATTTTTGTCACCAGTAGTCAAGAAAACAGTAAAACTTATATCGTTTAATCCACTTTGTTTCCAAAAAAAAATTTCGATATTAATGAAGAAACTCATCTTCTTACAATTATGTTATCAATAATATATAAATGTTAACTACTTTCATGTCAGTTTTTATACAAAACTAGTAAGATGTTCTAGTTTTTTGTACGTTTTATGCATCTCATTCTTTATTTATTGTGTTATTCTTATACATATTTTTTTCAAGATTTTTTTTTAAAAAAATGTATTTATATATATATATATATATATATATATATATATATATATATATATATATATATAGAGAGAGAGAGAGAGAGAGAGAGAAATTATTAAAAATATTTTTTGTCTTAATATTTTTAATAATAAATAATTTATAACTTCCACGAAAACGTATTTCTAATAAAATGTTTTCTTTGATAAAATATTTTATGGATTTGTTATGTTATTTTTATATGAAATATATATTTTTGTATTATATATATTATATATATATATATATATATATATATATATATATAAAGAATATTTGCAATATATAAATATAAATTGTTTTGTAAAGTTGAATTATATTATATTTTGCTTAGAAAATCTCATTTCAATCCAGTTTCTCAAGAAATTAAAATTAGATTGTAAAATATTTTATTTTTCTAAAAGTTCAGTTATTAAAATATATTTGTGATCTTAGATTTAAGAATTCAGAATGGTTTAATTTTCAGATATTAAATTTATTTGAACGTTATAACAATTGTTTATTATGACATTTTAAAGAATTGTATAAATAATTCTGAAGTACAAAAAGTACATAATTATTATGTGATTAAATAAAACTAATTGAAATATAAATAGTATCATTTACAAAATATATTATTTAATTTTATATTGACACAATTTTGTTTTATGTAATTGGACTGTGTTTTTCTAATATTTAATAATTACTTTTTTAACAATGTCAACTTTCATGTGAATTTGTATATTGTTGGAACAAAATCGATTATTCTAATCATTTAACAACAGTTCGTTGCTATGTAGTATTTAAGTTACACGAATTCATTTACGTACACAATTTTCTTTTGCCTGCTAATTTTGTTTAATGCTCATCATATTTTTTTCAAGTTAAACATTTTTCAAATTAATTAATTAGACTTTATATATTTTCCGAGAGAGATATTTTGTATACAAAATATTCATGAAAGATCTATATAATTATTAATTAAATAATTAATTCATAATTGTTATTTACTTTTTACATCAATATTAAATATTTATATACATGTGAATATATACATATATATATATATATATATATATATATATATATATATATATATATATATGCATATAATTGAAATATTAAATTATTCATTTTTTTGGTTTCATTGAATAAGTTTTAGTAATATGTATATTCGCACTTTTTGGTTATCATTTAATATTTTTTTAATTATGAATATATTTTAATTTTATGTCTACAATTCTTTTAGACTTATGATAATTATGATGCAATAGAAATTATGCTGAATATATTTCTAAACTAATCTCTGTTTAACTTACAATAATTTGTTTATATTTGATATAATAAATATGAAATCTTGTTTTCTGATTTTGTTCTAATTTCATATAAACGTGTATACAAATTTATGTCATGATTTTTGTAAATTGAAAATTGTTTATAATATAATATTGTGTAAAACTTGTACCATCTCCTTCATAATATAGTATAAAGTACTATTGATTGATATAAACGTACATACAGTTTTGATAATAATAGCAAAATGGGGAATAAAGGCTGTGGATTCGGCGGGGGACAGGGTAGAAGATTTGAGCTAAAAGTTAAAAGTACCGGATTTTAAATCCACGAACACTCAACAGATTCCAATAAACACCATGAAACAAAATGTGATCAACATAGTACTTACTAACAGAAATTTATCAAGACTAACTCATCTACTTACTCAATATGTACTGATATATATATATATATATATGTATATATATATATATATATATATATATACCAACTGGGTAGCACAGTGGTTTGCATCACCGCGGGAGATTGCGTTCGAATCCCAGTCGGAGAGTCCCCATTTTCGAGGGTTGAGTATGAAGGCCGACAACCTCATCTTGTAAAAAAATAACTGTCGAGAAGGGAGTAAACCCCGAATAAAAAAATCTTCACCAATCCGCCTGGTCAGCGTGGTGAATATGACCAAATACCAGTGAATGGTAGCATTCATTGAGACTCTCGTCCAGTAGTGGATTGATATGGGCTTTATGATGATATATATATATATATACTCGTATATATATATATATATATATATATATATATATATATATATGTAAAATACTTTTCACTAATGTAAACTCAAATTCAATTTTGCTAACAATAGATTTTCCTATTAGTTTGTTGATTCAAACTTAATTTGTTTTAGTTTTAACTTTGAGCTTCCACCATCTTCTCTATAGTAGGTATTATATTTTAATTATTAAAAACAATTTATTATACATTGCTGCAGATTATATAATCATAGAAAGTTTTATAAATTAACAGTAGTTTCATAATTATATATGTAGCGATGAGATACCAATTTAAATATATATATATATATATATATATATATATATATATATATATATATATATATACACACATTAATACACACACTTGTTACTCATAATAAAAATTTGATAATTTTTTAACTTCATTTTATAGTTTCTAAAATTGAAAAGGCCAAATATAATGCTTTTGATATTGTTTGATTTGAAAATGTTTTGTATATTAATTTGGAATAATCATTTGTATGGTAACAGTTGCTACAATTTTTAGTCACTCTTGGCTTAAATTAGATATGTTTTCGGTACTCCATACTTTTCAGAATATATTTTGAATATACATATGTAATCTATAATAAAAATTGTTATATTTGAATGATTCTTAAAATTAAGAAGATTATCATCTTTATTAAATATTTATATAAATATGTCATATTTTAAAAATACAGACAGTGTATTATTAAATAGAAAGGTAATTGATGTAAAATTGAAAGAACAAAGTTAACCCATTACTTCAGGTATTCAAATATAATTTTCCTTAACGCACATGTGTATCTAAATTATTCAAGATGTAATCAAATTGTCATGATGTACAATCAGAAATAAACTCCATCATTTTTCTTTTATTTATGTATAACCATCAAACGACACGTGCATCTATGTTTTGTGTTTGGGTGTGTATTATGGGGTATATGCGTGCACTGGTTTAGCATGGTCACGACACGTGAGGGAATGATTGGTCGGTCATCTACCCCTAACAAATTGCACGTCAACATGGTCACCACACGACAACGAAAACCAAAAACCCACAGTAAGAAAGTTGCTGAAAGTCAGCAGTGGCGTAGAAAGGTTCTAGGGTAAAGTGATGGATTATTTGATGTACTGTTTTAATAGAAAGATTATGTGGTTTTCAACTGATGAAATGTACAGTGGTTGTAGGACAAATTGTATCTGTGTATGTGTATAAAGTTTTAGTGAAATTGTTTCGTGGATGAACTATGATATAAATAAAATTGTGTTCAAAAGTTTTTATTTAATATTTTTTTTACAGTTGTATTATGAATAAAAACCCAATTGAATATTAAATTTAATCTTTGTGATTTTGTATATTAACATTTTATTAGCAATTTTTATTTTTGCTTTATATTATTTTTTTAATTTTCAATTTCATAAATATGAGAAATAACGTTCTTAGAAAGAAAAATGTTTACAATTATGTTCCATAATTGCTCTAGAGGATTCAGAGTAAAAGTAAATTCATTTATTTTATATATAAAACACTGAAATGGAATAAAAAGTACCACGTATCAACCTACATACTTTCCAACAGTACTTGATCATTTTACATACAGCAACGTATCGTTCGAATATTTTTTCCATAAACATGAACACATCTTATATTTCTTTACACTCCTTTATTTGAGGTCAACATCGTATGTCACTTGATAATGAAGGATCATCTTTAAAAAACTTTTTATGATATAATCTTGTTCCAACTACGTCAATGGAATTAAAACTGTGATACTTGATAATAGAGACCGACAACCATGCAATGCAGACGAACGAACGAACCAACCCCATACCATGAAAAATTACTTCCCGCCTGATCTATTTATAGTTCGACGTGGTTATAGTAATAGTATATAGTGTATGCATCGACAAAAATGTCTTTAAATTCTATTTTTGATACGGGCTGTGTGTTCATGGTGCATATTTCCTTTTTTAATGTTACGTTCGTGTTCTTGAAGGAATAGACAGAGTGAAATTGTATTAAAATTTAACATTTTGCATTTTATATATATATATATATATATATATATATATATATATATATATATACTGTATATATTTATATAACGTTTTCTTAATGAATTATATTTTCTTACTATTAATAAAAAAAACTTTACTGTTATCAGAAAAAATGTAGAAATAAGCAATATAACTCATTTTTAATAATGAAGTTCAACCAGTTAATTCAAAAATGAAATTGAAATTGGTTGAAAATTAAATTTCCACGAAAGATAAATTTGATTAAACTGTTCAAAGAAAAAGTTAAATTCGATTTAAATTATATAGATTTTTACATTCCATACTTTTTTTCATTAATATGAAATTCGATTTATTGATTTACTCAAAATTTAATTATGTGCTTCAAAAAGAAAAAAATATGTCTATGTTGCTTCATCTTAATCTGGTTTAGTTACTTCAAAGATTGTATATTTTGAGATTGACCAAATATAATAGAAACCTAATTACAGCAAAACTCTAATATGGATTGATTTAGAAAATATAAAACAACATTATGGGCATAAAAAAATTAAATTTTAATCGATTAATTTTTAATATAGACTATAGACAAAAATAATTAATATTTATGAATAATATATTGTACTTTAAAAAGTCCTGTTTTTGGCATCGTTTGGTTATTTTATTCCTTAGAAAAACGAATATGAATATTTTTTGTTTATTTTATTATATTTCAATTATAGGTATTTCTTAGTTAAAATTACCATATCTAAAGATATAAAAAATGGAGTATATGCTTTTTTAAAACCAGAAAAATAAATTCAGTATAAAATTGAAAACTTAAATATTATTTTTAAAATCTATCAAATCATATTTCTTTGTGGAGTTATAAGATCTTTTTTAAGGATTTGTGTGGAACTCTATGAAAATCTTAAGTAACCTGATACGATGCAGTCAGTCAGCTGCAAGAAAATATGTAGAGACGGCGGAAAATGTGTGACGTCATAGCGGTGACCTGTAGAGCGCCAGGTCAATATCGTGTGCATTCACAATGTAAACGAGACAGACATATACACATATAGTTCATGTATATATAATATAAACATAAGCTCCCTTTCCTGATCCTTTATGTATAACTGTTTGCAGAATAATATACATAATACACTTATATATATATATATATATATATATATATATATATATATATATATATATATATATATAGGGTGCCCCAAATGAGACCAAAGAATAGTATAGAATAGTAAATGATAGTAAGCAAGCAAATGAATTTTAAAACCTTCCATTTTATTTAGACCATCCTATATATACAGTGTACCAATATGTAAAATTTAGTATTGTTCATTGGGATTATATTGTATGTTTACATATATATATATATATATATATATATATATATATATATATATATACATATACACTTTAGTTATATATCTACATATGTTTCGTCTAGGTATTATCTAATAGTTTTACTTATAATGTTGAATATAGGAAAATTAATTGACTGTAATATAGCATGCATCATTAGTGATTTTTCTACGAAAACCTAGAAGAGTTTAAATTCATATAGAAATAGAAATTATTCAGTAGTTATATTTAGTTTTCATTTCTTATAGTAGACGAATTTAATTCAATACTAGATTATTTTCGTTTTTTATATAAAATGTTTATAGTTTCAGTTTTATAGTTTTTATTATTTTATATTCTTTCGTATTCTCACTTTTTATTTATTAATAACGTTTATAATTTTCAAAATGTTAGTAGAAACTTTTCATTATTATATTTTGAATCGTATTTTATATAAAAAGATTTTTAAAAGAATCTTAAATAAAATATGTTTGGAAAGTAAAGTAAAACATCAAAATCTTTAACAAAACAGCCTCGACAAATATATTCTAAAGTTGAACAATATTTGCGAATTTTTAGACTTCAATAGGTGTTACTATATCAACCTCTATCTTTATTCACGTCAAATTATATTACTTTTGTATGTATTATATATATATATATATATATATATATATATATATATATATATATATATATGTATCTAACAGAATAAATCGATGTGACATCTACGTATTTAGCTCATTGCATGTCAAGTAATATTCACGTACGTTTTAATCTACTGACAATCAATGTCGAATCTTGTTTGCAATGAGACGACACTCGCAACCATTGAAATTCGAACCTCAGCAGTATTCTGCTTGAAGTGAATCGGACACAGGACTCAAGTATAAACGAGCGTGTCCCATTAAAAACCTTTTCAAGCGTATGTTTATTCTCTTGTAGTATGTGTATAATATGTATGTTTTATAATAGTGTGTGTATGTTTTTGTGTGCATACGACACGAATAAAGAAAACATCTCGGGTATAGAGTAGATTGAAAAGCTTGTCCCACTTCACGTGTAAATTTATACCCGCCGTACCCCAATCTAAATATTGTGCATGTTTAGTAGGACAAAATGGGAGAACGTTAAGTGGGACACTGGTAGAAGACGATACTTGACGTTTGTGTAGCGTTTGAATTGATTCAAGCAACGTTAGTATGGCAAAAACGAACGGTACGATTTTTACGTACATGTTTGTTTATGCGTCAATGGATTTTGTCGAGTGAAAATGTCTTTATGATCATTCGTTAATTGGTGTTTGTTGTTTAGATGTATTCACATAGGAATTATTTTAAACCGGTATATGTTTTGTTTACATTAAACAAATTTTAACAAATATAAATTTGTACATGTATATATATATATATATATATATATATATATATATATATATATATATATATATTCACAATAATTTGTCGTTGAATTAAATTGAATGTATAATTAGAAGAAAACATGAATTTATAAACAAGTAAACAAACGTACATGAATTAAACATAAAACTAAAATTATATACGTAAACATTTAATATATATATATATATATATATATATATATATATATATATATATATATATATATATATATATATATATATACCGACTATATGGTTAGCATATAGATTGCGTTCGATTCCCAGTCGGAGAGTCCCTCGTTTTCAAGTCGAGGGTTAAGCATAAGGCCGACAACCTCATCTTGTAAAAATAACACATAAACCCCGAATAAAAAATCTTCACCAATTACGTGGTGAATATTAAATGAATATTCATTGTGTTTTTCCAGTATGGACTGATGTGGGCGTTATGATGATGATGATGATGATATATATATATATATTATATATATATATATATATATATATATATATATATACATTACACATACACATCCTTTACAATTACTGTAAATTAAAAATAGTGTTTTTAATATGAATCGAGAAAGGTATAATTGTTGATACCTTTTGAATATATATATATATATATATATAGAAATTATTATATATATATATATAAATATACTTTGTTAATTAAATTAATTGATAGATACTATAAATTAAATGAAAATTTTTGTCAAATTTGTTTCATATTATCCATTATAAAGATTTGATTTGATCAAACTGATAATAAATATTCTTAAATAGAGAGAGTCTTAAATTTATATATAATAATATCAAAAATCGATTAAAATTTTAAGGTATTATGTCAGAAATAATGATCGTATTAAAATGTTATATAGAGAATACTATAAATTGATTTGATTGCTCAGGTAACAATTATGTAATAAAGTGATGAATATTTAATAAAAATATGTTGTGTACGAATGCCAACAACTGATTGACCTAAATATTCATCGCAGATATAATTCAAAAAGGGTGTAATTTTTTCACTGTTATGTCCCTCGTATGTCTTCCTACGAGACGTCATTTCTACAGTGGTTTTGTGAGTGTCGCAGAGGAAAGAGAATTGCACAGAGAAGATTTGAAAGGTGGCAGGGACGTACGGCAGAATCGGCGGTAGCAGACAAATATGGCGACAGTCAACCGTTGACACTGTCGTATCGGGTATTTCTGTTACGATACGATGGCGTTCGTACTGAAATAGGGAGCTTAAGTGGCGTATGACACGTAGAGATGGATGGAACGGATGAAAAGGTAGAAACTACTAGACGGGAAGGTCGAATTGGACGATTTCCTGTTCCTGTGGGACGAGCGGTCACAGTGGCATCCGATGTTCTAGAGAATATCAGAATATCAATGAGGGTTAAATTCGATTACGATTTGTTCCTGCTCTAGTTTGTTGTGTTGGCGTTAGCAGTATTAGATTGTTTTATGATTATATTATACATTGTTCTTTTAGACTTCTTACATACTATTTATATACACATTTATATATATATATATATATATATATATATAATATAATATGCACAGACATAAAATTAAATACTCTCTATATATTATCTATTTATTTTTTCAAGTCATTCTTTTTTTTATTTTAAAAGATTTTATATTTTAAAAAATATAATTTTATTAATATTTAATTTGAATTTATCACAAGAATTTAATTTATAATATTCATATTTCAAACTTAGAATACCTTTAAGTACATTTGATTATTCGATTAATTAAATTTGCGTGTAGTTTTTTGCTAATAGACTTTCTAATTTTGCAAGAATTATACAATGTTTAATTCATACACAAATGTGCATATATATATATATATATATATATATATATATATATATATATATATATATATATTAATAAGTTCTTTTTATGTTAATTTCTATCGCAAAGAAAAAAATAGTAAGTGTTTTTTTTATTACAACATTATTATAAATTAATTTAGAAGAAAGAACAAATACATTAGGTATTTCGAACGTTAAATGAAATAAACTTCATTTGATATTTTTTTTCCGTTTCGTTAATGTCGAGTAAGTGTTATACAAATTACTGACAATCTTACGATACTTGTTTATTAACATGTAAGGTCTACACAAATTTCCCTACCGCATCCATTACTTGTCATGACAAACTTTGAAGATTTGTGGCTTGTGAATACTATATTATTAATTGGACTCAGAACATAGTTACAGTTAAACTTATATATAAACATGTATTAAGTAAATTTTTACACTGCTAAGAAATCTTATATTAATAATTTGAAACTTAAGTATATCATTTTAATTTTAGTTATAACATTTTTTGTTTTAGATATTAGTTCGTTTTAAAAACTCATTATATAAAACATTAAGTTTATATTTAACTTTTATATGAAAACTTTAGAGTTAATATGTTCATTATATTTTAATACGAGATTAGTTTAAATACTTTTACTTATTACTAGATAAATATTGAGTTTTGAACTTTTTAATATTTTTTGTTAGTGCAACAAAAAAATAATATTTAAAAGTTTTGCCTGCGAAAAATATAATAGACTTACATGAATAAATAAATGACTGTAAATCTGAAAACATCCTTAAAATTTTATTATATTTTCAAACTAATATTCTATATCACCTGAAAGTATATATATATATATATATATATATATATATATATATATATATATATATATATATTACAATCATAATTAACCTATGTGTATATTACATTCAGTTACATTTTTCCTTTGAAAATTAATATATATTTACTCTTCGTTTCAAAAATATGTATTAGTTATTGACTTTTTTATATTTAAGTAAAAAAATATTTTTCATTTGAATATATTCTAAATTAAATATTTTCGTATATTATTTTATACCATTCACAGTTAATTTTCAGTTTTATATAGTAAATGTTTTGTTTGTTTAATCGATAAATCACTTTCGTGACATCTGTGTCTTGTCTACGAGCTACTTCTGCCATGTATGTCCTCGAAACTTTACTAGAAATTTAACATAAACATACTACACCAACTTATATTCACACACATGCACACATTTATACATGCATACATAAATAAATACATACATACATATATATATATATATATATATATATATATATATATATATATATATATATATATATATATATATATATATACATATATACATAGATACGCAAAAATTTATATGTATATGTGTGTATACAGTCAATTTAATTTAAACATAAAGAGATATTTCAAAGGTTATATAAATTATTTAATTTTATTGAAATTTCATTTATTTATAAATGAAAATTTATATATTGTTTATGTATATTTATTATATATTTACATGCTAGTCAATCTTTAGTGTTTTAAAATGATGTTTTTTCATATAAACAATTTGTTTTTCAATAAAATATTGTACTTAAAAAAATAAATGTCTTATGTTTCGTAAAATGATTTTGAATTTATAGTATAATATTTTTTTTATTTTTTAAATTCACCATCATCATCAACGGATCCACAGACTATTCCAATCCCAGGCCTCTCTGACAATGCTAGCTTAATGGAAATTATTTTTTACTTATTTAATATAAATATGTTTTATAAAAACGAGTATCATTAAAATAAACAACGGAAATATTTGTATATAATTAAATTAGTAATGTTTTTATCATTCTAATTTCAATTACAACACTAATACTATCTAAAGATTGTTTCATTAAGTTTTAAATTTTCAGTTAAGATGACGGATTTTTATTCAGTTGTTTATGTGTTGTATTGTATCGTAAAGTTAAAAAAATATTTAATATTATAATCTTATACTAGTAACATTATTTCATATAAAACTGTTTTATCCATAAAATAAACGCCATTAAAAATAAAATAAAATTGACTTTTTTTTAAACAAAACATTCGCTTAATAACAATTTCTTTTTTTAGAACTAAAAATGTAAAACATAATATAACTAGAAAAACATGTAAATTTTTTTAACAATCAATAATTATTAATTAATCAGACTCGATTTTGAGTCAAAAATAAACGGTCACGTGATTTCATCTCATTTGCGCAGCCCTGAGTTCCCAAAAATAATTCTGCCAGTCACATAATCAATAAAGGTATTAACGTTCGTACACTTCTACAAGTGACGTATTATTTCTATGCAAGACAATTTTGTTAATTCAATCAATCATTTTTAATAATATGAAAATAGTGAAGTCGTTAAATTTCACATAATTCACTGTTCCGTGTATTGGACTAAAAATAGCATAAACGAAAGCTCGTTATAGCTCATCAAAATTGTATCGTTATAACTGCACGATGCACAATATCATTTTGAGATGAAAATAGTATATTATGATGCCATAAATCTTTCTCATATAATAAATTTTGATACGTCCTCAGTCTATCTACTGCAATAATATAATCGTACTTTAATGATAAAAAGTTTAATTTATATATGGATAGTTCAAAGGCCAAAGTAATTAATTCAAATTTTATATATTTTTTTAATTTTAGCACAAAAGAACTTGATTGATGCGCAACTTTTTATATTTAAAATAAATTACTTTAATATTTAGGTTTAACACCACCAAATGACAAAAATTTTTTGGTCTTGGTGTAATAAATAAATTATTTCAGAAGACAATATAATTAATTACAGGTATTTAGTAATTATCATTGCAATAATGTAATTTAAACGGTTAAACGAATTTAGTTAAGTATTGTTTTAATGCAACCGTATATATTAGACAATAACATGAAATATATTTAATTATAATTTAAATATATTTAATACATGAAATAATTGTAGAGTATGACCACAATCTACAAAGAGCAAAACAAATTTGTATTCAAATTTGGAAATATGTTAAGGAATTTGTGTTAATACCAACCCGATAAAAAACATCATCTCTTCATTTATGTTTATTTCTTTATATTCTCAGTACCGAGAGTATAATAGCGATGTATAGATGAAAAATGAAATGAAATAATTAAATAAATAATTTTGAAAAATCATGTATAACCAATTAAAAAAGAAAAAAAAGTATCTAATCAGAAAATTAATTACTGATCGATCAATAAATATACAATTCAGGACCATCGTAAGTGTAAAATAAAAATCTCTTTATTTGAATTTTTTCATCAACCATGGTATCTGAAACAATCAATAAAATTAAAAATTCCCTAAGTAAAGTTATAAATAATTTACTTTTCCTCTTAATAATCTTCGAGCTATTTCTTGTATTCACTAACTGCCTACAATAAAAAAACTGTACACAATGCAAGCGCAAGTTCAAAAAGGGACATTTTAAAATCAAAATCGTTATTATCGTAATTGAACAACGCATACAAACCAGAGAAATGATGTTAATTTCTTTAGATTCTCAGTAACGAGAAGCATATGTACGGTGCATAGATGAAAAATCAATCGAATTAATCGAATGAATAATTCTGAAAAAAATATCTATAATAATTAACGTTAAGGAAAAAATAATATCTAATCAGAAATGTAATTATTGATCGATTTAAAAAGTATATAAAATCCACGCCTATCGTAACTCATCATCATTAAAAAAAATCATCATAGAAATCTGTTAATTTGGATTTTTCCATCAACCATGACATCTGAAACATACAATAAAATTAAAACGCCCCTAAGTAATGCTATAAATAATTCACTTTTCTTCTTATTTCATCTTCAGCTATTTCATGTGTTCACTAACAGCGTACGATAAAAGACTGTAACACAATGCAAGCGCAAGTTCAAAAAGGGACATTTTAAAATCAAAATCGTTATTTTCATAATGAACAACGCATACAAGATTCCAAAACTCGTTATCACTTGTATTGGCACCTTCAGTATGTGAGTCCAATTATGAAATAATAATGTTGATTTTACTTATATAATATTTGGACAATGGTACTATTTGTTCCATTGCCCCTGAAGAAGCTGCAACACGTTGTCTTCAAGTTGACGATGATTTCAGTTGACATTAAATACAAATTAAACTACTTTAAAATTATTACTGAATTTGATACAAAAAATGCAAAAGGAAATAAACTACGTTAATGTTATATATAAAAAAAGGGAGCAAACAATTTAATGAAAATTAAAATATTAATAACTTTAAAAAAGTATGAAAAACTACTTTAAAAAAATTCAGAATTACTTTAAAATTAACATCGATGTAAGAACCTGAAAATCATGTAATAGAAAAACATATTAGCTATAGGATTCTCTTCGTGGAGCTGTATCGTTAGCTCGACGAAGAGATCCCGCCTATCTTCACCATATGAAGGTGAACATACATATAAAACCCGTGAAGCGGATTAATATATGCGTCCCTATCTACCACTGCTCAAGAGCAGCCTGTTCTAAAGCTGAAAATCATGTGTAAAAAAATTGTGGAGTCGAGGCTTCAACTTCGCTTCACAGCACTTCATCCACCCCGAAAGCTCCGTGCGTCGATAACAAAATCAACGATCATTCAATATAACATCTTATATATCGAACACCGTTAATTAAGAATCAACCTAATGTGTACGCAAATATACAAAAAAATATAAACATAGAACACATATACATCGTGACATCGTTTTAATTATAAGGAAAAATTAATTAATAGTCAATCGACCGAAAATAAAACGATATCTCCGATGAAACTGATTCTACATATTTGGGAGAATAAGAACTTGCGATGCGTGTACAGTTTTAACGGTAATAAAATAAAATAATCCGGCCTAATTTCGTCCCGCGTAGTCCATCGATGACCGATGATCATTAATTGATGACCGACGACACTCGACTCGAAAGAAACACTGCATTCAGCCAAATCAATCGAAAACAGTATCTGTACCAAAAATTAAAAAAAATATATTACTTTTAAATGAAATTAAATTATATTTATCTGTATGTATGTATGTGTGTGTGTATATATATATATATATATATATATAACATGTGTGTATGTGTGTGTAAGTTTTCTTCCGGACAAAAAATCTTTCATCTACGATATTAAGTATATAATATAAAATAACTAGACAATAAAATAATATACAAATGTAAAGTCAACCTACCAAAACTTTAATCTTCATTATTATTCTATCTTCATTACAGCAACAAAACATTCACAAAATAAAATAACTGTACAGAATGACGACAATCTATAAAAGACAAAACCAAAATGTATTGAAATTTGAAAGCCCTTAAAGAGTTTGAATTAATATTTACCCAAGAAAACTACATCTCTTCATTTCATCAATGTTAACATCATCAATTCTTAGTGTAGTCTCTCTTGAGTAATGCTTCTAAACATATTAGATTAATTTCAGAAATAAACACATAATATAAAATAAATAAACAATTAAAAGATTTATGTAAAAATTCAAAATCAACTTGCCAAATATTTATATTTTCATTATTATTCGATCATCATTATAGGGGGGAAAAAAACCCTTCACGACTTACAATAATTGTACAGAATGACGACAATCTACAAAAGATCATATACATTTATATTGAAATTTGGAACATGTTAATGACTTTGTGTTAATACAAACCAGAGAAAAATCATCATCTCTTCATTGATGTCAATTTATATAGATTTTCAGTAGCTCTGAAGCATATGTACGGTGCATAGATGAAAAATCAATCGAATTAATCGAATGAATAATTCTGAAAAAAATATCTATAATAATTAACGTTAAGGAAAAAATAGTATCTAATCAGAAATTTAATTATTGATCGATTTAAAAAGTATATAAAATCCACGCCTATCGTAACTCATCATCATTAAAAAAAATCATCATAGAAATCTGTTAATTTGGATTTTTCCATCAACCATGACATCTGAAACATACAATAAAATTAAAACGCCCCTAAGTAATGCTATAAATAATTCACTTTTCTTCTTATTTCATCTTCAGCTATTTCATGTGTTCACTAACAGCGTACGATAAAAGACTGTAACACAATGCAAGCGCAAGTTCAAAAAGGGACATTTTAAAATCAAAATCGTTATTTTCATAATGAACAACGCATACAAGATTCCAAAACTCGTTATCACTTGTATTGGCACCTTCAGTATGTGAGTCCAATTATGAAATAATAATGTTGATTTTACTTATATAATATTTGGACAATGGTACTATTTGTTCCATTGCCCCTGAAGAAGCTGCAACACGTTGTCTTCAAGTTGACGATGATTTCAGTTGACATTAAATACAAATTAAACTACTTTAAAATTATTACTGAATTTGATACAAAAAATGCAAAAGGAAATAAACTACGTTAATGTTATATATAAAAAAAGGGAGCAAACAATTTAATGAAAATTAAAATATTAATAACTTTAAAAAAGTATGAAAAACTACTTTAAAAAAATTCAGAATTACTTTAAAATTAACATCGATGTAAGAACCTGAAAATCATGTAATAGAAAAACATATTAGCTATAGGATTCTCTTCGTGGAGCTGTATCGTTAGCTCGACGAAGAGATCCCGCCTATCTTCACCATATGAAGGTGAACATACATATAAAACCCGTGAAGCGGATTAATATATGCGTCCCTATCTACCACTGCTCAAGAGCAGCCTGTTCTAAAGCTGAAAATCATGTGTAAAAAATTGTGGAGTCGAGGCTTCAACTTCGCTTCACAGCACTTCATCCACCCCGAAAGCTCCGTGCGTCGATAACAAAATCAACGATCATTCAATATAACATCTTATATATCGAACACCGTTAATTAAGAATCAACCTAATGTGTACGCAAATATACAAAAAAATATAAACATAGAACACATATACATCGTGACATCGTTTTAATTATAAGGAAAAATTAATTAATAGTCAATCGACCGAAAATAAAACGATATCTCCGATGAAACTGATTCTACATATTTGGGAGAATAAGAACTTGCGATGCGTGTACAGTTTTAACGGTAATAAAATAAAATAATCCGGCCTAATTTCGTCCCGCGTAGTCCATCGATGACCGATGATCATTAATTGATGACCGACGACACTCGACTCGAAAGAAACACTGCATTCAGCCAAATCAATCGAAAACAGTATCTGTACCAAAAATTAAAAAAAAATATTACTTTTAAATGAAATTAAATTATATTTATCTGTATGTATGTATGTATATATATATATATATATATATATATATATATATATATATAACATGTGTGTATGTGTGTGTAAGTTTTCTTCCGGACAAAAAATCTTTCATCTGCAATATTAAGTATATAATATAAAATAACTAGACAATAAAATAATATACAAATGTAAAGTCAACCTACCAAAACTTTAATCTTCATTATTATTCTATCTTCATTACAGCAACAAAACATTCACAAATTACAATAACTGTACAGAATGACGACAATCTATAAAAGACAAAACCAAAATGTATTGAAATTTGAAAGCCCTTATAGAGTTTGAATTAATATTTACCCAAGAAAACTACATCTCTTCATTTCATCAATGTTAACGTCATCAATTCTTAGTGTAGTCTCTCTTGAGTAATGCTTCTAAACAAATTAGATTAATTTCAGAAATAAATACAATATAAAATAAAATAAATAAACAATTAAAAGATTTATGTAAAAATTCAAAATCAACTTGCCAAATATTTATATTTTCATTATTATTCGATCATCATTATAGGAGGGGGGGGGGGTAAAACCTTCACGACTTACAATAATCGTACAGAATGACGACAATCTACAAAAGATCATATACATTTATATTGAAATTTGGAACATGTTAATGACTTTGTGTTAATACAAACCAGAGAAAAATCATCATCTCTTCATTTCTGTCAATTTATATAGATTTTCAGTAGCTTTGAAGCACATGTACGGTGCATAGATGAAAAATTAATCGAATGAATAATTCTGAAAAAAATATCTATAATAATTAACGTTAAGGAAAAAATAGTATCTAATCAGAAATTTAATTATTGATCGATTTAAAAAGTATATAAAATCCACGCCTATCGTAACTCATCATCATTAAAAAAAATCATCATAGAAATCTGTTAATTTGGATTTTTCCATCAACCATGACATCTGAAACATACAATAAAATTAAAACGCCCCTAAGTAATGCTATAAATAATTCACTTTTCTTCTTATTTCATCTTCAGCTATTTCATGTGTTCACTAACAGCGTACGATAAAAGACTGTAACACAATGCAAGCGCAAGTTCAAAAAGGGACATTTTAAAATCAAAATCGTTATTTTCATAATGAACAACGCATACAAGATTCCAAAACTCGTTATCACTTGTATTGGCACCTTCAGTATGTGAGTCCAATTATGAAATAATAATGTTGATTTTACTTATATAATATTTGGACAATGGTACTATTTGTTCCATTGCCCCTGAAGAAGCTGCAACACGTTGTCTTCAAGTTGACGATGATTTCAGTTGACATTAAATACAAATTAAACTACTTTAAAATTATTACTGAATTTGATACAAAAAATGCAAAAGGAAATAAACTACGTTAATGTTGTATATAAAAAAAGGGAGCAAACAATTTAATGAAAATTAAAATATTAATAACTTTAAAAAAGTATGAAAAACTACTTTAAAAAAATTCAGAATTACTTTAAAATTAACATCGATGTAAGAACCTGAAAATCATGTAATAGAAAAACATATTAGCTATAGGATTCTCTTCGTGGAGCTGTATCGTTAGCTCGACGAAGAGATCCCGCCTATCTTCACCATATGAAGGTGAACATACATATAAAACCCGTGAAGCGGATTAATATATGCGTCCCTATCTACCACTGCTCAAGAGCAGCCTGTTCTAAAGCTGAAAATCATGTGTAAAAAATTGTGGAGTCGAGGCTTCAACTTCGCTTCACAGCACTTCATCCACCCCGAAAGCTCCGTGCGTCGATAACAAAATCAACGATCATTCAATATAACATCTTATATATCGAACACCGTTAATTAAGAATCAACCTAATGTGTACGCAAATATACAAAAAAATATAAACATAGAACACATATACATCGTGACATCGTTTTAATTATAAGGAAAAATTAATTAATAGTCAATCGACCGAAAATAAAACGATATCTCCGATGAAACTGATTCTACATATTTGGGAGAATAAGAACTTGCGATGCGTGTACAGTTTTAACGGTAATAAAATAAAATAATCCGGCCTAATTTCGTCCCGCGTTGTCCATAGATTATAGATGACTGATGACCGATCACTTATAACCGATGACGAATAACTGATTACTATTGAAATACTTCACCCAGACGAAGAAATCAAAAACGATATCTATAAAGCAAAAAAATTTTAATTTTAAACGAAATTTAATATACAAAGAAATTGTATATATATATTTAATTAAATATAATTAAAATTTTATATGCATATATATATATATATATATATATATATATAATATAATATAAAATAATTGAATAATAACAAATGTACAAATTTAAAATCAACCTACCAAAGTTTCAATTTTCATTATTAATCTATTCTTATTACAGCAACATAACATTCACAATTTACAATAATTGAACAATCTACAAAAGACAAATCATATTTGTATTCAAATTTGAAACGTGTTGAAAATTGTTTGA
>CP092095.1:15157228-15407228 GCA_029203775.1 Neoneuromus ignobilis | reverse complement strand
AATATAAGAACTAAATTGCTGTAAGAGCAACCCTACACCCGAATTATAACCACTGGGAGCGTGGTCGCCCACCCAACTAATGGGGTAATTTATGTAATATAATTCACTATTTGTAATAATAATATTTAAATATAAGAACTAAATTGCTGTAAGAGCAACCCTACACCCGAATTATGACCACTGGGAGCGTGGTCGCCCACCCAACTAATGGGGTGATTTATGTAATATAATTTACTATTTGTAATAATAATATTTTAATATAAGAACTAAATTGCTGTGAGAGAAACCCTACACCCAAATTATGACCACTGGGAGCGTGGTCGCCCACCCAACTAATGGGGTGATTTATGTAATATAATTCACTATTTGTAATAATAATATTTTAATATAAGAACTAAATTGCTGTAAGAGCAACCCTACACCCGAATTAAGACCACTGGGAGCGTGGTCGTCCACCCAACTAATGGGGTAATTTATGTAATATAATTATTATTTGTAATAATAATATTTTAATATTAGAACTAAATTGCTGTAAGAGAAACCCTACACCCGAATTATGACCACTGGGAGCGTGGTCGCCCACCCAACTAATGGGGTGATTTATGTAATATAATTCACTATTTGTAATAATAATATTTTATTATAAGAACTAAATTGCTGTAAGAGAAACCCTACACCCGAATTATGACCACTGGGAGCGTGGTCGCCCACCCAACTAATGGGGTGATTTATGTAATATAATTCACTATTTGTAATAATAATATTTTAATATAAGAACTAAATTGCTGTAAGAGAAACCCTACACCCGAATTATACCACTGGGAGCGTGGTCGCCTACTCAACTAATGGGGTACTTAATTTGGTACTTTTAAGTTTTATGGGGTACTTTATTTGAATATCAATTGTAAAATATAAGAACTAATATTTCACAACTGATAAATTGTAAAATATAAGAACTGATAATATATATATATATATATATATATATATATATATATATATATATATATATATATATATATACATATACATATATGTGTGTTTATGTATGTATATGTGTGTGTGTATTTGTGTGTAAGTGTGACATATGCTTCTTTCACAACATAAAAAGTGATTAGCTGCTACTTCCTGAGTCGCTTTCGATGGAACTGAGCCATTCTGTAACATATATGGTACTCAGTTTAACCTCTTACTCTTGAGAAATTTACAAATTAAATATGATGTAACAGATAATAACCGAATGACTATAAGAGGAATCCTACGCCCCTATTATGATCACTGGAAACATGATAGCCCACGTAACTATTGGGGCCCTCTTTGTAATATAATCCATCGTTTGTATATAAAACGATAATTATAATATAGAACGATACATTTTATTTATAATTTCAAACAATATAAACTGGACTAGCAATACCTTTTTGGAGATCTGCATACTCTCAGCAAGCACTTCTAGTAAACATTCTCTCAGCAGGCCATTGATATCTATTTATCCGGAGTTTTTGATCTATCTCAGACACGTTGATCTCCGTTGGAAAAAACATTCATTTAACAGTTGGCCGCTACTTCCTGCGACGTCCGAAATGGTATTATACCATTCAAGGCACTAGTTGATACTTAAAAACATTTGAACAGCGAGATTTCTAAAAAAAGTTAAGAAAATATTTCATTAAAAGTAAAATTAAAATAATTATATGTTTACTAATGTATATACGATTAATGACAATTTTACTATTTTGTTATGTTGCCACTTCTATATCATGTTGAGGTTATAGATATGTATGTAAAAGACCACCTATATATCAACGCATTAGTAATAATACAAGTCCCTATTCTAATTATGGTACTAGTTAACCTATTTCAATTATATTTTAAATACTTTTGAAATACAATTTATAAATGTATAGATACTTACATATATAAATTTATGTTAAAGAAAAATAATACTTATTAATAAAAAACACACTGAAAATGTTAATATATTAAAAATATTACTTTCGATTACTAACAGTTGAAAACCAACAAACAATCCCTAACGCTTCACTACAGTACAGCAATTGAAATGATGCGTTTCTATTGGTTAAAAAATATCAGTGTAATTGTGCTTCCTCTCTCCTATTGGTTAATATATTTTTAATCTCGTAAACTACAACATTCTAGAATATTTTAGAACTTTCGAGATTATACTACAACATTCTAAAATATACTAGACATTCTATTTCACGAAATACATTATATATATATATATATATATATATATATATATATATATATATATATATATATATATATATGTATGTATATATATATATATATATATATATATATATATATATATATGTATGTATGTTTGTGTGTGAGTGAGTACAATCGTGCACATACATTAATTATTAATATCAATTCTATTCAATAACATTAAATTAATTTCAAAACAAAAACGAGTGCACTAACTTTAACTTACATTTAAATAATTCATAACCAAAAATTACCTTTTTCAAGTAATAAACACAGAATCTAGAAATTAATTATGATTTCACACATATATAAATACATTTAGATGAAAATATAACTATATATTTTATTAAAATATAGAAATTTATCACGAAAATAACTCTAAATTGAACTGATACCACCTTCCAACTGTGTATGTTGTTGGTTTGTTTATTTGATTGTTTTTTGGTTATGCTGCAACCAAATAAAAAAAATGAAAAACGGTTTGAAATTGAATAAATATGTAGATGAAAACTTGCAGCCATTTTAAAATTACTGTTAACTTAAAGAATATATTTTTTTTAATTATAAAATTGCACTGATAATTATTTTGAATTGTGTATATTATCTATTGGTTTTCGTTTTTTTTTGGATATGTTACAACGAACTAAAATATTGAAAATATATATAATTAAATGAATATACAAATGAAAACCTTCACATGATTTTCTAAGTTGTTTAAAAATTATTTACATAATAACGACAAGTATTTATTTGCTTATTCATTTAATTTCATATATATTTTTATTTTTTTTAATAATCAATAGGGATTATTAATAGTTAACACAATTACATGACATAAATTTTATAAACAAATTTTATATTATACAATTCATACACACATTTTTATTAAAAAAAATCTTTTCAATTTACTACCAGTAATAAAAAATTATATGTAAGGTTATATTAAATGTCAGTTATAAAAAATATGAATTAATTTTGAAATGTGATGTTATATTAAATGTCTGTTTAAAAAAGCCCAATAAGTGTTCAAAGTTACTTCAATATGAAAGAAATTCTTTTATGTACAAAAATAAATACATAATATAAAATAACTAAATAGTAAAAAAGATGCAAATTTAAATCAACTTACCAAAGGTTCAATTTTTATTATTATTCAATCTTCATTACAGGAATAAAACAGCCACAATTGTAGTAATTGTACAGTATCATTATAATCTACAACAGACAAAATACAATTATATTTAAATATTCTATGTTTATAAAAACCCCACTAAGTATTTAAAGTTACTTAAATATGAAAGAAATTCTTTATGTACAGAAATAAATACTTTGTATAAAATAACTGAATAGAAAAAAGGTACAAATTTAAAATTAACCTACCAAAGCTTAAATTTTCATTATTATTCAAACTTCATTATAGGAACAAATTATAGTAATTGTACAGTATTATTACATATATATATATATATATATATATATATATATATATATATATATATATATATTAATGTATGTATGTATGATTATGTGTGTGTGTGTGAGTACAATCGTGAAAATATATTAATTAATAATAACAATTCTATACAATAAAATTTAAATTAATTTCAAAACAAAAACGAGTTCACGAACTTTAGTTTACATTTAAATAATTCATAACCAAAAATTACCTTCTTCTAGTAATAAACACAGAATCTAGAAATTAATTATGATTTCACACATATACACATACATTTAGATGAAAATATAACCATGTATTTTATTAAAATATAGAAATTTATTACGAAAATAATTCTAAACTGATCTGATACCACTTTTCAATTGCATATATTATTTCTTTGTTTGTTTGTGTGTTCGTTTATTTTTTGGCTATGCTACAACGAAATAAAAAAAAATGAAAAACGATTTGAAATGAAAGGAATATGTACATGAAAACTTGCCGCGATTTTCAAATTACTGTTAACATAGAAGATTTTTTTTAATTATAAAATTGCACTGATATCTGTTTTGAATAATGTAATAAAAAATGAAATGTGAGGTTATATGAAATGTCAGTTTAAAAAAGTCCAATAAGTATTTAAAGTTACTTAAATATGAAAAAAAATATTTTATGTACAAAAATAAATACATAATATAAAATAACTAAATAGTAAAAAAGATGCAAATTTAAATCAACTTACCAAAGCTTCAATAATCATTATTATCCAATCTTCATTACAGGAATAAAACATTCACAATTATAGTAATTGTACAGTATCATTAGAATCTACAACAGACAAAACACACTTATATTTAAATTTGAAAATGGTTCAAGAGTTTATGTTAACACCAACCCAAGAAAAATACATCTCTTTATTTATGTTTATGTCTTCAATTTTCAGTGTAGTCTCTTAAATAATTCAACGCAAATTAAACTTTTTTTATGATGTATCCTCATATGATTTGCCCAAAGACATGTTTTTTTTTGATTCTCTAAAAAAAAAAATAACTATTACTTTTAATGAAATTGAAATATTTCAAAAATTATATATATATATATATATATATATATATATATATATATATATATATATATATATATATATATATATATATATATATATATATATATATATATATATATATATATATATATATATATATATATATATATATATATATATATATATATATATATATGTATGTGTGTGTGTGTGTGTGTGTTTGAGTGAGTACAATCGTGCACATATATTAACTATTAATATCAATTCTATTTAATAACATTTAAATTAATTTCAAAACAAAAACGAGTTCACTAACTTTAATTTACATTTAAATAATTCATAACCAAAAATTACCTTCTTTAAGTAATAAACACAGAATCTAGAAATTAATTATGATTTCACACATATACAAATACATTTAGATGAAAATATAACTATGTATTTTATTAAAATGTAGAAATTTATCACGAAAATAACTCTAAATTGAACTGATAATGCTTTTCAATTGCGTTTTCAATTATTTGTTTGTTTATTTGTTGTTTGAACGTTTTTTTTTTTTTGACTGAGTTACAACGAAAAAAAATGAAAATATATTTGAAATTAAATAAATGTTCAAATGAAATTTGTCACCATTTTCTTTGTTATTGTCAAAAAACTTAAAAAGAATAATTAATGCTTATTAGTTATTTTTTTGAAATTGTCTGACAGTAATTTACAAAATCGTGGCAAGTTTTCATTTGCATACTCATTTAGTTTCAAATAAATTTTTAATTTTTCAATATATAACATTGAATATTAATACTGAATATTAATATTTAACACAAATTTTATAAATCAATGTCATATTATACATTTGAAACAATAAAATAAATTCAAACACAACTTTAGTAAAAAAATTCTTTTCATTTTACTACCAGTTTTCAAAATGATATATAAGTTTATATCAACTGCCAGTTTTAAAAAACTACACTAATTCTTAAAAGTTTTATATACATGGAAAAATGCTTTTATCTACACAAATAAATACATAATATAGAATAAGTAAACAATAAAAAATGTACAAATTTAACATCAACCTACCAAAGCTTCAATCTTAATTTTTTATTCGATTTCTATTACAGGAACAAACATTCACAAATTACAATAATTGTACAAAAGACAAAATACAGCTGTATTCAAATTTGAATCCCATTAAATAGTTTGTGTTAATACCACAAATCCAATCCATCATTTCTTCCTTTATGTTTATTTCTTCAGATTATCAGTGTAGTCTCTTAAATAATTCTTCTAACTGATTAAATATTTTTGACAATGTCATATCACCACATAGTTTGCTGCAAGACATGTTTTTGACTCTTTATTTAATTCTACTATTCTTTCTTCAGGTTGATCTGGGTTTGATAAGAAAATAATGTCAGTAAATTTTAAGTGATTTAGCATTTCTTCATTTATATTTACTTCTTCAGATTCTTAGTGTAATTTCTTAAATAATTCTTCTAAAACATATTAAATATTTTACAGCGAAAAAATCATAACATAAAATAACAGGACAATAAAAAATATATACAAATTAAAAAACTAACATACCAAAGTTTCAATCTTCATTACAGAAACCAAACATTGACAAATTACAATAATTGTACAATATGATGACACTCTACAAAAGACAAAACCCAGAAGTATTCAAATTTGAAACCAGTTAAATAATTTTTATTAACACCACCTACTCAAGAAAAAGATTTCATCTCTTCATTTATTTTTATTTCTTCAGATTTCTCTGTAGTCTCTTAAATAATTCTTATAGTACATATGAAATATTTTTGATGATGTATCCTCATGGGGCTAGTGTGAGACATATTTTTTAACCCTGTAAAGAAAAGAAAAACAATTATTTTTAAAGTAAATATATGAAAAGTTATGTATATATATATATATATATATATATATATATATATGTGTGTGTGTGTGTGTGTGTATGTGTATGTTTGCGTGTGTGAGTGAGTGCACGAATGTTCCTGTACTAATTATTAATGTCAATTCCATTTAATAACATTTAAATTAATTTAAAAACAAGTACACTAACTTCAGCGTAAATTCAAATAATTTATAATCAAAATTTACCCTTTCTAATAATAAACTTAGAATCTAAAATAAATTATGATTTCACACATATATTTAATTGAAAATATAACTATGTATTTTATTATCATACAGAGATTTATTACGAAAATAACTTTAATTGAACTGATACCTATTTTCAACTGTGTATAATATGCTTGTTTGTTTGATTGATTGTTTTTTGACTCTTTATTCAATTCTTCTATTCTTTCTTCAAATTGATCTGAGATTGACGAAAAATGTCATTAACAAATGTTAAGTGATTAAACATCACTTTATTTATGTTTATTTCTTCAGATTCTCAGTGCAGTCTCGTAAATAATCCTTCTAAAGCATATTAAACATTTTACAGAAATAAATATAAAATAACTAAACAATAAAAAAATGTACAAATTTAAAATCAACGTACCAAAACCTCAATGTTCATTATTATTTCATTTTAATTACAGGCACAAATGATTTATAAACACTCACAAGTTACAGTAATTGTATAGTATGACTATACTCTATAAGAGACAATAGACTAGTGTATTAAATTTAAAACAGTTAAATAGTTTGTGTTAATATCAACCCAAGATAACAAATTCGAAATCTCTGTCTGCAAATTATGTTGTTAAGTTCATTAACGAACCAATGTATAAGTTATCATTTGCTGACATTTTTAATAATCACATATGAATTTATAAAACAAATAGATGATATTTTTGCAGGTACTTTAATTTGAATATCTAAGATTTTTTACTAGGGTATTTTCTGTATATATATTTTTGTTTGTATATATGCGTGTATAGAAATATCGCTTGATATGACCTATTTACATTGTTCAGTTTGTCATAAATAACGTTTTTTTATAAAAAAAATTCAATGCAAAATATAATAGTTCTGTTTCAATTACAATAAATGATAATTTTTATTAATTTATTGAAATGTTTTTTTATATAACATTATAATTAAATATAACTCTGAATTACTGAAATAATAAAATACGAATATTAAACAAACCTATTACAAACACAAACGAATTTTCAACATGTTTCAAAACAGTGCAGTAATCAAGTAATTAAAATTTAAAATTTTAATTTTTGTTATAAAATTTGATAATAAAAAGGCTTTGACGACGATGATGGCATCGCCATCGAAATGCATTTTAATCCATTGTTATTATAAACAACAAAGTGAACAGTAAGTAATTATTAAACTCTTTATAACATATTGTGGTGTTGGGGGTGAAAGTTCATTCATTTGTATATTTCAATTAATATTTTTATATAATATTTTAGAAATTAAATTTAATACATATATTATTAGAGTAACAAGTATTTGTAGATATTTAAAATCGTATAACACTGTGTTTGAAATATACGAGGGTCGTTTGATAAGTATGGTAAAAAAGTAAGAAAAATTAAATTAAATTCAATAATTAATTAAATTAAACAATAAATAAAATTACCATTCTTATCAAACGACCCTCGTATATTCAAAAATAGATATAAAATAGTTGTACATATATTGTCTTTTTTATATTAGAAAAAATATAAATCATTTGTCAAAGTAATTGTTGGTTTATATTAAAAATATGTTTCTATATAAATGTTCGATTAAGTTTATTACTTTTTTATGAGCTATTTTATTTTATATTTGGCTTAATGTTGCATTTTAGTATAAATATAATAATTGACTTAAACTATAAATAAAACAATATTAGATTTATCTAATTCACACTAGTATCAAGTACAATTCTTGTGTGTTTATAATATGATAATCTAGAAGATTTATTATGAAAATTGTGAAATAATGATCGTATAAATATAATATTCAGTGCGAAACCCTCGACAAACATGACTTGGAATCTCATTTTCTCCGGACCTTGTTGTAATTACAGTGTAGAATAAATTTTTCGAGCAGGTCTACAAACACATTTTCTGTTCATGCTCCCACTTCCTCCTTAATTTATTCATGGTTCTGGGAAATGGCCCATATTGAACAGTCAATTAAGTTATTTAAATTTTAGTTTATGTATCAACTCATATGTTGTTCGTAAATGTTTACGTTATCGGTTCTTTCACATGATTTTAATTTAATTTACACACACATACATAGTAATACATATTTGTTCATATATATATATATATATATATATATATATATTCGTTTTCGTGTTGTATATTTTTGTGAAATGCTGTAACAATTTTTTGAAGAATTCTTTGAATTTTTTACTGCATATTTTTTTCTGTACAACTAATACAAACTCAGTCATTTAATAGTTTTTTAAAATATATGTCTGCTTTCTTCAAAGCAAAATTACATTTTTACATAATTTTCTATTCTTGTGAAAATTCAGTTAATGACATTAAAAGTTAGTTTTACTTTGAATAATTCATAAATATTTTTCATGATAATACAGATTCAAATCTAGAAAAAAATGTTTTATGTGTTCCTAATGGACTTTGATTTATTGATCAGAAAGATAAATTATTTTATTATGTTTATCGTAATTTAACTGAAACATTATTGAAAAATTGTTTTATAATCGATAGCTGATTTTGTGTACAGTATTATTAATAGGTTAAATAGGAAAGTTAAGCCATTTACAGTGATTACTCTTGTATTTACAACAGCAGGTTATTAGATTGACATATTTATTTGTCTATATTGAAAAAAAAATTTTTTTATAAATGTTCCTTTTTATATATATATATATATATATATATATATATATATATATATACGTGTGTGTGTGTATAATGTACGTTTGTGTATGTATGTTTTATTATAAAAAAATATTTAATAAAACAGTCATAGTCTAATGCAATAAACGTTATCAATAAGTACATATCAATTTCATATTTGTTTTCTTAAATTTAATGCGTACCAAAAATGTTCTAATTATAGCTTACACACGACAAGGACTTTATAAGTTATTGATTACGTCAATACATTTTCAAGAAATTGATCTCCACAACAGAAACCTCAACTGAACGCTCATCGTATTACAGAAAATACACGTTTTTTTCGTTTTTGCACGTTTTGAACGATTGAAATATATACGAATGTTTGACTTCCTATTTCCATTTAGCAATAACTTTCAGTTTTTTATTATTTCAAAATATTTTGTTTTTATTTAAATAAAGACGTACCTTGGGTAGTCAAATTTTATTAATAAAAATTAAAAGTGTGATAAATCTGTGTAAAATTATTAACAGCTTATTTACCGATGAAAGTATTATTTTTTAGTTAAAGAAGGAGATCTACGAAATATTTTTTGTTTTAAATAATTATTTTATACTTAATCTATTCTATTTTCTATTGACTACAATTAATTTTTAAGTAGGATTAATATATCTTAAAAAAGAGTAATTATTATTATTAAAAAAATTCCAAAAGTTATTGATTGCGATCAAAATATATGCAAAAAAGTGAACAATAAATATATATTGAACATTATATTAAAAAATATAATGTTAAAAATAGTAACTTAGATTGAAAAAACCCTTTTTTTATTTATATAAACCAGTTCACTGATTTGAAATAAATAGTTTTACATTTTATTAATGTTTATGAATATTAAACGTTGAAATATTGTAAGTTAATACTAATTTGATAGTAAATAATTGAGGTGTATGTAATGAATTTCATCATTGGAATTGTAAATGCTTATTCATATAGATTTATGACAGTTTAGTGTATATACTTTATAGCCATGGTAAATCTCTCTTTTCTATTCATAGATTTTCAAATAAGGTTATGTTTAATTCATATAGTTTAATTGTATTTTTAATAAAACATACTGTATGACATAAACTGCAGTCTAGCTATATTAGTTCATTTATTTCTGTAGCATTTATATAAACAATGATTTAAACTAATTTTTTTATATTGAGTTTATGTAAGATTATTATTAATATCAGATAGAGTTATACTTAAACCTCAAATAATTAATTAACATTATTTCATGAAGTAATAGAATTATTTCATTAAATTAAACACAGATTATTTTTTAAGATATTTCTTCAGACTTTAATTATTTTATTAAAAAGAGCTATTCAATACATCGAACACCTTTTTTACACGAACTGTGCTAATTAAATTTTAATGAACAATGAATGGGAGCGACAAACTTATTTAATCAATTATTGATGAATCTTACATTGTTCTACCTCGATATATATATATATATATATATATATATATATGTATGTAATTGTTATTGTACCAAAAACAAACTTTACTACAAATATCCAACAAGTAACCAATGTTAAACAGCTATTATTTACAGATTGCGTGCACTCGTACAAGTTCTCAAAGCACATTCATTTGAAATGGCTTTATAAATTATTCGCATGAAGTTTGTTTCAAGGAAAAATTAACGGTGTGGTCATTTCACTAGAGTTATTATTATATTTTTTCATTCTGTTATAAGGCGAGTGAAATATTTGAATTATTCATTTTATTTATATACCTAGAGTTAGGGGTATAAAAGTGGGTGCTAGCTGATTACTTTATACGTTGACGGACGGTTGACTACGTGAATAGGAAGTATTTAATACGAATTATATATTCTCTCATATAAATCATTACGTTTTCGGTTTGGTTTTCTCCTGACAGTTTTATTTTTGAATAAATTTAAATTAAATGCTGCTCTTAGCAAATTAATATTATATTTAAATATATTTTACATCTTTATATATATATATATATATATATATATATATATATATATATATATATATATATATATAACCGACTGGTAGCATAATGGCATGCAGCACCGCTTGTCATGCGGGAAGATTGTGTTCGATCCAGTCGAAAAATTCCTCATTTTCGAGAGTTAACCATGAAGTTGACAACCTCATCTTGTAAAAAACAACTGTCATGAAATTTTGACAAGAAAGGCTCTATTGAGCTGGCATTGTCAAAAAGGCCATAGCTTTGCATAAGAGCTAATAGTGTGATCTCTTTATATATATATATAACTTAATAGTCTTAATAAAATAATTATTAGACGTTTAAAAATGAATAAATGATATAAGTTCCAACTGTATTCTTCATTTTACTTTTTTAACAATTTGGTTATGTTGAATAAGTACAAGAAAGGTCTTCGTAATCAATATATATATATATATATATATATATATATATATGTGTGTGTGTGTGTGTGTGTGTGTGTATGTATGTATGTATGTATGTTTGTATTAATAATCATTATCAGTCTTAGACTGTTTCTCTTTACTGTAGATGATGACCTTTCGCAAAACTTTACAGTTCTAGTAATTCAAGGTCTTTCTCTTCTATTTACAACGAAAATTTTTCTTATACTTCTAGTCTATTTATCAATGAGCATCTTCCTAAGCTGTTTTATACATCTGAGTTTACAATTAGTAATTTTATTGTCCATTGATGGTTTTCTCTTTTTGTTGTTTTCTTACACATCTGTGTTTTAAATTTCTCAGTATTAATATTATATCTTTAATTTTTGTATATTGTATAACCCATTCCTTTTGTTTCTAATCTCTAGTATAAAATACTGAATTATTCTATTTTATATATATATATATATATATATATATATATATATATATATATATGTATGTATGTATATATATTGATTATTTTGTGATTTATTTATAATCTTTTGTTAATGTCTATAAAAATAGTGCCTATAAAAATCTCTTATGCACACTTTTAATACAATTTCAAGGAGAATATATGTAAGTAACTAGAAATAAATTCTACGTTAATGTGATATTCGTATCGAACTTGAACACATTTCTTTGTTATTGTTCAGTAAAATGCGAAACAAATGTTTGAAATTCAATATCAGGGAAAACATAGAGTTTGCGTTTCGGAAATTTTTGTTTGGAAAAAATTAAACTTTGTTTTCAAAAAAATATTTATTAGGATATAAATATTTCAACATAATTTATTAAATAAAATTTCATTTCATATTTCAAGAAACCACTGGATTTGTTTATTGTAAATATATTTTTGTTGTATTGATTTATAACAGTTGTATAGATTGTTGGATGTTCGAAAAAAAAAACTTGTAAATATATTTTATCTATTGATATAGTAATGCTAATTTAAAATAATCTCTGAATTTTAATTTTAACTTCGCGTGTAGAAATTACTTACGACTTATCTTTATGCAGATTTTAGGATATAAAAAGTTAATATTGAAATCGATTGATATTCAGTAATATTCAAATTTTTTATTAAAATCAGTATTCTGTTATCCATACTACTTCTTAATAAGATTGTAGCAGATGCCAAATCAATTTAAATTCATAGAAAATATACAAATTATTTTACGCAATTCAAAGAGGTTATTAGACATGATAGTTGTGTCTCATATAGTATGGTATTACTCAAGCTGGAATTCAGTGTACGAACTGTGAACAGAATAATCAATCTCATGTAGGATAAAGGTGAGCTGAAGGTGATTTATACGATAACTGACATCAACGCACAGAACTCATCGAAAAAACATTATTTTTGAATTACGAAAAATACGAACAAGCTTTTTTATCACGTACTGTGTCACTTGTCGTTTGTATTCAAACGAAGATTCATCAATTAATAAAAAAAGTAAATGATTAATAAATATGATGTTTAAAGAAGAAAGTGATTTTCTTTTCCTTTCAAATATTATTTTATTTTAACTGCGCAATAAGAACTTAATACATGTCGCAAAAAATTAAATATGGTTTTATGTTCTTATTCTACTGGATTAATAATAATAAAAAAAGCTTTTTTAAAGTCTTTTTTAAAATGTGTTTAGTTTTAAATTAAATATATACAAAAAAAACTTATGTTGTTCAAGAATTTAAAAACAAACACGAACAAGTGATATGTTGGTTAGTAAAAAAAGAAGTGTATGTAAATTTCTAACTTTATGAATAATAATTTTTATTCAAATATAAGTGAGTTTTATGTGAACGGAAGTGGGTACGAACGGGTACGAAAAACTGCGGAGTGAGAACAATCGTTGCGATTTTTCATGCGGTGTAAACTTGACACTTCTTTGACAATGAAATATAACAACGGAAAATGTAAAGTCTATTATTTTATTATGCGTTGGTCGCATTTGATTTTATTGAAATACACGTAACAAAATATTCATGATATGTTATTCATTTAACGTTTATATGAAACAATTATTTTGTTTATTAATAAGTTTATTTGTGTTCAACTTTTTGTCTCTCTTTTGTAAAATGAAATGAGTAGAGCCGTATTTACATTTCTTTTACTGTTTTACTTTTATTAAATATAGAAACTGTTATTTATTTCTATACACATTTTTTTTTGAAATAATAAAGGTGTATACTATTTTTGTATTAAGTCCTTACATTTCTATTTTGACAGTAAAGTACGATACATTATTTTTAGTTAGTTTCGACTTCATATTTAATTATAATTAAACATTGTAGTTATTTTTCGCAGTCTGCTATTTTTTAAAAAAATCTGAGAAATTCGAATTAAAAGGATTCTAATTATTTTATAATATTTTAATTTATATGTTTCTGTGAAAATAAATCGCAATATTTTTTATATATGGAATCTTGATTATATAATTGTTATGTTTTGTACAAGTTTTTGCATAAATTAAAAAAAATATAGATCTTTTTACACTTTGATTTATATAAAGTTGTATATATATATATATGTGTGTTTGTATGTGTATGTATATATATATATATATATATATATATATATATATATATATATATATGTGTGTGTGTGTTTGTATGTTCCTGTATGTATATATGTATATGTATTAAGTACCTGTGTAGACGTTTATTGTCTCAAGTTTTATAATATTTATATTAAACCTTATGAATAAATTACCGTTTCAAACATAAATTTTGTAGCGTGCAAAGTTGATTAACATATAAATATAAAATAATGTATTATTTTTCATTATATGTTTTACATTTACGAAATCATATTAGTTTATACTAATTGCTTTTCGTGTTGTGTTTATATTTAAGTTTTATTTACTACTGTGTGAAAATTTATTTTACTATTTAATTAACTGACGAAATAATTCTCTCAAAATAACGTTAGTGTCAATTAATGTAGTAATATATATATATATATATATATATATATATATATATAATGTGTGTGTATATACTATGAACATAATTTTATTAACTTATATAAATTGTTAGCAAATCTTATATGAGCCAATAAGTAAATAAATCAATTAGGATTATGGTTTTCTCTAATGATTATATTTTTTTTGTTCTTGAAAAAAGAAAAGGTCTGCTTTAACCCAAGCCAATTTACGTAAGCTTGGTTGAAAAAAGGAAAGATATACAATAAAGTCGTTTGTGCAGACCAACAACTTTCCCATATAGAAACTCGTTTATCGGCTAGTAGTCGTATCACTGGATCTATTCGTAACACGGTGCGAAAATCTCTTGAAAGTGAGGGAAAAAACGTTATAACAAACGTTTGTAATCAGAGCACGGTGTTCGTTTGTGAAAAACTTGTGTCATTTTATCTCTAACATATATATATATATATATATATATATATATATATAATTGTTGACTTGGAAAATTTTTAATTAACTATATATTATCTTGATATGTACAATAATTTTATCTGTTTATAGTTATCTTTTATAGATAAATATTTAATTCTAGTTTGTAATTACTATTAATAAGTATTAGTATTGTTTATAATTAAAAATACTGTATAATTGTTATTTATAATGAAATATACACTTATTAAATAATTATATATATATATATAAATAAAGTATAAAGTAATCCTTACATGGATTCTTTAATTCCACTTTTCTGTATTTTTATATATCAATTTGTGATATATTACGAAAATCAATGTAAATTAATATGTATTATATTTTATATAATAATCTGAATGACGTATTTGTATAGCCTTTGAGTTTATGTTTTTTTAACGATCATTATAAAAATTTTTGTTCTTTTCTCGACAATTTTCGTTTAAATACCTGCAAGCTACGCTTTTTATTTTTCATCTCGTTAATGGTTTGCATTGTTTCTCAACTTCTACGTCAGTCAAGTTTCATTCTATTTTGATATTTAAACGATAATCTCCAAATGCAAGTTTTCCTTGTCAAAATTCGAAAACAGCGTATAAATAAAAAGAAAATGAATATAAAAACAAGCTCTGTTCTACCTAATATAAGAGTAATTTTTATAAAAGTTATCCTTTGTGTATTATCCAATAAAATATAAAAAATATCGTCGTAAAATTATCATTTAATTATTTCTTTCTGCAAATATTTTTAAAATAACAATACATTTTATTGAAAAAAATACTTTTGTATTTGTACTTTGTATGTAAGTATAAAAGAATTTTTTTATGAAAAATGAATTACCTTGTACCTACATATATTTACAAACGATTTCAAAATGAATATCATGCACATTCTGCCGTTGAATATAATAAAAATAAAAAATTCGAAAATGTCAGGTTTGTTTATATCTATAGCTTCATGTTCCATTCCTTCGTTATTAATATAATAAAAATAAAAATATATAGTTACGAGATGCAATTTTCTGGTAAATTTTTCACTTTTAAATCATATAGCCGCAAAATGGTTAGTGTGGAAACATATTAAAACCGTACAATGGAATTGGCAATAAAGTATTTTTGGTATCTTGAGTATAAGAGTAGAGAAATAAGCCGTATAAATGAGTTTAATTCAGCAAGATAGTCGTTATGTTAGTTTTTATCACCGCGTTATATCGTGAACTATTCGGGTTGGGACATTCTTTCATAACATATTATGAAGTATCATTTATTTTTCTGTTATTAAAAAGTATCCAGTTTATAAAGGTAGAGTGAAAAATTGAGAAATGAAGACTAGGAAAAAACATGCCATTTATATTGTAGTAAACAAAAGTGTATTTTGAGAGAATTGTTAAATTTTAAATATAATAGTATGATATCTAAAAATATTATGTTTAAAATTAATAAATTAATTTTTACACAAAGTCACGTTCAAAATTTCTATGGATAATTTTCTATGCAGTTTTTTTGATATTAATGTATATATATATATATATATATATATATATATATAAAATTTAAGAAAAAAATAAAAATACCTGGTTATATTTTTTAATATAAATAAATAATAAAAAATTATAAGACTGTAATACACAATAATAATGCATTTTATGTATTCTGAAATATTTTCTTTATAAATGTAATAATTATTTGAAATTTTGAATAACTTAAATGTAGTCAGTTAGATAGATATTTTCAATTGAATAAGAATATTCGTCTGATTTTAGACAGGGAATTAGTTGCAGGAAAATAGAAATGAATTTAATTGTTAGATGATAACATTTTATTAAGTTGACAAAATAAGGATTTTATTTCCAATATTTGTTAATGTTTAAAGTTTAAAGTATCTTTTGTACTTATTTTGATATGTACATTTAAATCGACATACATATATCATAGATTTTGCATGATTTTTGCAAGTTACTATTGAGTTTTATTCTACACGTATCAGTTTTTTTGCACGCAAACTCGGAGTTCTGGCCAACATGTAAACTGATATCTACACAGTAATGTTGACACGTTAACCATAATCCTTTGATCTTAGTGCATGCGATTTCCTCACTTAAGGGAACCTATAATACCCCATTAATTTTTACTCTATCAGTTATTATTTAAAGAATTATTCAAATATAACGTATCGGTTGATTTATTTTAATTACATAATGTTTAAATTATAGATTATTGTATTATTTCTTAAGTCAGTTTTGAGTGATGTAGTAAATCAGATTTAAATTAGTTAAAAATATTTTCAGTTGTTTCAAATATGAAAGAAAGAATTTACATTTGACTAAAAGTTTAAAAAATAGTTAGTAACTTCAATAATTCTATGTGTGTGTGTATTTTAATTATTTAAGTTAATAAGACTGTATTATGTATTACTGGTAATGAAGATAAATCAATTTGGTTGTTAAGATTTTTTGATTTTATTAACCTATATATTCACTACAACTTTCTTATATGGAATACATTTTTATATCCAGACTAATAATATTGGAAATATTAAATATTATCACAACTGTGCAAATATATATAAAAAAACAAATTTATTTTACCTTTTCGTAAATTTATATTTAAATTTGTAAGATGTGTGATCTTTCTTTAAGAAGGTATTTTCTTGAGTATATATATTTCATTCTTGACAGCATTTGTACAATTTAAATTAAAAAAAAGTATATTGCATGATATCAAGCATGAAATTGAAGTAGCTCTAGCTTACGTTTTGTCATAATTCAACTATAGTTACACTTTATGATAAACAATGATAATAAAGAAATATAATTTGAAAGTTATGTTCTCTTTGTGCACTATTTTAATAAATACATTCAAGTTAAAAGGATATATTTTTAACGTTTGTGATTGTCTGATAACTAATATTATATAGAGCTTTATGAACAAAGAAAAAAACATTATATATATATATATATATGTGTGTGTGTGTGTATGTATGTATATATGTAATAAAAATTCTAAATACAATTCATATATTCATGTGCAATTAACATGAAATAAATGTTCTTGTATGTTTATGTAATATTGCGTGCCTATTTTTTCTAAGTGAATAGCATGCATATTAAAAAATAGCTTGCATCGTACAAAATTACTAAACGAACAAAAAAGCTGCAATTTAATATGAATGGGGTATAAGATAAAATCGTAGAATTTATATGCAATCTAGTGTAAATTGATCAGAATAAGTGTATTTTGTATGGAAAACTGTGCTTGATGCATGCATATGTGCATGCCTGTGTGATTTTTTGATATAAATATTTTTTATCCTATATTTATTACTACTGATGAAATCACTAATGTTATATTAATTTCAGAATGTTGCAATATTTAATTTTAATGACTTTACAATTTTTGTGTCCTTTTTATAATACTTATATTATTTTCGATACTTTCTTGTCATATTTTTATAGTCTATAAATGTTTAAGGATAAGTATCTTTCTTGATTCGATTTATTTTTATTTCAGAAGTATCGAATATCTGTTCATATTCTATTAAATATATCAAAAATAGGTTATGTGATAATAACAATAAAATTTATGTATTATTTAGTAAGCATTAAAAATCAAATAAGATAAGAACCTATATTTTATATGAAACTTTATTATTTTTATATTTATTAAGATACATAGTTTTTTTAGATTATTGAATAATATTCAATAAATATATTTTATACATTTTTTTTCAAAAATATGATACAATCCTTAAAAGTACATTTTTATAAAATATTTTTTTATACTACAGTAAATAAAGAGAATATTTTTAAATCCTATTATCAAATTAAAATTTATTTGTTTTCATATTTATATATTTGTTATTGTAATGGCTTCGTCATTGACTATATTATTGATTTTATATTTTTTGCGACCAATTTCCGCTCTAAAATCATTTTCAGTTAGATAGATTCTTACCAACATTTATCTGAAACGGAAAAATATTTTTAGGATCTAAATTAATCTTCATATTCAATGGTTATATTCTTTATTATTTTTCTACAAATACTTTTGATATATTTTAGAAACGGGCTTAATTGTCTATAGTACAATAACAAAGAAAATCAGTGCACAATTAAACAAATAAAAAAATTCATAATTATTTCATTAAAAAAATTCATCATATAATTGATTTTTAACGATTAATTCTTTTCTCTCTAATTTGTATATCTATATAAATTTCAAATTACAATTATTTGTTTGATTTTATTTATTTCTTTTTCGATTTTGATTTTTTTTCCTTTTACATACAGTTCATAATTAATTTTTATAGTCTGTATTCTTTTTACTGTCTTGTTTTTGTGGTTATTATTTTTTGTATGGATATTTTATTTTTATTTTATTGTATGTATCAATATTTACTATATATATATATGTATTTATGTATGTATATACATAACCTTATAACCAAAGTATGGTTCGTTTTATAAACGAGTTTTGTTGATTGTTAAATACCACAACAGTCATGTACATAACAATCAATAGCTAAAAATAGCACATGTCTATAAGCGATCATGTGTAAATAAATTGCGTAGTGCCCATTAAACACCATTTCATTACCAGTACAAATAGTTTGTTTGCGAAGCGAGTTAAAAGCGAACGTTGCATGTAATATACATAGTACATCAGGAAACATACGTACATATACGGTCTTATATTGAAATACCTGCAAAGATCTATGTATTTATATTACATTCAATTCGATGTGTACTTGCAAAACATCTATTATATTATTGTTTTATTTCCATACATTATGTAAGTTGAGCTAGATACATAAATAAATGTTTATATAATAATGAGCTTTATATATACATACATACACACATTATATATATATATATATATATATATATATATATATATATATATATTGTAGTATTCTAAATATCACTACATGCATTGTTAATTTACTTTTTGCTATCATACATATGGTTACAATTAATATTTGCAATTTCAGATGAAGTTATATACATTAACATTGATTTGTACTATAACTCAAATTATAAACAGAGATTTCGGTTGATATTTATTATAAACATTAAAAAATTACTATGAAAAATGATTATTTTCAAGAATAAAAATATTCATAAAAATGGAAAAGTATATGTATACTTAAATGATTAAATAAAATTTACAACGATCAATGAAATAAATATCTAATTATCAATTTTTTAAATGTGTTAAATCCGTATTCTCGACACGTTAATAAATCAAAGATTTTAAAGATTAATGAATGGCGATTAAACAACCTCTTTCATTTTATGTCACGTAATTTAAACACTAATCATTATCGTCTTTACACTTATTGAAAGCGACAAGTACATCCTATATTTTTCTTCACGAAAGCGATAGATATTTGTTCCATCGTCGGGTATATATTCAACAAGACTCTTAAACGAACCACCATTCTTCGCCATTGTGTGTACATATGTATATACAGCTCTTGCTTTCAATGTATACGTCGTCCCGGATTTAACGCTACGCCGATATTAATACGCATACAATGCTTGAGATAAATCCGGTATGGGTCGCAATGGCATGTGGGTGTTGAAATGAATGTGTATACGTACTTTGTTCCGTCATCTTTTCTTTATACAACGGCAGCGAGACGCGGTAACAAATAAGCTTTGCCGAAGAATTCAATTCACCCTGAAAGTTTTAACTTCACCAATTGTCAATTTTTTTCAATTGTGCCAGGTAAGCGAAGACCTTGTTAACTCTGGAGATTCTTGGACGTGTTCTTTAGACAAAACATGATCGTGGGTTTATTTCATTTTTCTTAATAACAAGTATTATAATGCGTATTTGATTTTCACAATATATATTATCTTTAATATGTTATTTCAATATATATATATATATATATATATATATATATATATATATATATATAAGTACTATATTATCTACAAATAAATTAAATATATAATTGGAACTATCAATTGAATATAAATTCGAGTCGATATATAAGTTCATATTAAGAAAAGCTTTTGTCATTATAATTTTAGTACTGTCACAAATTGAAATCTATGATACCCGTATGAAATCCTAGAGATTATTTGGTCTTGTTAGAATAGCTTGCCGAAACTATTCAACAGTATAATGTGGTCTTGTATAAACAATGTTCTGTATTGAAGGATTTGTAAATTACTCTGTTATTATTACTCTACTAGCAGAGACATATGTTAGACATGACAAAGGTAGTTAAACATACTTTGGGAATTTGGAGATCGATCTGGAAATTGGTACTAGAAACATTTAATAAATTATATTACTGTTATTTCAGAGAAAGTTTTATTATTTAAATATAATTTCATAACTTCATAAATTAAAATAATGTTCGTTTAAAATAGGTTTCATGTCTTGTAATTTTAGAAAAAATATGTTTTTTTTCAGAAAAAATCCAGACTATTATTTCAGTTAATAAATAAGTATAGTTATTCAAAAATATTTATTAATGTTATAGGATTATTTTTTTAAAATTTATTAATAATTTAATGATATATAATAGATTGTGATATTTAAGTAAATTTAATTAGATAATTAAATAAAATAATTTTTAATTTGTGTTGGTTTAAAATAAAAATATGCATAAGTTTGACAAATCTATATTATTTTTCATCAATTTAATATAATTTTGCATAATCAACAAAGATGTTTTATTAAATTGTATAGATTATATAATGTGTAAAATTATGTTAATTTAAATCACAACTTGTATATATTAAATAAATTAAAATAAAATTTTCATACAAAACTGACATATATATATATATATATATATATATATATATATATATATATATATATATATATATATATATATATATATATATATATGTAAGTATGTTACGTATATATGTATATGAATATATTTGTATGGAAGATAATTTGCATAAATTTTGAGAACATTAACTGAAAGTTTTTATTGTTGAATATATATATATATATATATATATATATATATATATATGTGTGTGTGTGTGTGTGTGTGTGTATTAAATTCTCATTTTGCGTACGTTTAGTTGATATCTTAATGAATCGGTTCACGGAAACATTAAATTGAAATTAAGAACGGAAAATCTTCATTCCGTTTTGTTCAACACTTTCAAACAGATAAGAGTACTATTTAGAAAATTTATTCTGCAAAAAAAATATATGATCGCGTTGAACATAAGACAGACATGTGCTACGATGTTTGTGAATGCGTACCTTATACTGCTTGTTTTTGGTTTCTTTTTTTTCTTATTTTTTATATCTTTTCACGTAAACATCACTCACAGTACTCATTTATCATTCAGGCGTGCATCTTCCTCATACATGCCTTTAGGCAAATCTGTACCTAAAGCTCATGGTTTTATATCCCAACTCTAAATTATGTATACAGGATTTATTTTTTTTTATTTTTTCGTCTTCACGATTTTTTTTTCGTCTCTGAGCTTGTGACCTTTGGTGACAACATTCGGGTAACTTAAAAATAGGATTGTGTGCGATAGAGAAATATTTATAAATGGACATCTGTGACAAAGAATGTGTGTATATATAAACATACGTTTAAGTCCATATATATGCTCAAGTCAAATTACTATTTTAAATATTGATATATGAACTTTCTGAATAAATAGTTATATATGCTATTATAATTTTTTTATTTCATTGAGGTCATTTCAGTAATATTCATCAATATAAAAACATTTTTAATAAAACATAATATATGTACAAGTTTGTATCAATTCTTAGATATTGGTTAATAGAATAAGATATCAATATAGAGCTGTTGTTATCACGTTTGTTTTTACTTGAGAAAATACATTCATCTTGTTATACTACGAATCACTGATTGTTCTCTATACAGATGTCAAAAGCATCATTTTCAAGTAGAAACGACAAACAAGATAAATGTGAAGAACAATAACTGAGTTGAAAACATTTCAAGCTACTAACCAGTATGTGTGAATGTGTGTCCAAGGTTATAATGTAACAGAACATTAAGAAAGCTATTGTATCAAATGTGAATGGATGTATGTTGTTTACACCATTTCTGAATAAGTTTAAATGAAATGATAAACTGAAAGATATACGAATCAGTACTATAAGCAATATTCATTACATTTTTTGGGAAGGTTTTATTTTTAATTTATTCGTTTTTATAAACTTTGTAAAATGCTTTAGTAAAGTGTTTTCTTTATTATAAAATTAATTTATTTTACAAAAAATTATCATTCGTTTTAAGTTTTTTTTAGTCTAAAAATTAATTGAAATAAATAAAAAAATCAAAATCAATCTATATTTCTTTGAAATGTCATCTTGGAAGCATATTCTTATAACTAGAAAATCATTTGGAAACTCGAGTAAAATGAAACCTACGAACAATAATAAACCACTTTGCATATAAAATGACTAACGTTATATTTCAGACTGAACGTAAATTAAAGTTATGAAAGTTTACTTTATATTGTTTTCCTTTTTTAAATTAGATTCGTTTAGAACGTAGTTTAAATAGAAACCTAATAAATGTTTAAGTCATTCATTTTCGTAACGAAAATGTATATAACTATAAATAAAGACTTCACTTCTTGAACATTTTTTTAATTAAAACAATAGTGATTTTGTATCATATTGAACATTTTCAATTATAATGTAAAATTATTATTTTATACTAGTTATATTATTTTTATTCATTACTAGCAATTAATTATATCATTCTAGTATTATCTTCTATTTAAGTACTTTATTATTAAAATGTATGCATTTTATATATGTGTTTATATGTAATTCTATTTTTGTTAAATAATTGTTTTTCAAGTGATAATTCAAATAACATTTTTTCCTTCGAGATATTTTTATATGTATATATTTATATAGAAAAAATTTTCATCATGGATATGTTTTATATACAATTAATTCCAGATTTTTTTTAAAAATTCATTTCTATTACAAAACAAGACAATTATATATTTCATCATTCATATATATATATATATATATATATATATATATGTGTGTGTGTGTGTGTGTGTAATATTTATATTAAATTTCGATTTTTATACATGTGTATGTACTTTTGGATATTTTTATAAACATAATATGAGATAAAAATCATACAAAAAATCAAAAAAAGGAATGTATATATGTAATGTATAAAAATGCTGGATTTAATAAAATCTGTTCTTGTACGTGAATTGAATATATATATATATATATATATATATATATATATATATATATATATATAAAGAGACACAGAGAAAGATAAAAGTTCATAGTAGCAATGCTCACGCCATGTGATACCAATCATCAAAAACCCATTTTTTCAAAAGCACGAATTGAGAGGATTCAAAAAATAGATGAATAAAATTGGATATCTGCGTAGAATAAAGGTTACGAATGTATACAAATTACACTAGATTTAATAAAGAGAGTATATTGATTGTAAAATATGTTTTGTGCATCTAATACCAGCATATATTTTATATCAACGTGGTTTTTAATATATGTTTTTTTATATGTTTTTTCTTACATGACAAAATATGAAATTATTCTCGATAATTTATTACATGTGAAAATTAAAAAGTAAATATTATATAACATTTCACTTTTTAATATATATGATAATGGAGTAATTATTCATATTGAGGTTGAATGTCATTATCTGTTTTAAATATTTTACAAAAAAAATCCTTTGACTACTATCAATAATTAATAATTAAACATGTTTTTATTTTAATTAAATAAACATTGAAAATTATAAATGTATCAAAATTACTAATGAAACCTTTAAATAAGGTATTCAGAAAATTATTCCTTTTAACAATTCTATTTAATATATAAATATTAGAAAATGTTCTAATTTTTTTAAAAAAATCCGTTTAACACTTTTAAAATAAATATTATTTTTACTTGATATATATATATATATATATATATATATAAATATAACAAAATAAGCTGTTTCAAATATTTATATGATTTGAACATTATTTTGTTAATAAATGTTAAAACTATATAATTGAAAATATAAAAATTGAAATTATACTAATGAAAAATCTTTTTTTCATTTTTTACTTCTCAATGAATCTATAAATATTTTTATTGGTTAGAAATAACTTATTATATTTTAAAAATTAATAAACTGAGCCAATTTCTGTTGAACAAAAAAAAATAATCTGTAGTGAAAAAAATACCTAAAAGAGTTGATACTGTTAAAAACATATAAAGGAATATTTGCCCAGTGCAAAGAAATCACATAGAGAGTGACTAACTTTTTTCATCAAATTTTATACTTTTTATTTCAGAACTTTGTAATTCCAGAAAAATAGTTTTGTGAAATTTGTAATTTTTTTTAGCTGTAAAGTATGATGTTATATTTTTTACCTATGTACTTTGACGAAGTCTTTTAAAATAGTTCTAGATACATACGTATATATATATATATATATATATATATATATATATAGTATAAGTGTCACATTGAAGTTATAATATTGTTATAGAACTTTCTAAAGTACATACAAGTTTATAAAGTTCACAAAACAATTCACTTAAAATCCACAACTACGTCAAAAGATGTAATACCAGTTGAAGCTTAGATTATTTTTCTATCTTTTTTTATAGTGAATCAATCATTATATATATATATATATATATATATATATATATATATACATATGGTTGTGTGTGTAATATTTGTATAATACTCATTACCATAACAAATTTAAATATTTTTTATATAATTATTAATTAATTAATTTTATTGAACTAATATATTCTTACATCTCTCAAAAATTGTAGAATTATTTACGATTTTCAATTTAATTATGTAGTCCACACAAGTTTTCCAACTTCTACATACAATGTTTAGTAATCCTAAATAATCTCAAACATGTTTACGTTGAAGATACATGAAGTGATATTATATTATTCTGGTAACGTATGACGCAGAATGTCGTTCTTTGGGCTTTCTAACTCCGACTTGATAAAGGTGTTAGGTGGTGTGTATATCATAGCTTTTAGTATTCAATAGACTTCTTATTTATGTGATGAGTCCGTATGTTAAGTCTTTACAGAACGTATTCTTACAAAACTAGGTTCATACATACATTCATTCATCTAACAGTATGTGCTCCTCCATTCAAATATAGATATTTGCTTTATGTACATCTCTCTTTCTCTTTTTATTTATCTCTCTCTGAATATATATATATATATATATATATATATATATATATGTATATATGATTCTGTATGATGTTGTTTTTACGTTTATTACATTTCTGCAAATATCTGAGATTTATCAGCCTCTATGTTTATATATTTTCAGTTGAGAGTTTTTTCTCAGAATTTTTTCCATAAAATATTGTTTTTGTTTTCAGACTATTAAAATGTATTCAGTATTTTTAAGAATATATATATATATATATATATATATATATATATATATATATATATATAATATATATATATAAATTAAAAATGATGAATAAATAACTAATTCAGTATTGAGATAAATCGAACGAAATATTAAAATTAAGATTGTTTGTATCATATTATTGTATATATTAATATTGTATTGAACCATATTTTTATTAATTGCATAAATTATAAATTAAAACATTTTTTTAAAAGAATGTATATTGTTTAAATTGTTTTATTATGACTATATATATATATATATATATATATATATATATATATATATATAATATTATATTATTTTGTAATGGAGTAAATTCAAAATTATAAAGGATAATATAATTTTTATTTCAAACTTTTTTAATTAGAAATAAATTTAATTATTGAAAAAATGGGTATCAAAGAGTTATATATTCTGCTTTATTAAAATAAAAAATGATTAATTAAATTACATTATTATTGTTAATGTAATTACTTTTCAATATTAAATATTATTATTATTTTAAATATCTTTAATAATTTTTTTTTTGAATTTTTTGAATATGTATTTTCGAAATTGAAATATTTTAGAGTAATTAAAAAATATAATATTTCAATTTATTTATATTTCCATTTTTAATAATTTAATAATTTTTTTTAATTTATTTTTAATAATTTTATGATAGGCACATTTCATTTTTAATAATTTAACAGGTAGTCGCGAATAAAGATTAATGATTATCACTAAAATATTTACGAAATATATACGGAAAATAATCGTAAATTCTTATCCCTCTTGTATAATAGAATTGTTATTAAAATGTATATATTTATAAATACAAGTAATGAAGATAAAAGAGGCTCAATAATTCGTTGCAACGTTCGTCTTTAATATCCAAAATGGCTTCAGTTTGTACACCGTTCGATCTAGTAAATAGAGCAACGATGTTGCTTGCCTGACGATCCCATTCACTTCCCACTTACCCCTGAACTCTGTCTATTACTCACGGGAAATACGTAAGCCTGAATCCGCCCAACACACATTCTTGGGAGGAAGACGCGCCCTTCTATCCACTATTTCGTTTATGGGTCGAGGGGTGTTTGATTGAAAGAACGGCGTGTTTTTACGCGAATGTACTGTTACGAATATATCTCTATATATATATATATATATATATATATATATATATATATATATATATATATATCACTTAGCCATTTGTGTATATATGCGTACATTTTTGTTTGTGTTTAAAGTAACGAAATTATCTACCTTTTTACTCAAACCTCTCGTGAGTTGAAAACATTCCGTTCAGACATATTTAGAAGTTCTATAAATAGCGAAGAATAATAGCATACAATAATATATACAAAAAAAGTATTCGTTTCGTTTATGAATGATAGCTAATGTCTTTTGTAAAGTAGTTGAAAATATTTTTTTCGAAATAATTTTACAATTTTTTATCCGTATAACAAGACAAAAAAAATTCCATTTATTTAAAGAACTTGATATTATTTTTTTATTAATGTATATTGAATTTCATATCATATTAATTAAAGCTATATTACTTGCAATTGTAAATTAAATTACAATTATAAAATGAAAAAAAATATCGAACTTAAAAAATTGAAATGTAATTTATTGGAAAAGGAATTGTAATTGCATTTTAAAAAATAATTACAAGATTAACTATAATATATATACAGTTGTATGCGCTTATAAAAAATTTAAAATTAACATGAAAATAGAAATTTCCATCATACATTTCAGGTACATAGAAACCACATGACAATAACAAAAGTAGAAAATTAAAATTACTCAGTTGTATTTAACAGACTTGTTCTATTTTTTGAACCTGTTGTATTCATGTTTTGCAGCACAAAAACTTGTATGTGTATATATATATATATATATATATATATATATATATATATATATATATGTATGTATGTATGTAACGTAAACAAAGCTAAAAATGACTTTTCAGTAATGTTTTATTGAAATGTGGTCTACCATTCATGCTCTAATTGGAAATGAACGATATGGAAAATTTCTGAAGTGCATATCTACTGTTTTTTTAATTACTTGTCTGACCATTGATGCAACTACAATGTAAACAAAAATTCGAGTCAGTTTTCAATTTATATATATATATATATATATATATATACTGTGTGTGTGTTTTTAGGAATTGCTAAACTAACTTTAAAAAACATGAAAATCATTGTTTATTTTAGATTGTCTTCGTTCTATTTTCTTGAGTTGTTATAAATGTAACGTATATAGTTGTTTTCAGTGTTTTTTGTTGTGATATTAATTGGAGTAGTTGATTTCTATAGAATACTTTTTTGTTAGTGAATTACCTGAGATTATAATCGATCAACGTTAAATGTTTACTTGACGAGTTTATTAAAGTTTATTCGTTCCTTTTGTTAAAATATGTTATTAGAATTTATTTTAAAGTATAATCATTCTTTGTATTGATATTTATTTTGTTAATAACAAAATATTTCTTTATTACCATTTTTTATTTGTTAAACTTTAGAATAATTGTTAAAACAATTATTTAAAATTATGTTTTTAAATATTTTTTTTATTAAACAAACATTGGAAAAATTCTAATAAGAAATTCTTGAAATTTCGTTTATTTATAACAAATAAGTGATTATTGTCTAGACTTACATATATTCCTATATTTTTTTACATTATTTTTTGCCCTTTTCTTATTATAAACATATTTTCTATGAAATCTAAATATATAAATAATCTCTTTTTCCTAGTAAATAATCGAAAAGTTAAAAAATATTTCTATGAAAATTGGCACAAGTGTTTTTAGTTTAGTTATAAAAAATATTTTTTTTATTATTATACATATTTTTTAAAATATATTTAACGTCAGTAATGAACTTTTGAAGTAATAAATGATAATTATGAAATGAAATTGTATTATTAGACTAACTGCAACTTTTCAATCAGCTTGTAGTCTTACTTATACATTTTAGCATTTATAATTTCACAATGGATCAAAACTATATAAAGAAAATGTTATATTTTAATAATAGGCAATTAATGTTTTAATTTTGATAACATTTAAAAATTATATATATATATATATATATATATATATATGTAGTTTATTTTAATAAATGAAAATATAGGAGTTAAAAATGGAAGTAAAAATAACTGAATATGTTTATTATGAGTTTTAATTTAAGTGCTTTTAAATATTATGAAAATTGAAACCTGTTTAACTTTCAAATCAATATTTTTTAATCAGTTCCAATGTGTTTAAAAAACTAGCTCATTGAAATTACAATACAAACATAATATAATGGCTCTACGAATAATACTACTGATATTGTCACTCACATATGAGTGATGAGCTTCCTGACAGCGTTTTAATGTCAAACATGTGAAAATGAAATAGTACAAGGGTTTTAATCATATACGGAATATATATATATATATATATATATATATATATATATATATATAATGTTTTAAATTTGAATATTATAAATATTTGCATAGTATAATAATATAATCCGCATATTTTTATCTGTGTTTGTATTAATTTTAAAATTCTTACATGAAATTCACTAATTTATTTTTGTGATTGTAAATATTTATTTTATCTCTTTTTTAATTATATTAAAAATTATAATAATTTATGATCAAGTGTAACGGTTTGTCTATTAATATTATTATATTTATTGTTTTTGTTTGATTTAGGTTTCTGTTTAGAAATAATTATATTTGTTTGCTTCACAAAAATTGAGTTAAAATTAAATTCTTTTATTGTAAAAGTATATATAAAGATGTGAACTTTTTGAATATTCTTACAATAAATAAATATTCGGATCGATACCATTGATGATTAGATCTGATTTGATAAATAACAGACTTGAATTCGTGCACTTGAAACATTTTCTTCTTACAAATAAAGTTCTTGTATTGAATCAAATAACTCTCAGACATAATATTTATGTATAGTAACCATATTAAGTTGATTGGCACAGCCCATTCATGAACTTCATGCAAAACTTTCATTTTGACAACATCAACGACAAGGACGATGTAATCATGAAACGAAATTCATAAGAGCGTGTTACCGACATCATCTTTGATTCGAACTGATTGTATGTACACACTTTGTACGAAAAGCACAGTAATAAAGATCCGTAGCTACGTCGAATACGAAACGTTAACCTGAAATAAGCTTATGATATAATCTTGGTACATTCGACTAGGATGGTTTGTTATAATACCGTTTAAGATCTAATTGTGATGTATGACCTGACTGACGCACATCGGCCTCTGTATAACTACCATGTCAGAATTGATGGCGGTTGTAGGCGTGAGTATACATCATTTGTCAGTGAATCCGCCGCGGTTTGAAATTCAGTTTGTTGTACGCTAGTTTTCACTGAATTGGAACGCGGTGAGAGACGAAGTAATATGATATGTTCGTTAGCTGAACGATTTTGATATAGACCACATGAAAATTTAATACGATCTAATCATTACAAACAGTTTTTTAATTTTCTTTCTTCGCTTCTTTTATAATATAACCATTGAAATGAAACTTATTCGTTTCTGTTTATTATAAACATCAAATTTTAAATACTATATTTTAGAATATATAAAAATAGATATACAGAAAAAAGCTAGTCAGAAAATTAATATTAAAATTTACATATTCCATAACAATTATATATATATATATATATATATATATATATATATATATATATATATATATACATATGTGTTATATACAATGCTTATGTAAAAAATAATATAATTTTTACAAAAGGATAAAGGTATTATTACAAATAAGAAGTCGTCCACTGAAGTATAACGATATCCTACGTTAATTTTATTGCCAATTTTACAGTACATTAAGTTTTATTAGTTAGGAAATCGTAATTGAGAATAAAAATAAATATTGCAACTAATCTTCAAACAATCAGTCCTTTCGTTTGAAGATTACCGAATTTATATATATATATATATATATATATATATATATATTTATTTATTTATTGAATAATATGACAATATATAAGGTAATTATTTAAAAATATAATACAATTTTGTCAACCTTCTGTAACGTTAATTAAAGGTCATGTTTTTCATAACAAGATTTATATTCAAATATTTGAAGATTTTCTATTATTAATATATAGTTAAGAAAACAAAATTGAGTTCTCGGAAACGAGAATTTTTATTTTTATTTACAGAATATATTTCAACAATTCAGAGTAAAATTTCAACAAGCCACATTTCTCTACTATATGTACAAAATTCAATTTAAAATTATTTAAGCCGTTGTATGTTATTTTGCATAAGAAAAAAAGATAATTGCATCCGTATACAATTTCCTCGCAGTTTAGAATTAAATATTCGTTTGCAATTTTTATTACTGCGCTTGGAAGTATTTTAAAAATTCTAGAGTAGTCTTTAAATGTAAAGTTTTGTAATTTTATTTCCATATTTTGTGCTTGTCATATTAAAAATATTTCTTAATATATGTACATTTATAAAGTTATTTATTTAAACCTTCTAATTTGCTTAGTAGCTTCAAGATGTAACATTTTAATAACATCACTTTTATCATATTTTTAATTTGAATAACATCACTTTTATCATATTTTTAATTTGAATAACATCACTATTTAGGATTAATTAAAAAAGTAGTTTGTAAATTTAATGTTCATATATTTTTTAGTATAAATGTAATATTTAACTTTGAACAAATATATAAACAATTATTTTATATCTCTTGTATAATAAAATATTATACCCGATGAATGTACATGCTGTATTTTAAAATATAAATTAATACTGAAGTTATATTAGAAAATCCTTTTTTTTTGATTCATTTTTCAAAATCTTGTTAACCACGCTATATTTTTATGATAAATCGTTACGATTATTATGGTTTAGGAATTCGTATTTTTTTCTAATAAATCATAATTTTTATAAATTGAGTAAATTCGTACAAATAAACGAATGCTGAATTAAACTACGAAATGAATATATTTATATAAAGCTATATAATATCCAAGTCATACAAAAACTAAGCATCGACTATTATTTCCAATTATAACGTAAAGCTACATACAGCGAGTCGGATTTATTCGTATACCTTTTAATCTTCCATAAAACGGGCTCTTTATTGGAATATTGCCAACCTATGTTCGGAATAATATGAGAACAACACACGACGAATACAAAAATGTATTAGGTTCCAATAGTTGCTATTATACTACAGTTATTTTTGTAAAATAAGAAGCTTTATTAGATTTGAAAATAGATTAATAGCTATTTGTTTTGTATTTTCTTCAATTCTGGAATAGTAAATAACTCTATTACCGAATTAAATGTATTTATGGCTACTAATTTTACATATAGTTATTATTAAGTTATATTCTGAAAAAAGTGAATAGAGAAATAGGTATTTTAATTATTGTTCATAAATTATAACAAAAACCGTATTTAAAGCACTTTTTGAAAATATATCATAAAGTATTATCTTCTGTGCCGAGCTATGAGATGATACAACTGCGACCATAACAATGTCATTCTGTCGGAGATGGGGTAAAGATATGACACGCAACTGGTGAGGATTTTTATCAAGTGGAAAGCACTAGAATTGTTATTGTTGTACCATAGCAATTTTTTTAATCAGGCTTAATTGCTAAATATTATATAATATATTTTAATAAAATTAACAACGTATATATATATATATATATATATATATATATATATATATATATTGTATATATACTTGGAAAAGATCTTGTCTTTATTTATTGCTTTTAATCTTTTCAAAATGTCCTTCTTATGAGTTCATAATATTTTTATTTTTATTAATATTAGGTTATTATCATCGTCAATATTTTAGTTATTATATTTAATATTTTCTGAAGTATTATATTATTTTTATATTAAATGTAATATATTATATAATCACTGTTTTATTTATACTATATTAAAAAATGTTATTTAATTAAAATCACATTCATTATAAACATATTTAAATTTAAAATATATTCATTTTATTATGTTGCTAAAGAAATGAGTAAATATTTGAAATTTATTTACTAATTTTAAACATTTGTCTATCATGTGTACTTAATTAATAACATTATCAAGTTCATGTATGAAAGAAATGTCAGTTAAACAAGTATTATATTTATATAAATAAATAATAATTACAAATGATACGACTAACTGTTGACTTACTGAACATGTGAAACACATATGTTACACCTTTTTAATTTTCTGGTCTTTAACAAATTTGTTTTTAGTTTAATTGGCAATGTAACAAATATGAATCATCTAAGTGTTATGAAAAATATTATACTGGCATTTAAAACGTTAGTAATAGTTACATTTAGAGCGTAATATCATTTCAAGCAAAAGTTTTTTTGCGTTTTTGCCAATTTAAAGAAAAATAAGTTTCATTTTGTAACATATTAATGTACTTGTATAAAATATGATTATTCTTATCAAATTATCAATCTGAGTTTGTTATTAAATATTCTTATTTCTTCAAACATTTATTTTCAAATTGTTGATGGCAATAATTGTATACTTTTTAATCATCTTTAATGTTATTTACAATTGTATTCGTTTTCATATACATCATAAAAATACATACATACATATATATATATATATATATATATATATATATATATATATATATATGATACTATATAATATATTCTTGTACAATAGGTATTTCGGGTATTCTTTGAACTGTTTATTATTATGTTGTGTGTTGTACATGATTGATTTCGATTGTTACCAAAGGTTAAATTCAATTGAGTAGGTTTCACATTCCATTTAACATCTGAAATTTACATGGTTTGTCTGTTATTAATAACGATAAAACACAATAGAAAATTTTAACTTCCAATAAGTCATTATTTTAGAACATTTATAAATCTATTATGTATTCTTAATATTTGTAAAATACATTACTTTGAATACCTTATTTACACAGCAGTCGGATTATAAAAAAAAGATTTATCAAGATGTTCGAGATCTTACACATACTATATAATGTATTGGACAAAAAAATTAAAAAATACAGAGGCTTTAAATTAAGGTTTTTAAAAATATGTGTTATATAATATATAGCAGATTTGTTTGTCATAAAGATTTGTATGATAATGTACTATAATTAAGTGCCATTAACAACTTGAATTTTATTAGTAATATTAATATTATTGAACTTATTAAAAAGAAATATATTTTATTAAAATGTTTAAATTCGTTTTTAAAATTACATTTGTTTTATATATCTATTAAAAATAATAAAAAATAATAATTTATATTCCAAATATATTTTTTAAATATAAAATATTATCTACCATTTCATTTTTTAAAAATATGTTAATGGTAAAAAATATGAATAGGGAAGAACTTATCTAAAATGGTTTTCAACATTTTAAATACGTGACCTCGATTTAAAAGATGATCCACGTACATAACATCTATTGAAGTTGTCAATAACATTTGAATATCTTAAAAATCGTATAGAGATCGTTTTAGATTTTCCTTTCCAATTTTATCGTTAAAGAATTTCACTACTTAATGTTTAGAAGAAGATTGTAAGATAAAGATGAAAATATATTATTGGTTGAAGTATAATTAAAAATTATTTTTTTCTATATAAAAACTAATGTTATTAAATTAGAAATGATATTTTGTTCTTATTATTTTTCTTTAATTAAAGTAAATGTGTAATAATAACGAATAACAACGTATATTATAATTTGATATTATTTTTCTTTCAATTTTTCTTGTTTTGTATTTTGTTATCAAATTCATACGACAACTCATAGAATATGTATTCATTATAAGTAAAAGATTTTGATCTTTTTCTTTTTGTTTCAATTTGTATATATATTAACTGAAAGATACACCGACAAAAAACTAAGTTTTGTTGAAAATTCTATATTATAACTAGAATATATTTTATGTAGATTATCTTACATGTTTATGTATACATACACACACACACACACACACACATATATATATATATATATATATATATATATATACATCGTTTTTATCTAAATTCAGAAAGAATTTCTTGTTTGTTCCAAGAAATGAAAATTACACCCACTGTATAGTTTTCGTTGACTACGACGCCACGCAATTGTAACGTTTAGTTATATTTCTTTCTTTTCGTCTTTTTTCTGTAGACTCTCCACCTTAGTTAAAGAACGTAAGAATCGCACCCTCCAGGGAGTTTTCTCGTCGTTTTCGTGCCGACTCACAAATAAACGGTCGTGCTTGGGAAATGCTAAGTAATGTAACAACCCATCAGGGTACCATGTATTTGTCCATCCGTCTCACGCGACTGAAAAAATGTAATGGTTTCTATTTCATCGGTAATTTACGCGTATCTTATAACATACGACGTACCAGAAATTTATATTACATAGTTTTCGAACTCAATAATTATTGTTTAATTTATTATATTCGTTTCTATGGGTTATGTTCGTAAAATAGTTTGAAATCAAATTAAATAATAATATAGAATTATTTATGATTATTATTATATATATATATATATATATATATATATATATATATATATATATATATATATATTAAGAGAAAGAATTATAATCGATGACACAGAAAATAAATTAAAAAAATAACAAGTTGGAATACAATATATGAATTTATTGCTTTTTTCAGTATAACACCATATTTATTTAATTACAAACTAAATTATTTTAATATCAAAAATATTTATATTTTTTAATAATAAATTAAACTGTATTAAATAATTCTATTTGAATAGAAATAAGTAAGGAAAAGACTCACGAACAACAACAAAATAAATAAGAATAATTTTAGCGCATTGACAATATCGTTCCTTTACTAAAAGAAAAAGAATATTCATAACAAAGATTCTACTTTTTTGTTTATTTGCACACAAATTGAAATATCGTCCACGTTATTATAACGTAAGAAGTAATTACATTACAGCAAAATTCTTTTATAAACGATGAACAAACTTGTATAAAAAATTATAAACAGAATATTGTACGTATGTTCAGACCCATTCTACTCCCATAGAAATACGAATTGTAATTTTTTAATTAATGTTGTTTACTTACAAAAGCAAATACCTGAAATTTATGCTCTACGAAATAGATTTTTTTTCAAAGAAGTTTGTTTTTGTTTTATTCTCATGACTGTTCACAAGTTTCATCTCTTTGTTACTATTCTGTTTTCCTATTTGTGTTTATTCATACATAAATCCTTCCATGTATACATATACATGTATATATATATATATATATATATATATATATATATATATATAATATTTGCATTTCTTATTTCTGTTATTTTTTGTTTCAGGTGAGTTTTATTTAAAATAACGATACATCAGAAGAATTATTGGATTGTACTGTACTTAGTTTACATTTTTCTACCAAACTATTCTACGGATTTTCATTTGATGTTTTAAGTAAGGCTTCTTGACCATTATTATCATTATATTTGATTTTTTTAAATTGTTTTTACATACATACATATCATCATCACCTCTCTCAATCCACTGCTAGATGATTCGATGGTCACCTTTTCTTCATTTCAAACTTTTTACTTTTTCCATAACATCCGTAATTTTTGTTTCTAATTCATTCATTTTTCTTCTCATATTTTAATATTATTCCCATATATATATATATATATATATATATATATATATATATATTTATATGTAAATATATTAATATGATATGCATATGTATATATGTAAAATACATTTTCATTGAAATTATTAATCATTCAGAAACATTTATATTTCAGTTTGTATTTATTATCTCTGAATTTTATTTTTTCTCTGATTCTATTTGAATAATGCAGACTTTAATTATTTATTAAAAAATAATAAACAATTCATGTAAAAAAATAATCAGAATGATGTATTAAATTAAAAAATAATATGTTCTATACATTAATACACACACAGAAACACCACACACACACACACATACACATGCACACATACATACACACACACACACACATATATATATATATATCATACAAACATTGTATATATTTCAGTGTTACTATTTTTGTTATTTCAGTATAATAATGAAATTGTTAATTAAATTAGTGCTTTTTTTCTAAGAAGAATTTCTAGGAAGCAATTATAGACAATAAATTGTAATTATTTAAAAATATATTACTTTAATAATAATGGTACAATTTACTAAAATGTTAAAACATAAATATGAATATACATTTTTTTATTTTAATGGTGTAAATATAAATTTTTCCACGATTTATTATGAATGATAGAAATTAAAAATAGTAATAACAATTTCTGGAATTTTTATATTTTAATATCTGTATTTTTAATATACTTTATTTGAATATAAGTTCATAAAAGTATTTTATTTTAGTTCATAATAGCATTTTATTTTATTTTGGTTACTTATTACAAGTTGGTATTTTATGTTATTAATTATAATTGCTCTTTGAAGTCATTTCCGCTAATAAAATATTTATTAACTACTGTTTTAGTTGGTAAGTTATTATTTTCCATTTGTACACACTTAAATATAGTGTTTGTTAATTTTTTGTGAATATTTGATTTGGTTAATTTTTTAAAACGTTTAATTAATTTTCATTTAAAAAAATACTCGGTTTAGACGAATTATCAAACGGTATAATTAATATTCAGTCAAAAACGAAATTTATAATTTATGGAAAACATTTACAGTTGATTTACTTAGGATATATATCCAACGATTGATTTATAATAAATATTTGTTTTACTGCAAGTAAATGAAGTTAATATATGAAATATATATATTTATAAAGTTTGAAAATTTACATTCTGTGCGGGACTATAACGTACTGTTTTCCATATGTAATTATATCCCGTAGGTAAGCAAAATAATTCCGTTTTTCGACCTGTAGGGTATCATGTGAAATGAAGTGGAAAAACAGAGCGCTCCATTTGTTTACACAGTCTGTTGGGTGTAAATGAGCTTCATCAGTAAACCATGTCACGTTTAAACTGTCCCAGATCATTTCAAGATGAACCAAATATGTAATAGCAAATGTTAGCAATCTATGACTGTGTTAGGTCAAATCATTTTTTATAAAAAAATATTTTATGCAAAACAATAAATCTGAAAAGATAAATTTAACGGGTGTATATAGAATTTTTATTTATTTTTTGATAAAATATTGTTGATTTTATAATGGTCAACATTTTTTTTATTATATATATTAATATGTCTATGTGAAATAATATTTAGTTATTTCTTTAAAAAATATTTCTAATGTACAATATATTAATATTTGATGTAGACTTTTTGTGTTTTTTATATAAGTTTTTTATTCGAGTTTTATGTGTTTTATTAAAGTACAAGTTTGTTATTTTTTAAAAAATGAAAACTGTTATTTGCAAATATAACATCTGTAAAAATAACAATTTTACAGTTGTGTTTTATTGTATATTGAGATACAGTACTCAAATTTTCACTCTTGAATAAGTTGTTCAGATACTATTATATATATTGAAATAAGAATTAACTGATTAAGGATTTTAGAAACCCAATCAGTTACTTATCTAGATACTCCGAATAAAATTCTTGATTGTACCTATTACTTTTATTAAACAACAATCATTCTTTTCTTTTGTAAGTTTTAATTCAAAAAACATGTATAACTAAATGAAAGAAATAAAAGGATTCGTATATAATTGAAATGAATTAAATTCAAGTTGTAAAAAAAACAAGTAGCATTCAAAAATAGAATACAGACGTAGAACATTTTTTTTAAAAAAAGTAACATCTTCTTATGTTCGAATCAAAAGATAATATATTCTATGTAAATATTTTGGAAGAAACGACAATAAAAACAGCAACGTTAACGGCTGAAAATAATTAAATTCGTTGACTCGGTCAAAAGTTTTTCAGTTAACAAAATGCAAACTAGCAGAAGTTTACAAATTTTGACTGTCTAATTGAATTCTGATCCAAGAATTACTTATTTTATTCACTGCTTGACATCAATTTTCACACACATTTTTATTATATATATATATATATATATATATATATATATATATATATATATATATACATCAAAATAATATGCCATTTATATCGACGAAAAGTTTTTTCATAGATTTAGTAAAACGCATATTTAAGTTTTCGCAAGGAAAAATTATTCATGTAATATGATGCTTTCTTTAAAAGGTTGTCGTGCTTTTTATTACGTAATGTAGTTTATTTTCTGAAATCTATATATTGATTCTTGAATCAAACGCTAAATGGAGTTTCTACTGATATTGACGTTTCCAAAGGGACAAAGTAGACGCATACATTTTCATATCAGAAGTAAATTAATGGAAACAAATCGATACATATATTTTTAAAAGAATGATTCTAATTATATTTTGTCACTTATTCATATTTTCATGCAAATATTAAATATATATATATCATTAATAAAATTTAAATTTGTTCTATTACCTGTATAACTTATATCTTATTTTCAAATTGAATTTTGTTATTTAATATTTTCATATATCATTCTCATAACTGAACTAATATGATATTAATATTTGAAGTATACAAAATCTATATGACATATTTTTTTATATATTGAGTAATTCATAATTCTTACCAAAGAATTTTTTGTGTTTGTTACAATATAATGAAAATTAATATCCATATATGATTTTACTAAATGAAAATATGTTATTAATGTTTTTTACGAAAATAGTATTTTATTAAAATATAAAAACAGATAATTCTCAATGAATAATTCATTATGTATAGTAAATAACTTTAAATAAATAAATATTTTATTTCATTTATATATATATATATATATATATATATATATATATATATATATATATATATGCTTTTTATTATACAAGATTTCTATAATAATGATATTATAATACAAACAGAAATAATTTGTTTATATGAAACTCAATTAGCCTAAATTTCTTTTTTTCATGATACAAAAGTACCTTATTAACTCAATTTTACAAAATATTCGTTACTAATTGGTAGACTTTTATAGAGAATTGTATTCAGATTTCAAAAATAACATCGAAGATATTTTTATTATAAAAAGGAAATACTGTTACCGATGTTCTATATAAATTAGTTGTAAATATTTATAACTGCTTTTATTGAAATTTGTTCAGGCTTTATATACAATAAAATTTTACTGTTTTCATTCATAAATGAATATTTTGAAATTGGAATTAATTTCAGTATAAATATACGATAATAAAAAATCTATGATATAATATTAAATTTTATTATCATGTTTATTACACCGTTTATTTAATAATTATATATATATATATATATATATATATATATATATATATATATATATATATGTAATGCACAAGTGAGATGAGAGTCAATATCAGCAATAAGTTTCATGTGTATAACACATATATTGGGTTATTAGTTTTTCTTTGACGATAAAGCTCACGAATAGCGACGAGACTGATTTCATTTTATTTGCGACATTTTTGACGCCTGTTAGTGTACAGACGCCATAGATCGTAACGCTCACGCACATTTTGACACGCAAACGTACACACGATTGACAATTTTATGAATAGGATGAGAATTAAACGGTTTGATGTATGGACATGTGAACTGTAACATTTAGTAATACGTTTAAAACTAATTTGTTTTTATGTGTACGAGTTTCATATAAAATAGTTAATTTTCAATCAATGTGTTAAGTTATTGAATTCGGACAGTGTTTGTAATTGAATTGATATAACGTTTCGAATATTAATTTCAATTTTATTTACTGTATGAGCGAGTAACGACTTACTGATTTTTGAAAAATATAAGCATATTTTTGTTGATAATTGAATGTAATGAGTTGAATGTAATTAAGATATATATTTTTTTTAAAAAGTGATAAAACAATATTCATGTGATATTATATACATCCTGTAAACATAAATCGACAGCACATCAATGCCATTTCAGTACATACAAATAACTACACCACAAGCCCGCATACCTCCTTCATTATTATGCGAATAATAAGGCGTCGGTGATGTCCGATCGTCGCGATTTATAAGCGAGCGAGACGGCTATAATTATTATCGTGGGCACGCGTTATACGTATTCGTGTCGTTAAACGACGTTCGCTCACGTAACGCATCTTAACGATATTCGCTGACACAGAATGCGTGCAAATATGGATGCTTTGTGTGGTATAAGCAGCCACCAGACTCAGGCTGTGGTATTTTCTCTTTCGATTTTCGTTGTGTATCATTCGGTGTTATATTATTCACTGTATATTTGAAACAAGAATCGATAATTTGTTTCGTTTCTCTTAATGTTCTTCACTGATGATTGAAGAATATAAAGTACTTGTTTTATGGTAATTTGCCAAAAGCAAATTGGAAAATATTTGATTATATATATATATATATATATATATATATATATGTAAAACTGTGTATATGTTTTCCAGATGAGTGCGTAAATCAGTGGGCGAGTATATTAACGAGAGAATAATTAAGCGAATATAATTAAAAGAAACTATATGTATACGGGTATACGTAAATATACGAACGTGCATTTATGTTATATATATATATATATACATATATATATATATATATATATATATATATATATATATATATATATATATATATATATATATATATATATATATATATATATATACAAACGGATTATCTTTAATGGATGGTTTTAATTTCTTTAAAAAAAATTATTGTACAATAATATTTGTTCAATTTACGCATTTGATTTTGATAGAATGATTTTATTTTCACTCTTGTATTTAGTCTAACATTTGTTGATTCTTGTATATACTTTTAAGAAAGAATCATTGAATGCATTTTGTATATAAATAACAAAATAATATTTTACATTTTAGATTATTAAATTATTACATTTAATTTATTGTTTTTAACTATAAAATCAAGTAATTCTTTTGCCAAAAATAAACTGCACATAAAGATTTAATCCATCTAAATATATTTTAATATACAATAAATAAAAACACAAATGAAGAGTTTATAAAATATGAAATAATCGATAGATAATAATATTTACAAAATATTTAATTGGATTAAAGTACATTTGTGTATTTACTGAATAATTAATTGGTTATTGAAATAAATGTGAATTTATATAGCAATAGAATTTCAAAATATACATTTTCTTTAATGACACACATTCATACAAATATATATATATATATATATATATATATATATATATATATATATATAGAATAAATAAATTTTCATCATGCTTATTTATAGATATTTTGTCATAAATATATATATATATATATATTAGTTTATGTATTTTATTTTGTAAAAATTGATTTTCTTTATTATATTTTTATAGGTAATATTAATGATGTGCTGTTTTTGTTGTCTTATTAATTTTTTTTTTGTAGTAGTTTTAAAAATGACTTGCACCCGGTCTAATAGTTAATACTTATATACATGTACAGAAATATATATATATATGTGTGTGTATGTATGTTTTTGTCCGTTTGCATATTGAATTTTGTAATAAATAAGTGTTGATCCTCTTTCAAAGCTTTTAAACTTACAACCAACAATTCTGTTGAAGTAATTTTCGATAGACAAAAACGCGTGTGAATTGAACAGTATGTATTTTTTGATACATTGTGAACAAATTTTTTCAACTGGAAATAAAAACACGTTTGTAGTAAAACTGAAAAGAATTGGAATGTCTTTGATATCTAACATGAATGCCAATTCTTTTGGAAAATTGTTGTATATAAACAGTTTTTATGTTTCTAATTTTTCAAAGATAATAAGCAACGATGTTAAAATAAAACAATGTACAAAGTAGTCACATGAATATGGTGTTTATTTTACCAACGTTTGATACGTATTTTTACATTTTTGTCATTTTATTCTAGATTGTTTGTCTTCAATGAAACATCTTTGTACTTTATTGATTGTAAAACATCGAATGTGAATTATTTATTAAGATTTGAAAAGAAACTTTATTCTCGTATGTCTGAAATAAATAATTAATGAAATTTGTATTTTTTTTCTTTTTGTGAGTCTAAGAAATATAAGCTATTCTCATTTATAAATAAAATAAATCAGTTTTAAATGTACGTATAAATTTAATTAATTTTATATAATAATACTCTTCAGGAAATATTTATTTTCAATTATTATGTAGTATATTTTGAGAAAAAAATGTTTAAATAATGAAGACGAGTCATTATATTACATACTTTTCTGGATTTAATAATTATTCATAAAACTTCTTATATAATGTTAAATACTTAAATTGAACTTTTATGAAAACTTGTATTGCTCTTTTTTAAAAAAAGCATTATAAGGCCGTCATTGCTTTCTTGTGCAAATGAAATTCTTATTTAGTTTTTTACCTGTAGCGATTTTATATTATAATCTACTGTATAGAACTGTACACTTTACCAACCTTCGTAATTGAAATTTATATGAATTTACAGAAGAAAATTTTACAAACTAGGTCAGAAATTATCTTTATACATTGATTTTTTATTAATAGTTTTAATATTCAAGTAAAAAGTTCTCAATTAATTATATCTTATGTTCAGTGTAAATTTTTAATATTTTAAAATCTCTTATATTATGAAAAACACATACAGACATTATTTTTTATTAGTTTAAACTTCTAGGAAAAAATTGTGTACGTTTCTAAAAATACGATTAAATATGCGATTTTTCACAGAATGTTCACAAATGATGTCGTTTAGTTATCATAAGTTTTTATAATTCTTTTTTCTCTATTCAGTTAAAATCCGTATAACGATATGTCACAGTTCTTACCAAGCATAAATTACTATTGCATGGAAGTCAGTAAAATTCACGCTTCAGTGCCTACATTGCTGAGTTTGTATCTTTTCTGAAAAGTGTAAGACTTGCATTTAAATGTGTTTTAAGTAATATATATATATATATATATATATACATTTAATTAATAGCTTTACAGAGCTTGGTCAAATAAAATGATATAACTTTTCATATAAAACTTGTTTTCACAGTAAAACGTTTATAAAGAATAAAATAAGTTTGTAAACAGAGCACGTATTTTTATGTTCAAGAATGTAATTAATTACACAACATATTTTAATACACACTCATATTTCCAGTATGAAATATGACATTTTTATTAAATATTTCGAAAATATATAAAGATAAAAAAATGATCTTTAATAAGTCAGAAATATAAAACAACTTTATTATGACAAACAAATTAAATGTAATTATAATATAATTTTAAATAACTAAATTTATGCTTGTAATTTATATCTACTTATTTAAAAATGTGTACATTTAAATAGTTTTCTACAGTAATATAATTGTTAAATATTATTTATAATATTAACTTAGAATGAAAGTTCTTTTTTTTAAATAAAATTCAAAAGATAAGTTATTATTTCATAATAAAATATTATTTAGTATTATATACTTATTTTTTATTTCTTGTGAAGAAAGAATAATTATCTTGATCTACTGTTATTTTAAAACAGATGTAGAAACATTATCTTTTAGATATATAAACGTTATATGTTTTGACTAAAGTGTACAAAGTATTCTTATAAAATAATTCTAATTATATCTATTGAACGAAGTATCATTCCATCCTATTATAAAAATCTTAGTTTATTTTTGATAGAAACCAGTTTTTCACATAACGTTGAATAAACGAGAAAAATGTGTTTTATGTATGTGCATCTTTTGATGTTCTTATTTCACATAGTATTTTTACAAACAGTTATGGCCAATGGTGTAAAATTTATTTCCACGATATTTCAACTCTATTTTGCGACTGAAAATGATATAATAATAAATAAATTTATTTAAATATTACAAAAGATACATTTAAAATTTTTATTCATATTTACTTTTATGTTTTTTCGCTGCATACTAAAATTATGGGTATTCTTTTTAAAACTACTTAGTGAAATGAAGTGTATAATAAAAATAAAATGTTATTTCACACACTTATCCATAAACACACATTTACACACACACACACTATATATATATATATATATATATATATATATATATACATTTCTAAATAATTTACTTCAAACTTTTAGTACTGAAAGAATGCATCTTGAAATGCTGAAAATGCTCTTTTTGTAATGCTATATGCTTAGACACGTCTTGTTATAATATATGAAATTCATTCTAAAATACTAGAACACATAGTTATACAAATATTCACTCAGAACTGGTGAAGTGTCATTACTTTACCAATGGAAATTTAGTACAAAAGGGGTATAAAATACTTCCAAGATAATTAATCCAGAAGATTAAAACCAATTTAAACATAGGTGCTATATATTGTAATAAGTATAATAAATTGTTTTATATATTGATTAAATATAAACTTTGATATAGATCTTTGTTTAAATCTTTTCTAATTAAATATTCAATTTATTTTAAAATTATGGTATTGAAAATGTAAAGAAAATATTTTATATATGATTTTTTATTCAATAAATGAGTTTATTCAAATAAAATTGTATTTTAATCGCTTTAGGATATTTATTATCAGCAATTAATGGTCATTCAAATATATGATTTGATTAGGAATGGAAAAGGATATTTGTTTTAATTAATTTTAATTAAAATAATTAACCCTTATATTTATTTTTCAAAACTTTTAAAATTAGAATATATATATATATATATATATATATATATATATATATGTGAGTGTGTGTGTGTGTGTATGTATGTATGAATATTTAAATTTTCGCTATATTTTTTAATATATGATGTGTCATTTCTATAAAACTTTAGTCCAAATTATGAGTTATAGTTCAAATATGACCTTTTACGTTTTAATAGAGCTAATTTAAATTTATAATCATTGTAGTTATTATTAAAGAGATATTTTGTTTAATATCAATAATTAGTTTAATATATTTTATATAAACATATATATATATATATATATATATATATATATATATAAATATATGTATGAATGTATGTATTTATATGAATATGATCTTCCTGATTATAAATGTATTTAATAATGCTACTATGATATAATATGCATATTTAATATACATATATCATTATGTTAATGAGGAATGTATGTAAATTTGTAGGTTATGTTGTAAAGTATTTCATATTTTGTTTGATTATTTATGAGTAATGAATTTTAAATAAATATATTACAAACAATATTAATTTTCCCTTTATAAATATTTGTAGTGAATTCATTTATATCTGAAATTATTTTTTTATTTGTAATTTTATTGAGTTTACTTACACTAAAAAGAAAAATCATATAATATATTCAATAACATATTTGAATAAAATATTTTTTAATAATTTTCTGTTATTTTGTCTCTGAGATTAAATCTAATATTAACTAATTAAGTTATTTTTATATATTTTTTTAAATGTTCCTTCAAAAACTATTGGAACATATTAATAATTCCATCCATATATTTTTTAATGTAAAATTGATGTTATTTGTTTGATGAAGACATGATTTTTAAATATTTATGCTAATATGTATTGAAAATAAATATATTTATCTGATAAAAATGTTAATTTATGTATAAACACTGAATTCAGTTGAAAGATAATATATAAAGACATTCTTCGCTTTTCTACCTGTACAAATGAATATATTACTTTCTGGGAATGAGATGTTTTTTTGATCATTCGATAAATTGTTTGTATCTCCAATGTCTTTATAACATTTTCAATAGTAGTTTGGGATTTTCAATGAAACTTTTAATAATTTATGTGTTATATTCTAAATCTCATAGAATTATTTTTGTTTTCAGGTTTTGATTTAAAAACGTTATTGGACATAAATTACGTTATACAAATTTTAAGATAATTTATTATATATATTTTTTAAACAATGTTATCGCTATTTTTAAATGTGTTTAATGTTATTTTTTAATATAGAATATGGTATAATTTTAAAATTGTTATTTAATTTCTTTATATATATATCGAAATTGGCGTACAAATTTTAGATTTATTAATTATTTTTAATAAACAGAAGTTTATTTATACATGATTATATAAAACATTATATTTATATATATTTGACTCAATCAATATAATTTATATTATATTTTAATCAAACATAATTACAAATAACTTTAAATTTAATATAAAGTTTCAGCTATTCCACTATGTAATTTTATATCAAAAATCACCGAAAGTTTATAAAAGTAATCAAATATGTATTAACCACTTTTTCGTTACTTCGATATACACGACGTTCACATCTTGAAAGTGTCAAAAACTTTGCGAATATCTGAAAAATTGCATCGAACTTCATGATTTATGAATAATAAAGTACGTTGACTAAAGCTATCGTGTAATAGGAAAAGGAAGTGAATTTTGTCACATAAATTGTTTAACAAATTATGTAATTAATTTATGAAATTGTGATTTATTATTGTTTTATTTGGAAAGTTACGACGTAGATTTTTCAACATTTTCATATAAATTTAATAAATAATATTCTAAATAGAAAATACATAAAACGTATGCTTATATAACTTTGAGCGGTTCTTAATTTTTATAAAGTATATAATAAAATTTATTTTTAGATAAATATAATCGAAAATTGAAAAAAGTAATTAGTATCTGCTTTTTAATTAATAACAGAACTTGACTCATTTCATCGAAAATCAATTAAAATTATCAAGTGTATGATTTTATTCATATTTTATAATATGTTTACTTTGTAATTTATGTGAATATGTATATTTTTTTACGATTATATATAATTTCTTCTAATTTAAATCGCATGGAAAAAAATTCGTTCAATATATAAAAAAATTGAATATCTTTAGTTTTTAAATATATTTTTAAAAATTATATTTTTATAGTATTAAATAAATATTCGTTTCGGAAATTTTATTAAAATTATATCAAAATATCATATATTAACATAGTTTATTTTATAAAAAAACTTTTTTTATACAAATATCACGAATTTTACTTAAATTTAAAATGTAAAAAGTAATTTTTCAAATTGTATTACTGAAATATATCTGTATTGTATATACATTTATAAAGTATTTATATATATATATATATATATATATATATATATATATATATATAGTGTTTATGTGAATTTTATTATTTTGTATCAGTTAATAATTGAAAAATATTCTTAATGAATTGATATAAAATATAAAGATAAAATTATTATTAAATGGATTATCTTAAAGAGATTAAATTAATAATAATTTTGTTGGCAATTTAATTGAGCTGAATGTTGAAAATAATTTTTCGACCAATTTACGTTATAAATAAAACGAAATTTGTAATATACAATGTGTTGTATTAATTAGACTTTTCTCGTTAAACATTAAAAGCCCGTCATTATTATTATGAATAAAATGTTGCCAGTTTAATGGTCGGTAAGTCAATAACTATACGAATATAACAAACGAATATATAGAGCTACATATACTCTTTCTACTGGAAGTGTTTAACCCGTGGCTTAAATATAACAACCGCCCCGAATCTAAAATACGTTGTAAACATAAAGGATATTTAATAGCGGTTATTAGGCAAGCAGATTAATGGTGATTGTATCCTTTTGCATTCGTGTAATAATGGCTTTGAGTAAATAACGTATATTTCGTAACGAAGGAAATTATTTACATAAATTCATTTTTCATCAGAATGAATAGGTGTATTGTTATTACTTTTTTCAGTGAAAATAAATCATAGAATGATTTATTTTCATCTATTACTTAATATTGGTTAAAAATGAATATTTTCATACTTGCTTTGTTTATACTATGGAAATTCTAAGATGAACGTTTAGATTAAATTTTTAAATTTTATTAACACTAAACCTACCACGACGGGCCAAATGACCCTTTTTAATATTTTTTTCAAAATTTCATACATAAAACGTTATCACATCGCCGGTTGACTTTACGACTTTTAGTATAATTTACATACAATATATTTTTCAATATTTATTTCTCTCTTGTTTATTTTTTTACCGAGAAACGTATGTAATTGGGGCTACATACATACATGCGACGGGTCAAATGGCCCGTCGCACCAAATACGTTACAAATATATTTCCATATTTGGAAAAAGATGAAAACAGAGAATCTTCAATTCCGCTTGGAGAGTTCGTTGTTCTAAAACTAATGGAACCGTTTACAGGATATGAAAGGTCCGTCTCACCACTGATAATTTTTTTACGAGCACATCATTAGCTGCAAAATTACTAGATGAAAAAAACCTCTATCATTGGAACCATCCGTGGAAATAAAAAAGAATTGCCAGAATTCGCAAAGCGAGCGAAAGATGGTATGCCACGCTTCTCCATAAAACTGTATCAATCGAATCATTGTACACTTACAGTTCATGAAAGTAAGCCAAATAAAAAGTGCTTTTACTAAGCTCAATGCATCAATTTATACAAATTGAAAAAAATGATAGACGTACACATGAAACGAACAGATTATTTAATAGCACCAAATTCGGTGTAGACATTTTGGATCAGATGGCAAGAAAATACTCAGTGAAATCAAAATGTCAAAGATGACCTTTGCAGGTGTTTTTCAATATTCTTGATCTAGCCGGAATAAACTCTTGGCTGTTATATAAAGAAGCAACCAGGGAAAAAATTCCTGGCAGCAATTTTTATTCAAATTAGCTGAAGAACTTGCTGAAGATTTTCAAGATGCGCAGAAAAAAACCGAGAAGATGTACATGAAACGTCAACAAATTCAGGTTTAGTTTCATGTATGAGGAAAAAATTCCAAATAAGATATTGCAAAAGAAAACAAATCTACAAAACTCTGTCTCAAATGTAAAAAATATGTATGTGGCAAATGTGCCTTCCAGGACTCAATCATCTGCAAAATATGCGCTGAACATAAATAAGGTTTGCATATTGTTTATTTCTAAATTCAAGAATAAATTGGAATTTTGTACTTTTATTTCTATTCATTTTTTAATCAAATAAATATACAAATTAGAACTGTTATTTAAACGTTATATAAATGCCAATCTTTGGAATCGCGATTATTTTGTAAAGTTTTCAGTTTCAGATATATATATATATATATATATATATATATATATATATATATATATATGTTGCCATGCCAACTGGCCACTCCTCTTTCATGATGGCCGCTGATGACATCACCAGCGGCCATCATGGAAGGGGAGTGGTCAAACTCATTTTCCATGATGGCCATATATATATATAGTTCATCAACGGCCATCATGAATGATGGCCGCTGATGACATCACCAGCGGCCATCATGAAAGGGGATAGTTGGCATATACACATATATATATATATATATATATATATATATATATTGAAACTGAAAACTTTACCAAATAATCGCGATTCCGAAGATTGGCATTTATATAGTGCGGCCATTTGCAAATTAGAAGAGATAAGAGTAACGGGTGACAAAGACAGCAACGTTGCAGTGAAACGTCTTCTGCGTGCAGGATTGTCCTTTTGACAAACATTTCTAACGCGATCATCATTCAGACGAAGCATTTCCCCTGAAATTGAAAATTTGGCAAAATAATCGCGATTCCGAAGATTGACAAGCCGATGAGTTTCGCCGTGAACTACCGTCCCATCTCACTGCTCTCCAACCTGAGTAAAGTGTTCGAGAGAACTCTGTTCAGGATGGTACACGATCATGTTTCATGGATCATGATCGACGAGCAGTTTGGTTTCCGGGAAGGGCACGTAACTACCCAGTATCTTATTTGGCTGACAGAACGCGTGGCTTCAATTAGAGCCGCAGCAGTGAATGAACGGGGATGTACTTACATCAACAAAAACACGTTTTGCGACTCTAAGACGATGAAAATGATTTAACTGTTGTCTAGAATTCAATATTCTCATCGACATTCGTATCATTGCTGATTGAAACTGACGTTGAATAAAAGTAGTTGAAATAAAAAACGCGTGTATTTGTGCTATACATATCTCGTAATATATGACTTTTTGAAGACGGGTCATTTGATCCCCTGTGGTAGAAATTGATATATATGAAATATCGGTAGGTTTAGTGTTAAGAATTAAAAAAATATCGTGTTTATAAAGAATGACACGTCTATGTTTTTTTTTATTTGAAATTTATTTAAGAAAGTAATAAAGATAATAATAAAAGAAATGATGAAAGTTTAAAATCTTTATATGTAAATTGGAAATAGTTTAAACGTGGGCAAATTTAAGATAAAGGAAAAATGTTACTCGTTGTTTTTTTTTTTTTTTTTTTTTGAAAAAAAATCATTTGGAGCGTAATATAACTATATAAAAATGAATTATCTCTTCACGCAGGTAAAACAAACTGTCATATTCTTTTAAAAATTCAACATATTTATTAACGCTTACTAAACACGTACGTCTATCCACCTACACCAAATATGTCGAGACGCAGTACAATCAACGATTATTTTATATTGAGATTCTCAAACAATTCACATCACTTTTTGTGTCCATTTCGAATGACATACAAAAACCTAATTATTCAACCTTTTAGTCAATACGTTTGGTGGAATTGAGTGGAATTGCGTACGTTGTTAGTTCCACTACGTTGTTACATAAACATTGGAACCAACCCCGTATGATATATACACAGGCAGCAATAAATCCGCCCTACCTACATACGTATGTATACTGACACAAACGATTGCGATTATATAATATACAAACGCCAATTCAGTTCTGTCATTGGTGACACACGAAGAAGGTTATTCGGAGACAAGAACATTATTTTTTGTTATTATTATATTTCACCTATATGCAATTTTTAATCAACGTTTTTAGTAAATATATATATATATATATATATATATATATATATATATGTATATATATATATATATAATTAGTAAAACATATTAATATATAATTACGATGTATATAATGAACTGAAAAACATATTTAAAATGTTGAAAAGTAATATCAGTTTTTTTATTATTCAAATGGAAAAGTATTGTTTTGCATAATGTTTTTTGATGTATAAAAATTATAAACTTGACATTATATTCAAATTATAATAATGAAAAATAATTTGTTTCCCATATTTGAAGTAATTTTAAAAGAGAAATCATTTCATAAACCAATGTTAATTCGTTTATTTTTTCAATATTTAATGAACGTTAGTACTAAAGTTTCTGTTAGTAACAAAAAAGGGTGCGATTTTAATTTTTAATCTGAAACTTTTTCATTGTAATTTAAAAAAATAATGTTCAGTGAACTTAAAATGGATATGCATATTTAAAAAGATGTAAAAAAAATGTTTTTGTAATTACACAAAAAATCGTTGGAAAATTTGTGAATTCTCTTGACGAATCAAAGGCATAAATGAGATTGGATACGTGTCCCTCGAGTTGTTCCTATTTGATTCTATACTTAGATATATACGAACACATTTATTGTCGTGTTGTGTGTAACATTCGTATATATATATCGGTCTTAGGTATAACCAAAATGTATTGTTTTTATACCTGGTACGAAACTAATGAATTATGTACAATGTATTGTTTTATTTCCGTATTTGTGTCATTTATATGAGGTGGACACCTTGTCAAAACCATGAACAAAACGTCACATAGATTTCATTAATTATCCATATGCATTTAGATACATGTAGATAAAATATGTGTATTTAGAAATATTGCTATATTAATGTGTTCTTTTTATATTTCAGTTTTAAATTATATATTATATATATACGAGGGGCCGTTTGATAAGTCCGTGTAATTTCCGAAAGATGGCACCACTGGTGCATATCGAGGTTATTTTTAATTAGTAGCACCTCTTGGAAGAACACACATCAAGTTTCAGCCATATCGGTATATTCCTTTGTGTTTGACAATCGTTGGAATCAAAGAAATCGAGTGATTGTCAAATAATGGACGAAAAAGAATTTCGCGTGTTGATTAAACACTACTTCATTAAAGGCAAAACGCCTCAGGAGACTAAACAGAAGCTTGATAAACATTATGGTGACTCTGCACCTTCGATTAGTGCGGTTTATAAGTGGTTTCAAAATTTTCGGAGTGGCCATATGAGCACAAGAGACGCTGAACGTTCTGGACGCCCTGTTGAGGTCACCACTCCAGAAATCATTGATAAAATCCATGATATGATGGTGATGGATGACAGAAGAGTGAAAGTGCGTGAGATTACTAGTGCTGTAGGCATCTCGTGTGAACGGGTACATAATATTTTGCACCAACATTTGGACATGAAAAAGCTATCCGTCAGGTGGGTGCCGCGATTGCTCACGATCGACCAAAAACGAGGTCGTGTGAAGTGTTGCAAGAACGGTTTGCAGCTGTTTCAGCGAAATCCGCAGGACTTTAAGCGTCGTTTCATCACTGTAGATGAAACATGGATACATTACTACACTCCTGAGACCAAAGAGCAGTCTAAACAATGGGTTATCAAGGAGGAATCTGCTCCGAAAAAGGCGAAGACAATTCCTTCGGCCGGGAAGGTTATGGCGACTGTCTTTTGGGATTCGCAAGGAATAATCTTTATCGACTATTTGGAAAAGGGTAAAACCATTACAGGTGCATATTATTCATTGTTATTGGATCGTTTGAAAACCGAGTTGCAAGAAAAACGTCCCCGATTAGCCCACAAAAAGTCCTCTTTCATCACGACAACGCACCAGCTCACACCTCAGCAGTTGTGGCCGCAAAACTAATGGAAATAGGGTTCCAAATCGTTTCACATCCCCCTTATTCTCCAGACTTGGCTCCATCGGACTATTATTTGTTCCCTAATATGAAGAAATGGCTCGCGGGAAAAAGATTTTATTCGAACGAGGAGGTGATTGCAGGAACGAATGACTATTTTACAGACTTGGACAAATCCTATTATTCGGAAGGGATCGACAAACTAGAGCAGCGTTGGATGAAGTGTATAAGCCTAAAAGGAGACTATGTTGAAAAATAAAAACGATTCATTCAAAAAAATGAAGCAGTTATTATTTTTACACGGACTTATCAAACAACCCTCGTATATATGTATATATATATATATATATATATATATATATATATATATATATTTGTATGTATGTTTATTATTTAACATTTTATTCGTGTGAATCTTAGTAATATTGTTAATTTTTTAAAATTTCTAAAATGTACTAGAAATAGAATGATTCTCTACAATAGTTTTATTGTAAAAATATATAAGTTAGTTGCCATTTTCTACAAAGTAGTTCATCTATACTTCTATACATCGATACATTAAATTTCCTCACTATTGAAAGCTTCTTTGAAGATCTGTTTTCATCTCATGTAAAATTTATCCATTTTTATCTTTATCTTGTCAATACATATAAGGTAGATTTTCTGATTGAATTTTTATTTTGAGAGATAAATATAATTTTGTTCGTTCAATCTCATTTGTGTTACTTATTTTATACTCTCAATCAACATTTGATATCATTCGAATATTTTTGAATTGAATCTATAATATTTTTAATAAGCCTCTTGTAGTAAATTTAAAATTTTAGTAGATTTTTGTTACTTTTATTAAAAATGTCATATTAATTCCCCTTATTCGGTATTTAATATTTTTAATACATGAGAAATATATTATTTTTCATCATAATTTTTAACCTCAGTTATGTATAATATATTCATGTAATAGAAATTTAATTTTGTAATAATACAGATTTCATTTTTATTGATTCTAACAAGTATTTTTAAATATAAAAAGTAATTTTAATGATACTTATTTTTGACTAACATTGTATGTGTATTTGTGAATATGTACTTTTATTTTTTTAATTTATTAATAATAAAATTGTCTGTCTTCATAGCAGCTATTGTACGACTTTAAATTATTTGCAGATTTACATATTCGTTTTGAATAGTGTGAGGGAGTTGTTTAAGATGGTATCTATATAATCTGAACGCAGTAAAGAGCTTTTCTGTTGCACAAACTTAGGTTAATATTATATATATATATATATATATATATATATATATATATATATATATAAATATTCCAACATATGTAACTGAACTGTTAGTAGGCATGTAAGTGAATTGTTGCGTAAAGTTCAAATGCGTTTCTTTATGGATCGTTGCTCAGATACGAACCACTAACGGTCGAACACTCGACTTTACATTTTATACACGTCCTTATACGTTCTCTGCAAATATAGACGTCTGCAATTTTCCGCGATTTCCAGTACGTTGTATAAGTGCATATATGTATAAGTGTGAGAGAGGTATAGAATGCAAGATACGTTTAAGTATTGAAAGCCGAACCATTTCAGATTAAACGGGGAAGTTTGCGTAAACTATGCTCGGTAGCACAGAGATGATTTTTACGAAATTGCAGTTGTACATTTCTATCAAAGAGATTAATTTAAGATATTGGATTCTGTATGATCTTCAGATGTTTGAGTGAGTTTGAGTAAAATTGGTATAAAATGTAAATAGATTTTAAAAATGAAGTGAAATGAGTTTAAAATATTTTTTACAATTTATGATTTTGATGTATTTACATATAAAATCTTGTTATGTTAATCGTTTTATTTAAATATTGTTTTATATTTTTTTTATTTGTCATAACAAAAAGTTTTTGTCTTTTTTTAAAAAGAAAATATTGATTATAACAAGAAATTATTGTAGGAAAAAATATAGAAATATTTGAATATATTTTGAAAACTATTTCTTATTTATCTTTAAGAGTATACTTATTTATAAAGGAGTTTTCTTTTTATAAAATTTATACGACATCTGAATAACATTATCTTTAATGTGTATACATTAATTTCGAAAACCGTTAGTATTCAATAACAAGTAATAGAATATCACAAAATATTATTAAACAGGGATGATTTTCATTTCACAATTTCATGATAAAACTTAAGTAATATTTTAATTATTTATTTATTTTCATACTTTATATACAACGGATGTCAAAATGATTTATTCAATAATAATTCCTTATTCAGATACTAAATATTTTATAGTCAAATAGTGTTGATTTTAGATGACAGAACTGCTAAAACGTATTACTATTGAAATGATGAAACAAACCACGATTTTCACCTCTCATCCGTGTGACCTATCACCGTCAACACCGCCTACGGTCATGGCACGAGACTCTAGGGAACTTGGGGTTGAAATAGGATACCATCTTCGTTCGTGCGTGCAGTTCGATCTTTATTAGCATCACTTACACGTGTCGAGTCAACAAGCTGTTTCACTAATAGGTTTGAGATCATGTTTGCGTTTTTCATCGATTTTCTTTTTCGATATTCATCTGACGTACAAGATTTTCGTACAGAAAATATCACAGATTACTTACTATGATAGATATTTTCACCCAATTAAGCTCAATTATCGATGAAATCATTATCGGTATAATATTAAACTCGTACGGCTTACGTTCTTCATCAAATTCGCAACTAAATGTTTTAGGTTTCATAACTGAAGATATAAAGCTTTCTTTTTTTATAAATCTAATAATATATTTAATGATCTAATATCGTCATCTATATATAATAAGTTATTGATGTTAATTATATTTTTTTCATATTTTATTCTGTATTTGTATAAAATAAAAAATGAAAAATGTTAATCAATTAAACTTTAATATACTTTGAAATCAATTTCTATAAAATGTAATAATTTGATATATACACACAAACACATATTCATACTCATACACAGACAAATATATACATGTAAAGAACGATATACAGTTAAATTTTACTATGAAACTATTTCAATATAATGAAAATAAGAAATGTTCAAGATTTATGTGAATTGTAAAATAAATAACTGTTCACCCTCGAAGCACCTGAAAATAAATCACTTTATACTTATTTTCTTATGGAATGACCTTTTAATTAAACTGATTATAGTTTAATCGAAATGTAATTAAACTTCGTGAACTGGAAGATTGAATCTCCTTTGTAAGACAAAGAGCGTATGTTCATTCGTATTTGTTCTAGAAAATTAAGTAGTTAGATTAAAAGCTGTTTACTTTTTTTGCCTGTTTTTATTATTCGTTCATATTTTTTCTCTTCGTCATTAGTTATTAAACGATTCAATTAGTAAATGTAAAAGTACTTTTTTATTTTCATATTTTATTAAGAAACGAATCATTAATTTGTTACATTGAAATATATTTTTCTTTTAGTGATTGAATTTAATTGAGTACTTTTTTTCTTATTGCAAATATTTATATAGACTTTAATGTAATTATAATCATCTCGTTAATTGGAATAAAATTATATGTCTTTTTCAAATAGTAATTTGACACAGTGATTATATAATTTTATTTAATTATATTTTTTTAGTGATTATATTGTGGATATATATATATATATATATATAGTCACAATATTTTTCATGAAATATTTTTAAATTTTCATTATATTTTTAATTAAATGTTTTTGGATTTAAATAATAATTACTTACATAAAAAATTAAAAGAGATTGTCTGTAATTTATTTAAAATTAACATTCGGGATATTGAACCATTAATTAGCATAATATAGAAGGGTTGAGAATAAACAAGAAAGGTCAGTAATAAGAGTTAGTATTAAACAAACAAAGTTATCGTTTTTGCTATCATCGATCGTTCTTCCTAAGTCATAAACTTTGTATTCGTAAAATTTTAGACTTGACCATAAAAATATTTGGAATAATTCCAAGATATTCAATTAATATTTTCTATATCAACTATCATGGATAAATATGTTATATTTAATGAATATTATTTCGAATTGTTATTTATTTTTAATATAATTTATTTTTTTTGAAAAAACCCGTTTATATGCTAAAAATTATTAAAAATATAAAAAGTAATCACAGGATGTTTAATTTAATTTGTTTGTTTTAATTTTATTTAATAATGAAATTGGTTGAATGATCAAACAAAATCATTCAGACAATGCATACAAAGGAAATAATTTCTCCTTTGGTACTGAGTTGAAATGAACTCTAATATATTATAAAAATTTAATTTAATTAATTTTTATATGATTTATAAATTTTTAGAAGTTTACTTGAATGGAAAAAAAAATTATTTAAAAATTTGATACAAATATAATATATATATATATATATATATATATATATATATATAATATTTTTATTTTCAAAATATTTCTATGTATTTAAAGTATAAAAGATGAGAAAAAGACATTTCCAATTTATTTTTTATAAAATAATTTAAATTATTATTAAAATAAATACATTCATGAAACTTTTCCGATTATACTTTAACACGACAAACATTTATTTTCATTTTGATTAATTTTTGATACTAACATTAAACTTACTCGTTTCAAAGTTCCTCAGTATTTATTTCATAATATGAACTGAACAAGTTACTATTTTGCTTCTGTGCTAGTATTTTTCTATTTTTCTCGAAGAAACATTTTACTGTTAACATAGTGGTGTATTCTAAACGAAACAATTTTCTAAGTTGATCTTTTTTGAAACTAAATAAAGACAAGTACTAGACGTTAGTATAGTTTTGTCTGATGTATGTTTTGTCTGAGAAGAAAATGTTGGGAGAAATACATTAAAATAATTGAATCATCTGTTGAATATAGAAATAGTAGTTACATTTTCATATAATTATAATTCTATTATGACTTTATTAAATTATAATTCTATTCAGTTATGAAAACTTTATAAATCATTTTATAAATAATAACTTTCAGTAATTATTTTTTACACAAGAATTCCAGGATATTATATGAAAAACATGAGTTAGTGATAATATTTAAATTATAATATTAAAAAAATATTTTTATAAATACATATTTTCTTTTTAAAATATTGAAAAATTATAATTAAATTGAAGTAATTGTCTTTTGATAGTATTTAAATTGAAAATAAATCACAGTATATTTAATTTTATTTGTTACTCGGTGTGCTGGAAAGAATTTTAATAACTGTATATTTTTTTTAGTAAACACATCTGAGAAGTAAACTGCTGTGTGTATTTTTCAACTCATCGTATATTTTATAACAAAAACTTTTTTATAGAATACACTAAACAATCCACGAAGGATACTTCTCATAACAATGAAATGTTGTTTAGTTACGTAAGCACGGAACAAAATATCTTTAAATCTTCCTTTTTAACGTAAGTAGTATAAAATAGCTCTCAGCTCAAGTTTTTCAACAAAAGAATCTCTGCTTTCTTTACCGATATTTTCTTCTTTGTGACGATAATGTACGACATAGTTCCATTTACTTCTGCTATTTTAATGATAAAATATCTGTTAGTGTACTTTTTTTTAGAATATTGAAAGCGTAGAGGTAGAAATTTCAATTTATTTTTTAATTTTAACTTTTTGATTTATTGAAATTGATATTAAACATCATACAACAGTTCTATCTTTTCTCAATTTTTTTAATTAATATAAATGATTTTAATTAATTCATTAGAGTTTGTTACATGTTATCTAAAACAACATGAAATATACAGAATATTTTTCGATGTCTATAATTTTAAATAAATTTCTATGTAAAATAAATTAAAAATACTTTAATTTATTTATTTTAAAAACGTATTATTTTTTAATAAGTGAAATATTGATACTTCCATTAAATTTTCATTAATGTGGATGTAGCTGTTATCTTCAGATCTCGGCATTATAAAAACAAACTGTATATATAAATTGTTATATATTTTTAAAATGAAATTTGATATTAGTGTTTTATAAAAAAGGAGTAGAGAAAATGAATTATATTTAAAGTTTAAAAAAACATAAAGAAATATGTAATGATTCAAGTACTTATAATCAACCAAGTTCATTAAATGTATTTGATTATTTATTATATCTATATGTGCTTTTGAATTAAATGTCCATATGTTATATTTTCGTGGTAGACTAATGAAACAAGCAAAGCTCCGCAACGATCTATTTATTAACATCGTCACGGAATGTAAAATTTAGCGAGAATGCCTTTTGTTCGTACTCGTATCGGTGTACATTGGCTAACTGACACAACGAAACTTTGTCGACGTTCACTAATAGATATACTCGAACGTTACCCGTTTTTCTCACACCAGACCACAATGTATACCCCTGTCTGACATTTTGACTACTCTTGAACTCAATTACTGGTGAAATCCGTTAAATTTAGTACATGAATTAAATGTATCTCTTGTTCTCTTATATATATTTTTTACAATGAAGTACGTGTATTGTAATTTATTTCATAGTTAGAGACTTTTGTTCATTTTTGAATAAGTACTTTTAGTTTTGCTTAAATATAATTAGTCATTGACTAAAATAGTCTTTCGTTGTAAAATAGAATTATTTAAATGAAACAAGTCGCCTGTAATTTATGTTTTTTAATTGTTACCAGCGTATTTTACTTATGATATTTCTTTTTACATACAGCAATTAGAGAAATACTTAAATAAAGAAAATATTATCAAAATTATAAAAGAGCATTTTTCTTTTACTTAAAATCACGTTATAGAAATGTTTTATTCAATAAAATATGAAATAAAAAAATATATATTTGTGTTTGTATATATATATATATATATATATATATATATATATATATATATATATATATATACATACTTAAGTATTGCGATAGGACAAATGTTTATTATAACTTTTTATGCCTTTATACACTTGTTGCTTTTACCTCAATTATTAGCTGACCTTTGTTGATAATTGTAGTAGTAGAAACTTGGAGTAATTGAGTAAATAAGATTGCAAGATAACTATTATTATAATAGCAACAAGTGAGTAAAAAATAACTTATTTATAAAAAAGATATATTCTTCTTGATTATTTTTCCCATAAAAACTTATTATAAATATACACTTTTTGTGATAAAATAATTATGTAAAAAGTTTATTGAAAGAAGTATTTAATTTTTAATTAATAATTTTGTAAGAATGCATAATTAAGTATATGTTGTGTATTACATTAAAACTATGATATTTTTGACTGGAAGATTAATATATTTTTTTATTTTATCATTACTAGTTTTTGAAGTATCTAATACAAGTTCCTTTAATATTTGTATACTAAATTTATTTATTATGTATAACTTTAAACAATTCACGTACTGACTATTACTTTAAAACATTTTGTTATAATTTTTCTATTTTTTTTTCATTTCTGCATATTTCAAATAAACTAAAATTAAATGGATATTGTTTACTTATATTAGCAATTTTTACAAATAAATCATTATTTTAAATATGTAAAAAGATAAACAAATAAATAATATAATTGATTTAACATGAAATATTTGCCGATATTAAATTATTAATAAACAACCAAATAATCAGAATATAACTTAATTCTATTTATATATTTATTAAAGGTATAATATTTATTCCAACAACATGAACATTATGAACACGATAGTATAATTGACCAAGGATATATGATCGAAAATAGCATGAACTTAAAATGACAGATCCTTGAATATCAACTTTTTTCCGAGAAACTGGAACAGAATACAATAGTCCTTTTAGTAAACATCTTTATATCCTATTTCTTATGCCTTTAAGTTGATATTAATATAAATAAACTTTATATTATTAATATACGATATTCTTAAGTAATTAGGTTTATTTTTAAACGTTTAACTTAATGTGTCTATTTTAAAATTAAATATGTTAACAGATAAAAAATTCTATTCTTATTTAAATAAATATTTTTTTAAAAAATGTATATAACTATATATACATAACAAAATTGTTTAATTTTATTTCTATTTTCGTATCTAATCCTCTGCTTATTTATATGTTTTTAAAAAAATGTTGTTAATAATATATAACTCATTAAAACTCTTTTCTGATTCAATATTGAATTATGATTTGGAGTTAGGGGATTATTTACATAAATTGTGATATAATGAAATGATAAAAAGTTCAGAAAAATCTTATTAAAAATTCTATGAAAAATTTAATAAAAGAATTAATAAAATTGTAATCAAAGATTATTATATTTTAATAGTAGAATAAAAAGTTCACGTACATTTCTGCAGTTTTAATTTACTTTAGATGAATATTGTAGCACTGAAAATGTAGATTTTTCATGTAATTGCAGCAGTAATTAAAATTTAATGAGTATTCTTAAAAATATAAAATACTTGAGAGGCAGAATGTTTTGTATACGTGTATGGATTTTTAATTGCAAGCTAGACAAAAATAGTAAATAAAATAGAAAATTAAAAATGGATTATACTTTTGTCGACAGTATATATATATATATATATATATATATATATATATTTGAAAACTTAAAGACTGCAGATATGTACCAAAGTGGAAACTACTATAAAATATTGAAAGCTTTCGAAAAGATAAGAGAGAATCTAAAACGAACACTTGTTTTATTTTTATTTTTTTATACTAGTATTGTATGAAATAATAATAGTATATTTATTATTTGTGTGACGCAGCTGTTTTTATTTTCGTACATATATTTTATTCAAATTTTCAAAAGAAAAATAGTATAGATTGTTGTAAATAATGTGCATATGATTTTATTTATACTTTAAATAGATTCCAAATTTATTCTAAAGTAAATTCATGAATAATTATTTATATATTAAATAAACGTTTATTATTATTCATCATACTTATTATGAGATTAACTAATTTATGGATTATTTATATGGAGATATACAATATTAAAATAAATTTGAAAATAAATAGTACATTAACCTTTATATATATTATTCTAGATGTTAAAAAAATATTATCTATCATCGTTACTATATTAAAAAAAACTTATATTTATTTAAAGATCATTTTTGTAATATAAATCTAAATTATTTAACAATAAATGTTACGTTAGTATGTTAACATTACAATTTTCGTAGGCTTAGGATTATTATTTAATGAACTAGAAATTGATCATGGTATTTGATGTGATTTTTATTATGTCATAAACTAGCGCTGTTAATAGTCCACAATAAATTCAGAATCTAAAAAAAACAATATAAATTATTCACTTTTATTACTTTAGTAATAATGTTTTATTCAATGTGTGTTTACAAGTCAGGCCTCTGTTTTCAAGTGAAATCACAATATTACATTCATACATACATACATACATATATATATATATATATATGTGTGTGTGTGTGTGTGTGTATAGGTGTATGTAGGAAAATCATAAAATAAGATAAACATGATTATTTACAACCATTGTTTTGTACGATACAGAACTCAGCAGGATAATACATTATTATGTTTTATTTCCTCATTCCGAATCGTATGCGAGCCTGTGACTATTTTGTACATTTTTATTACCGGCAAAACTTTTATAGTGTTGTTATATATTTGGACAAAACTTTTACAGAATTTTTCGTCGCAACGATGTTAAAATGAATGAAAACGTGCAGATATATACAAAAGTCTCTTTAACGACGTTGCACAGTTGTTATCGAAACAATGTAAGCTTTAATTAACGACATCAGATCGTTATTATCAGGTCTGCTCGTTAATTTTTTTTTTTGTTCGCAAATTGTTGTTCTTAATTTTATTTTGTATTTTTTTTTTATTTTACTACATCTTTTCATATTTCATATTTTTTTTATTTTCATAATTACTTTTATCCAAAGTGTATGATCATAGCTCGATAAAATATATTACGATTTTAGTACACAATTAAAAAAAAATTGATATATAAAGTAAAAGTGTAAATATAAAAAAATAATCTAATTAAATTAAAAATTATATTCACCTAATTAATCTACTATCATAAAAGGATATATTTGTGAAAATAATTGAAATGCAAAATTATATTTTACATGTAATTTATAAAACATATTTTTTAAATAATTATAAAATATCTTAAAAAATATTTACATTAAAAGAACATGTACATAATAAATCGAACAAATTATTTTTTTAAAAAAAATCATCGCATTATAGAATACGTATGATATTAAAAAATCGTATATGTACTGAAGAATGTTGTCACTTTGCTATAAAATGACTGTTAAAATGAAATTATCTTGACCTCATTCTCTCATCTCTGACGGTTGCTATAAAAGAATATACGTCTCTTATGGAGAAAAAAATAAAAACTAACTCTTACGAGGTGCAATTCTAATAAATAGGAGTAATAATGAACATTCCGCACAAATAAATCTCTTTTATATTATTTCAACATATTGTGTAGTAATTTTTGTTGATGTTAAATTTTATCGTATGTTCGAAAGAATAATTCCAAAATGTTACAAATTGCACGTTCAAATCGTCTATGTTTATTTCGAACTTAAATTCATAATGTTCGTTTTGTGAAATAAAAGTAATATATAATATATTATATTTGTGCCAGATTATAACTTTGTTATATTAGTTAATATTATTATATTTTCATGGACATTAAAAAATAACAAAAACTAATTTTTGAATTCAATGTACAATTATTATTTTTATAAAAAAATAATAGTATATTGTATTAAAATTTTTATAAATTTTTCAAAAACTTATGCTATGAAAAATTAATTGAAAAAATATCTTTATTATTATAAATATTTTCAATATCTATCATACAATTGTCTTTAATAGAAATATTTTTCTTTAATTCACAAAAAATATTTAATTTTTTTAATGTAATCGATCAAGATCAAGATTTCGTGACAATTACTAATTTTTATCAAAATTATTTTTAAAATTGTTAATAAATTTTAATCCTAAGGAGAAATTACTTATGAATTATATAAATAAATAAAAACCAATTTCATTAATTAATATAATTTTTATTGAATCATCATTACATCATTACAATTTTTATTGAATCATCATTACATGGTTTTGATTTTAGTATTGAAAATATCTCTGTTATCAATCTAGAGATTTTTTCTGATAAATGTACTTTTTACATTTATATACACATTTTTTTAGTTATATGTGTTTACATTGATTTTATGAAATTATTTATATCTTTCATGATGAAAATATAATTGTTTTCTTAATATTCATGTCTACATTTTTTTAAAAAAAAGTTTCTATATAACATTCATACCAAATTATTTTTTGTTATCGTCAACAAAAAAGAAAAAAATTCAATTGAATTTCTATAATTAAAAGAACAGCAAAAAGCGTTTCAAGATCAGAGAACAGCATCTGATACGGTATTACAATAAAGAGATAGTTGTGTTCGTGACTGGAGATAAAACATAGATGCACCATTATGAACCTGGAAGCAGATGTCAGAGCTTTGAGTAGAAACAAGTGGTGCAGGAACACAGCTAAAACAGGTCTGACGCTTTACGTTTATACGGAAGTAACCAAAATAGAGCTTTCTAGCAGCTGGTGATTTAATAAACGTTTAAGAGAGAAGAGACAAATACTAAGAGACGAAGTACTTTGAAAGTTCTCCATTCGATTTCATTAAGTAGAGTTGCTGTTTTCTTTGATTTCTTTGTAACGAAGTATTTGAAAGGATATATTGATACTTTTTTTAAAATGACGAATTTCTCGATCGTAAATTATTTTGAAACAGATGTGAAGATAACAAATTTTAAATATTAATTAAACATTCTTTTTAATACTTATATAATTTATTATATATTGTTATTAATTATTTAATTATTTTTATCGTAGACTGAAAATCAAATAACGTTAATAAATATGATCGTTCAAAATTAAAGTAATATACTAATATCTCTAATTTACACTCTCTGTTCACTGTTTTATATAATTACCAAGTTTAATCATTGTCGATGTATCTTTTGTATCCATCACCGAACATATTTCATGTTCCATTTCATTTACGAAACGATGTTTCAGATCTTCTACACCCTTATAATCCTTTCGTAAATGTTCACTATTCTCGCATCTACCACATAATACATACCATCCATTTCGATCATTTGTTTTCACCAGCAGCTCATTTTCAGGCGTCTGACCGGAACATTGTCTGAAATCTCCAATCTTTTTTTAAAGTTAATGCACATTACATGCGCCTTGCATATAATGTGTTGAAATCGTTTCATTTTAAAGACTTTTTGATGGGAGTTTTTCATTTTCTATTGGTATGAAAAATCGGTTTATTATTACAAACGTTTTGTTACATTTTTCTTTTTACGCATTTGTGCTCGCTAGTATTTTTTTACTTTTTATAAAAGTGAAAGATAATTGTTTGAGATTCTTAAAAACATAATTGATTATTTAAAGTTGATTGTAATTTAATTTATAGATTACTTTACAGTATCTAGTTATTAATATTATATCCAGTCTTATGATGTGGTAAATTAATGTCGTATATACATTATACGTATGTTAATTAAATTTAATTAGTATATTGCGTGTCTTATTACAAATACAGTATTCAGAATAATAAGGAAAAAGAGCAGTATTTTATGTGTCGAGTAAAAACGATCTATTTTTAGTAACATGAAATATAAAAGCAATTTAAGCTCGATCTTTCGATAATTAACATCTGAGATAGACAGGCATGTTTTAATTACTTTTAAAAACATACTTAATGTTCAATAAAATTAACTTTACCGTACGTAAAACGTTTTTTATGGAATTAGTATAAATTTGTATCGAGAAATTTAAGCATGTCTATTTAAAATATACAAGCTTTGTTTGTTCTTATTTACTTTTTTTATTAATTACTATTATTTAGTCTAAATGAGTTCCATGAAATTTAAACACTAATTATCTTTTTTATACCGACTTCTGGTAAAAAATATCTTATATATAATTTTAATTATTATATTACAATCTATATAATTTAATTTTAGAACCTGTGGAATAAAATCTCGACTATAAAGTAAAAAATTAAATAATTATAATATAAAATGTTACGTACATGTTAATTGAATTTAATTTAAGTATAATTGATTTAACAATTCGAAGTTTTTTAAAATGTAAACATCTTTCAAAATAAAATTGTTTTACGATTTTAAATACAAGTTATATCATTTTTTATTTGAAAAGATCTAAGAAACATTTCAATAATAAATAATATAAATCATTATAAATATATTGGACTTATAAATATTTTGACACTTTCAATGTTAATATTTAAAATTATTAAACATTTATTTATAAATTATTTTATATTTGATTAATAGTCATTATTTATTTTTTCTATAAATTTCAAGATAATAAATTTATTATTTTTGTTTAAAAAAGTTTAAAAATTATTATTTTAAGTAATTATACATATAAAATAACTAATTTTAAAACAATCATTTTATTAATTGGTAGATTTGTCAATAATTTCGATTTTAAGTTTTTTATTTTTATTTAAATTATGGAATGTCTAATCAGTAAAATAGTAAACTGAAATAGAGACATTTAAAATATTTATTCCGATTTCTTAACACATTTTAATTTTATCTATGAATAACTGATATATTTTTGTACAATTTTTATATACAAGTAATTTCCTTATTAAAATTGTTTCATGTTTATTTTTTTTTAATATAACATAATGTTCAAACAGTTTTATTTTTGTAAATAAAATATCTTTATATTAATGAAAATGTCATAATTTATTTCAAACCAATTATTAATAATTTAATATAGACCAAAACCGTTTATAATTGTTAATATTTTCAAATATTTTCTTATTTTAATGAATCTTTTAAGTAAACAAATTTCTATAAAATGTAATGGATGGAAACCAATAATCACGCTCACTCATTATTCACTATAATTTTATTTTTTGATTTTAAAAGTATTTTTACATACTTTTTTATTTTATATTAATTTTTATAATTTTGATTTTAACTTTACTTTTTGATTATAATGTATACATCTTTTATTTTATAAAATATTTTTGCAAGTAAAAAAAAATAATTTTATTCCAAATAAAAAAAAGTTCTTAAAATAACTGTTCATATTTCGACTATAAAAAATATTAAATGTAATACTGATATCAAAAAAATATATTCATGGAATGTATTTATGTTCAGGTTGTTCATCTTTTACTTCTTTGCTAATCATGTCTTTGAAAATCTCAGACAGTTAATCTGTAATAAAATGAAACAGTCTTCTGTTCGTATTACTAAGTCAAATTCAAAGCGTAGAGTATATCGGTTATATTCATTAGTAATACGTGTGACAGACGTTGCTACATGTTCCTTTATTAAAAGTTCTATATTAATTTTGCTAGTTCAATAGTTCAATATTACTAGTAATTTTTGGAATAATAATTTTAGATTTATGTGGTTGATAGTTTATTTGATGCTATATTCGAAAATATCAATAACAATTATTTAATTTATACTCTGACTATCTAATTTTTTATTTAATCTTTAATACAATTTTCTATGTATTTATATTAATAACAAATATTTATATTTATATTATAAAGTACTATTGTTTACATTTCATGTTCAGATTTATTATAAGTATAATCTGTTAATATATAAAATATTGTTAGAATTATATATATATATATATATATATATATATATATATATATATATATATTTATTTATCTGTGTGGGTGTGTATATATATATATATATATGATTTGGAACCCAAAGATATAAAAAAACACAAAAAGAAACTAATTATTAGATGGGATAGAAATATAAAAAAATCCATTCCTGTAGAATAAAAGAGAAAGATATTGTATCATTATAAATGGAAAGTTTTGGGAGAGACTTTCATCCAGCGGTGGATAGAAAGGGTATGTTGTTGATGATGATACTATATATATATATATATATATATATATATATATATATATATATATATATATATGTTCAATATGGATACTGAATCATTTGAAAAGAACATTAATGTCAAACATTATCACTGACAAACAAAAATAAAGATCTGAGAGATAAATATAGAATAAATATACATAATCGATGAATAGAAATAAAAATAATTAAAGGTAACTAAATTTTATTTCTATTTTGAAACGTTATATATAAACTACATTATTTACAAATTATTTTAATATACTTTTCAATTTATTTAAATATGAATTTAAAAAAGAAAAATATCATATTTCGTTAATTAAAATATCTTTAAATAAAATCCGTTCATATAAAATATTTGAGAAGTCCATATAATAAAAGTTATGTTTTAATCAGCTTATACGTTTTTTTATTGATGAAAAATGGAAAAAAATATATTGAGGTGTGTCTATTATCGCATCGAAATTATTTTTTTTTAAATATAAAGGGTAATATTCTTATATATTTAAAAATAAATACTTTTGAATAAATATCATATCTTGTTATACAATATTCAATATATATGAAAAATAATACGTAACGAAACGTACAAAATTAATAATCAAAATTGATTTTTAGATTAAATTTCATTTCTATTAGATTTTTATATATTTTAAATATAGCAGATGAATTTTATTTCCATGAAAATAATATTTTTTAATTAATATTAGTATTTGAAAACATTTTCATTATATCTTTTTTATTATTCAGACATAAAATGATAATAAAAATAATTTTTGCTGTAGTCATCAAGAAAACATGATATATATATATATATATATATATATATATATATATATATATATATATATATATATATATAGAATATGTGAGTTGTATGTAATATTTATAACTCGAGGATACAATTTACCCAGTAAAACATTCTCACGTATTTAGTTTAACAACTTTCGAAATTCACTAAAACAGTTTTCCTGTTCGAAAAAAATGTTCGTAAAGTCGTAAACTGATAAAAAAAAATAGTACCATACGATGCTATCGTCCTTTAAATACTAAAATAATGTGCGTTTTATACAAAATTTAAAGAGGATGATGTTGTAGGTTATTGTCCTTAAATGTTTGAAAAGTCAGCAACCTTACTGACATTTTAGTGTTACATGATGTACGGTTGTATAAGATTCAGTGACAATATTGGAATTGGAATGTGTCCAAGAAAAGTTCACTCTGTTTTTCGGTATATAAGGGTAACCGATGTTCGTAGATAAGTTCATGTTTGAATCGTAAATCACATACAAAGATAAATTAGTGAATGAACGAGTAGAAAAAAGTGTATTGATCTCTAGAACGAAGACCTTTAGAGGTGAACAGTTTTAAATGTTAGAGATATGTACAAATATACAAATTTATTTGTTATTTATTTGTCGTATCATGTTTGTTTGCTTATTTTGATCCTAATTATATATATATATATATATATATATATATATATATATATATATATATATATATATATATTTATGTGTGTATATATTAAATTTCATTTCTGACATTATATTTGTATTTAAATTAAATTTCATAATACATGTTTTAAAATGAAGTTTATAATTTTAATTAAATTAATTGAATCTTTCAAAATAAATTACTCGAAATATTATTATAATAGAAGTTTAATATCGTAAAATATAACATTTGATAGTTAATTATTTTTCAATTTTTTTATCTATTTAATTATTTATTTATAAAAGACACATACACATATATTTATATTTATTTTATTTTCTAAAATAGTTTGTATCAAATTTATTTCTATGTTATTGGGCAAAATCGCTTGTCAAAATCTTTTTAATCAGTAAAATTGAAACTTTTTAGATAAACATTTGTACAAATTTAATATTGGCTAAATTAGTATTTCTAGTTGTTGTATTTTTTTGGAGAGTAATTAAACCTTTCTTGCACAATTTGCCGTGTATCCGGGCCAAAGTATTCTAACAAATCTACCGAAACATGTTTTATTATCTATGAGACTTGAAATCACATCTCGCCGTTGATAATGATGCGAATAACCTTCGTATCAAGCACTTCACACGTTATGTCCATCATCAGAACAGAACAGAGTAGAGAAACTTTATCAACAAGATTAATGGACATGTAATTCATTCTACGTGAGTTGGCGATCTTACAAGACAAACGTAGTAAGGGAGATAGATGAAAAAAGCCCACAACAACGAAAAGCACACAAACAATCTTTTTTTGTTTTGGTGATTAAGAGGTTATATTGAGATGTTTTTGATGGCTCCGTTTATAACGGAACTACCTACTGTGCTGTAGAATAGGGTAAATGAAAAATTTCATACTTGCACGCAACTTGTCATAGGGTCAACTTGAAGAATACAAATTGGTTCTTGTTTTTCTTCAACGTCTGTTTGTAATGAAAAATGAAATATTATATAGTTATAATAATAAGAGATGGGGGGGATATATAAATCGTTGTACAAAACATAAACTTTTTTTTTATTCAAATTAAATTTAAATAAGAATTGTCTATCAAGAAAATTGTTCTGTCATTTTTTATTTATTTGATTTGCAGTTGACATGTTTCAGATTAGTTCATAAATTATGTTTTTATATTTTTTATATCAATACATAATTTGGATATAGAAAATTATTTATATAACAGTTGTGATTAATAGATTGAAAAAATAAATTTTCCTTCTCTAATTTATAAACTAATTTTTATATAATAAAGTTATATTTTATTTAAAAATATGATTCATCCTATCTTTTATAAAAATATATTTATATAACTAATTTTAATTCAACAACTAATAAATCAATAAGTAATAAATATTATTTTTTTAAGTGATTTTAATACGACTATAGCAAATTATCAAATGTTTTTAATACGACTATAGCAAATTTTACCGAAATTAACAATTTATAACTTAAATTTGACATAACCAAACGTACTCTAAATAGATATATGTATAAACAGATAATGGAAATTGGATGAAATATTACATTAATGACTTTTGGAGTTAGAACATCCTGTCATAATTTGTTTTTGAAAAAAATAAAAAAACTGAAATGTTTTGAAACGAACCCTCCACCATCATTTCTATAATGAACTAATGCGCTTCCACCATCAAACTGAATATTACATTGAATTTTTAAAATGGATTTGTGCATTTTTCTATAAAATTATTCTGAAAATATGAATATAAGAATTGTGAAATATGACACTGTATTTAATAAATACAAATTATTTGTCATCGATTTGATGTTTTGAATATTGTAATTAAAATTATATACAATATTTATAGTCTAATAATTATTTTAAATCTCATATTGCAAAAATTAATAAAATGTATTTGAATTTGATATAAATAAACAATAACTAAAATAATAAATAATTTAAAAATTTAGATTTATGTATATTATTAGACAGTTTTGAAATCATTTATTCTACAAATATCGATTATTCGAACTGATATATGTATTCACAGTTGTGTATTTAAACAAAGTGTGTTTCTATATAAGCGATTTTGACATTAGTTAAATCAATTGTTCACAGCTTGAATCTTTCATTGCAAATGTCGTATATATTAATAATGTAAATATGTAAATTTATACCGTATGCAATTTATACTAAAATATGCAACGTATATTTGACTAAATCCATAGATATAGAATTTATTTATGTAAATTAGATTTACATACTTCTAAGAAAAGTTTTTGTTTGCACATGAAATTAATGCTTATAAGTATTATTGAATAAAATTATATGATTTTAATTAATTTTGAAAGATATTTATATTATCTCTTTAGAAATTATTTCGAATATATAAAATTTGTAACCATAAGTTACCAAAAAATTTTTAAATTTTATACAGTGCTTTCAATGCCATCATAAAACTTTGTATTACTTCTTAAAAGAAATTATCATTGTTTCAGTAATTAGTAAGTTTCATAAGTTTTATTATTATTGCATTATATATATATATATATATATATATATATATACCTGTGTATGAGTGCTTATAAAAATGGTATCTAATCAAATGATATTTGTTAATAGTTTACTGAAAAGATATACAATGGTATGAAACATTTATTTCGTTTTTTCATAAAAGATACAAAAATATTTGAAGAACGTAACGTTTCAGCATCATATAAAAAGATCAGAAGAAAATGAAAATTAATGATTACTCGTGAAATATAACCGAAACTGTAAAAATATTTTCCTCGACACTGAATATATGTAATAAAAACCGCATCGTAAAAATATTACTCTGCAAATACATATATACAAACATATATACATATACACACATATATATATATATTTACACACACATCGTAAATTTATATTATTTCGTACTTTTGTTTATTTCGCAGAAAAACTGTTAATATTCCAACAAATGCATTATAACGAAATTTATTTTGATTATATTTCGATGAATCTAATAAATTACATTTATTTATAACCCTACATATATATTTTTATTATCAAATAAGTTATCTTTGATAAAATTACAAAATTATTATTGCAAGGAGGATATAATTTTTTTTACGCCGTATATCGTTTCAAATTGCTTTTTTATTTCCTGCAAATAACAAAATAATAATTTTAAATTAAAATATCATGAATTTTCTCCCTCTTATATATATATATATATATATATATATATACGTATGTATATATGTATATGTACACATATCCTGCTTACAATATTAAACATAATAGAATTTCTTATCAAGAGGAAGATATGGAATGGAATAATGCTCAATTATAGTTTATCTTGTAAGAAAACCAAATGGATACAATATCAGTTTTCTTGTTTAGATCGAATACGACTGTAATTAAAAACTCATATCAGCACAAATGTGAAACATTGAATTTAATTATACATTCGAGTATTTTGAATGAATTTGAACTTAAGATCAACGACAATACATGACGGTTATAAAATATTTATTAACCACTTGAAAGTAGTATTATTATCGTTATCTACTTTGTAGTTATATATTTATATAGTTTGACGTTCATAATCATCGTTGATGATAGTGCTATAAATAGTTAACTTGTTATATGAAAATGTACATATAGATGTAGTATTTAGTTTTCGCTTCAGTGATTTTTTTAACAAAGCTTTTTAGAAAATTAAATATTTTTTAAAAAAATATAGAATTTATTTTAGTTATGTATATAACATAACAGGATTAGCGATGTAAAATTATTGTTTATTTTGTAAATGTTTAGTTATTTACTTTTAAACTATACAGAGATTGGGCAATAATCAAATTCAGAGTTATTAATAGATTCCATTGCTAAATATTTATGAAATTAAAAAAATGAGTTGAGGTTATTTAATTTTAAAATCTTTATAAAGTTATTTTTATAATAAGTAATAATATCAACATTTAAACATATATTCTTTTTTTCAACATAAATAATGTTTTTTTTTTACTTTATTAAAAAATTTAATTAATATCTTCATTGATTTAATAAGAAAAATGTATGTTTTTCAGAAAAAGAACATTTATTAATTCACATTGTTTATTGATTTATTTAAGTATGTTTTTGAATTAAACAAAGGTTTTTCGAAAGATACAATCATATAAATAAAATAAAATACATCGTATTTTACTAAATAATAAATTTATCTAATTAAATATTTGTTAGTTGTTTTAGTAATCATTCAAAATGTCCATTTAACAATAAAGTTTATTTCATATAAAATACATAATTCGATAGAAGTATATCTACTCAACTGAATATTCATAAATTATTTCTATTTTATTATTCAAAAACTATTCTTCTTAAAATGAATAATTTTTATTTATTTTCAAGTTGAAAACATATAAAGTGAATATATGTCGAGATTAATAATGTAACTCTTTTCGATTAGATATTCACGTATTGTATTTTTGCAACCATTATTCTGTGTGAAAGTATAATAAAATTTATGCTGAAACCATTTCTGTATACTGGAAGAATAAGGAAAAAAACAACAAATCCCTAATATAAAAGAAACTTTTTCGTTCAAACACTCGCAGAGTTCGAGCGTATATACGTGAAACTGAAACAAAATCAAATACGAGTGAATCTAGAACTTTTAAGCTCATATAATATAAATGTTTCTCAAACAATCAGTACTGGTATATTATAAAAGAAAGATAAGGAAAATACAATTCATATTATGTTGTATTTCTAAATATATAAATACATTTAAAAATATATATGGAAAATTCAAAGAAGCGTATAACATTTTGTAACATTTTATTTAAACAGATTCTTTTTATTTTGAATATTTGTATGTATATTTTGTATTAAATTTTACGAGAAGAAGTTCTGCAATAAAATTTATTTAAATAATTTTATTTTATATTATTGAAATTAAATTTGTTCCTTTTTTTACTAATCACATCAATATTTCGTCTGAGTGATGTAGAAGTAAACACACACGAGTCTCCTGAGTATATAAAGCTAACTATTTCTCGAATGCATTTGATCTTCATTAGAACTTTATCTCATGGGTACTGAAGCCGTTAAACGAATTGAATGTCTATGTAATTTTCGTTTCAAAAGTAATTTCAAAAAGATAATATCTGTTTTAGAATTTACTATATTTGTATTTAATCTGAATATGAATATATATATATATATATATATATATATATATATATATATATATATAATATAAATAAGCCAATGACGATGATGAAGTCCGCTCAAAGTGCTAAATATGCGAAAATTTACTGTGTGAATTATGCATTTGTTAATACCCAGTGGTAATGAGAAATCTGATTCTGAAGTTTGTACCGTGCACACTGAATATTACATCAGCTGTCAACAACTACTGTTAAGTTAGCACGAATGCAAGTATATGTTTAACGGCTTAACGGCTTGTGTATATGTCTTTCGAGTTACGGAATAAACCAAGAACAAGATGAAGAGATCATAATTGTAATGATAATGATGATGATGATGTTGATAATAAATGATGGAAAGGATGGATGACAAAGTTACGGAACAATTTTGTCATCGCTGTTTTATGTAAAGCGAAATTTAAGTTTGAATGGAATTTGGAAATGTTCATCGATGCTGTTTTGAATATTTCATGTCTTTTAATCGCTTTTTTGTTATAGGGTACGTACATTGTAAATTTCGTAAATCGAAATACTTCATTGTGTATAAAATTAACGAAGTTGCTGGTACTTTATTGTTTATATTTTCACTTACTTCTTAATTGTTCAAACTTTTTTATAAACAGATTTATGATGAAATATACTTCATGCATAAATAATATTTTAATAAAAATGACAGTAATTAATTACTTCTGATAATTTTAATAAGTTTGGTAACAAACAATTTCTTCGATTATGCATATTTATTGCTCTTTGAAAGTAGCTTTTTAATCTTAAAAATTCTTTAAATTTTGTTCAAATAACAATTAAAATTCTTGAAAAACAGTTTTTATTTTAGTCAGCTATTCGTGTTATGGTCTAATATTCAGTAAATATTAATAAATAATATTTTCGAAATATTTCTCTTATTTCGAAAAGATATATTTTTATTACATGAAGACTTTTAGAATTACAAATTTTATTATTATTTTTTGTGATATAAATAGATCTTATCATTTTTATCTACTCTTTTAAAAAACCAATCACTGAAGGTTTGTTTAGTAAAAAATAATCAGTTCAATGAAAAAAAAAACGTTTTCGTAAATATAATTTCATTTAAAGGTTAACGTTCTTAGAACAGTTCTTTTTTACTTGTAAATGTTATAGAAATAATATTATTTCAATGAAAAATTATTCCTTTTCATATAACATCTCAACTAATAAGAATTTATTTCATACATATATTGTCGAAAATATCAAGTAAACACGTTATAATAGAAAATAAAGCGAAAAGTTCAGAAATTTTACTAAATAACAAATAGAAAAAGTTTATTTCAGCGACATATCTTTGAATGTATTGTAGTAGAATTTTCTTCAGGGTTAATAAACCTGTTCGAATAAAATTGTTTTTCTCATCACACGTTTAACTCTACACTTCACAAACACACACACACACGTATATATATATATATATATATATATATATATATATATATATTCCTACATATGTATAAATGTGTAATTATTTTATAAATGATGAGAATGAAATCGTATAACCGTGCTATTTACATACCGTTTATTGAACGTAAAAACAATTTTAATTCAATTATTCAAACATTCTCATTAATCATTGAGAACGCATTCTTCATATAAAGCTTTCTTTGAACGTACTGCTCGTGCCATAGTTCGAACAAGCTATACGCTCGCTCTTAACTCGGTTCGTTCTATTACGTATATTCATCTCACCGTCGACCTTTATCAATTTTGAATCAATTCTGTAAATTAATCTACTTCCGTGTACCATCCAACAAAAATATCCGTTCTCGTGTATTTTTTGTTGTTATTCCAAACAGAACATTTATTCAATATCGTATGAAATATTTCAACTGAAATCGATCTTTCTGTCATATTTGTTTTGAAAAAAGTAATACTGATTTAATGTAGACAATCGGATATATTTGAGCAGAATGTTTGTATTTGTTGAGGTATATATGTAATGATATATTTAGAGAATTTTTTACATCTATATTGTAAAATCTATGTTTAATAAAAAAGTAATACTTATGTGGCAAAAATAAAAATATTTTTATTAATTTTTAATAATTATTAGTTTGATAAAAAAGTATACAAAGCAAATAACTTTTAACTTTAAATAATATTTAATGCAATTTTTGAATGTATTTATACAAACAATCTAATGCCTTTATGTATTCTATTTATTCTAAACTTATGTTATTTCAGATAAGAATAGCATTATTTTCAAACAATAGTCAGTTTTATCCAAAATACAAAATATGTTAATTACAAAATAGAATGCAAAAATATATACACAGACGAATGAAACAAAGAAAATTCTTACAATTATCTCAATCATTAATAAAAACTTAAGTTATAAAACTTTCCTAATTAGTATTATTCACAAAAGTTATTATACGGACTCTGTATTAACATTCTTCAACAACAATTCAGTTTTCATAAAAGCAACAAATTGTTTTTAAGTACAGTTACGTAATGGATACAACATCAGAGAATTTTTTTTCGTATTTACAACGTTTCTGTTTTTTAACTTTTCATAGTATTACAGAGAACCATGCGTCTTTTTAAATTAGCTACTATGTATTGGTTTTTTACTTCTTTTAAATGAAAATAATTCATCTAAATGTTACATACATACATACATACATACATACATACATACATATATATATATATATATATATATATATATATATATATAAGAAATTCAATAAATAAAGTGCTTGTTCATACTGGTAGTTAAACTCATTTATCATCGGGACTTAAAACACTTTTTGTATATTTGTTCATTTTGTTTTATATTCCAAATGAAACTATATGTGTAAAATTGAATGGAAAAAGAGTATATGAGTGTGAAATTAATTTAATAAATTGAACTTAATAACCTTTGTAAAATTTATTATCGTTAAAATATATTTTATTTTATCCTTTTTGATACACGTTTTTATATTATAGATATTAATTTTATTTTTTATAAATTATTACACTATTTAAGATGCTACAATTGATTAACTTTTTGAAAATATTTAAAATATTAATTAATATAAATAGATTATTACTGTTAAATTTTAAAATAAGTTTTGATAATATTAAAAAAATAGTTGTTGAATAATTATATTCAATTTACTAATATAGTTTTATTTGATAATAGTAATTATATTTATTTAAATAAATCAACACTTCATACTATTATTTTAATTTTTTGTTATTTTATATATTTGTATATAATTTATTACATTTTTTGTAGATAAACAAATATTATTTTGGTGAATAGCAATAATAATAATAAAATATCTTCCTAGAATAGCAAATTTAATGCTAGAGTATTTTGCCTATATTTTTGTTTATAACTTTATAAGTTCTCATAAAGTATAATTATTTTATTATTTATATTCTAAAATAAAGTTTGAATACATTTATTTTTTTATTATTTCACTGAAGCTATCATTGCTAATCAGAGTGTAATAAAATAATTTATTGAAACTTTTCAAACGACTAATTTGAAAAATTATACAAATCAGAATAAATTTTAGTTACACTCTAGTGAACTTTATACCACCATCATAAATCATTCGATTAAATAAAAATCTTTTTATACATTTAAGTGAATGATTTTTCTATACGTCTGTCTGCGGAAAATTAAATTTCATTTAATCGCAACGTTGTCCCAATTCGAAAATACGTAGACATTATATTATGTCGAGCTTTATAAACCGATATCAATTTTCATAAAGCTGGCCTCCTCTAGTGCAGTGTCATAATTACTGTGATTTATTTGCTTGAAGGGGAATAGACTGCTAGTCTTAATTTGACCGCCGAGGGAAATTTGCATTAATTCTAAAATTAACCACCTGTGTGCGTTCATCTTACGTTTCGAAAAGATGTTCTTATATTGAAAAGAAAATCGTACTCGACACTATGGAGCTCTGTTTTTGTTACATTAATTAATTATGAAAAATGCTTGGAAAACAAATATTATCTGTGAAGTAGCATTCTTTCTTTACATAAAAATATAGTTTGTTACATAAGTTTCTTGAAACTTATGAACTATTCATTTTATTTTTTTGTAATTGGATTATTGGGACGTAAATTTAATTATCTCATTTATTTTTTATTCAAATAATATATATATATATATATATATATATATAAATGTATTTATGTACATTATCATTGATCATCAGCCTTTTCTATACTATTAAATGAAGTTTTCTCCAAAAACTTTTCCCTTCCAGCTATACAATACCTTTCTTTTCATTTCACACCAATGAATTTTCTTATGACTATCCAATTTATCTTTGTCTTCCTTCTTGTATATATATATATAAAATCAAATGATAAAACTATTTTTATTTTCACAATAATAGTTTTATTTTATCACTAACATATAAACTAAAAAACGAGATATTCGCAAAAGAATTTAAAAGAAGTTTTTATTCAGTATTGAGTTGACAAAGGTTTAATATTTATTTAATATGTGGATTTTAAAATTTACAACTTTATATGAATTGTTGAAAAAAAATTGAATGATAAATCTGTATTGAGTATGTAGTTGATTTTAAGAATATAAAGTGTATGTTGAATTACACACTATAATTTGAATGTGTAACAAGGGTAAAATAACTTCTATATAAGTTATAGAAGACATGCTTTACATAACAAAAATTTGAAATATTAACGTTGTATATACCTTCATTTATTTATTTAGCCATAAATTTTCGGAAACGACTCGCCTTTTTAATAGGAATACGTGTGTGTACAGCGAGTAATAAGGTAATATGTGAGTACTCCTTCACGTTTAAATAATTTATGTGGCAAATCTCAACAGAATGTATATAATAAAAACATAAGTTTTGTGATAGAGGTTAAGCGCATCTTATAATGAAAAAATATACGAGAGTGTTATTATTTAGCACAGCGACGTTACTCGACGACTGTGCAGAAATTTATCGTACTTAGATGTATATTTTTTAATAGAAGAGACACTCTAAAAGCTTTGTAATGTAAAGAACTCGTTTGGTCTTATATCAGTGACGCGAATATGTTTCGTTACTTGTTGATATACCAGTAAGGCGTGCAAGTTCTGAGCTAACAGTGACTTTTTCAAATTACCACGTATCAGCATTACTTTGTTGTTATCAGAGTTTTCAGTTGCAGGAGTGTCTACGGAAATTTATTTTATATGATACGTTTTTCTAAGTTTAAATATAAAATAACATCATTTTAAAATAAGCTGTGATGGAATTTTATGAGCTTTTAAATCTACATATATTTGTATATTAAACTAGTTCAAAATATTCAAGATAAAAGTAATCCATAAAATTTCGGATATAAAACTATTATTGATTTTTCAATAGTATTAAAATAAATCAATAATTTAAAAAAAATTCTAGTGTAATGTAATTATTTTTTTTTTAATCTTTAATATATTTCTGCTCTAAAATTTATTGTTGATCTATAATAGGATCTTTGTTAGAAATCACTCATAAACAATACTATATCAATCCAATGATTTTATAATAAATTGATTGTTCTTTCACTCAGTAAAATTTTATAAACTATACAACTAATCATTAATTATTCACTTTTTTACTGATTTAGATTTCTATAATTAACATCAATTCACTTCTCATCATTATAACATTTTATTAATCATTTCAAGATTTTTTTGTAAGTTACTTTTAATACTGGATTAATAAAAATGATCCAAAAAACTAACAAGATAGAGTTCTTAGAAAAATAAGAAATCCACCAAACAGATAAGACTAGAAGATATAAAAATTTAAAATTTTGACTCATGAATTAAATTTTATAGGCTAATATAAATGCCCAATATTTTTTTTATTTATTTACAAATAACATTATTAAAACACCGAAAAATAAAATTATACAATTCCCTTTTTTAATACAACTTGCATTTTTATCTGTTTTTGTAACTATTTATATAACTAAATGTATTTTAAATATTTTTAATTTATATATATATATATATATATATATATATATATTGTTCAATTTCTATTATATAAATCATTTACATATATTATAAACATACAAATACAATTATTCAGAATTTCCTGGAATTTATAAAATTTAATTTCATTAAACATTCAAAATATTTTCTTAAGTAATGTAACATATTTTGAAATTTAAAACGTTATATCATTCCAAATGAAATATTAAATTTTAATAAAGCTGCACATGACTGAAGATATTTTCAGGTATCGTATTTTTAATACACATACATTTATCATAAATAAACTTCCCTGTATACATGAAATCGAAATATAAGTATACTATAACAGTAAAATAACTTCGAACGCTGTAAAATATAACATAACCGACAAATTGCTTTTGAAATTAGCCCATGCCATCGTATGAAATCGTATACTTTACATTACAGTCACCCTTAATGCTATAATATGTGGTTATGTTACCACCTGCTTATACTATGATTCCAACATGAGCCGTCGTTGAACATTAATGTAACAACGTTCCACAATCGTTTTATAATTAAATGAACTGAATAACTGTACACTCACTTTAACGTTTTATCTAATTTTATTATCTTTGTTATTTAAGAATGAACGCGATATTAGAGAACGATTTTGAAACCTCAGATTCTGTTGTATCTTTCATCTTTGTTTCTAATATATTGTACATTTGAAACCAGATCTATAATTTTCACATATTTGTCGAGTAAATTTTATTATTTGAATTAGTTAACAATCGTATTCAGATTTAAATTAATGAAGCGTATGAATATTTTATAGAGTTCCTATAAATACGTTGTTTCAGTTAATTGATCAAAATTTATAAGATGACTTAAACTAAATAAGCTACTCAACAAACTACCAATCGAAACAATAATTTAAAATATATAAATTTTTATGTACGTTTTTTTTGTAACGAGTTTAAAAACCAATTATTATCTTATTAATACAAAATATTACTAATTAATTTATTATAATTAAATAAAAGATGAATATCTACTCTGTATATTTTTTCCAATTGTACTTTTTTTGATATTATTCGATTGTATTTTTTTAATTCTTTATTTTAATTAAAAGGATAAATTATTATGTTCAAGATACACTGTGTAAATAACTATCAATTGAAAATTATTTATAAAATTTGATTTGGAACGAAAATTGAAATATACCTAATCATTTTTGAAAGATTTTTTCGTATATCTAATAAATCTTTTTTTTAGAATTGCTTAAAAATGTACAAGACAAAAAGTATGTGTATGACTATAAGTGAATGTTTAAAATTTATAACATTAATTTACTAAATCAAAAATAAAATAGGGTTTTCAAATAATTCATTATTTAGAAAAATATTATTGTATTAAATATATCAATGTTTTTATTACTATGATTTTCAAAATGATTTTATATCAACCATTTTAATCATATATTAATGATATTAATTGGCATAATTCTTTTATATATATATATATATATATATATATATATATGTGTGTGTGTGTGTGTGTGTGTATTATATATATAATTTATATATTTATTCTTAATAATATTAGTGAATCCATTTTATTCTAAATAAATTTTAATAAAAAAAACGTAAGCTCTGTTGATCTTTTCTAAAAAATACTTTTATATATTTTCTTTCATACAGTTTTTCCTTATAGCTATATATATATATTGTATAAAATTCATTTTGGAAAAGGATCAAAGATTAAATATACAGTTTGATATTAAAGATATTTCTGCACATTTATACGATTCTATGTACATCTTTACATATACAAATGTAAATAATAAATACAAACATATATATTCATATATATATATATATATATATATATATATATAGATATATATATATATATATATATGAACACACATACACTCTTTGTATGTAAATATTAAGTGTATGTATGTACATGTTATGGGAATTTGCAATATGTCTTGCATGATTGAATGTATGTAAAAACGGAGCTCCAAATATATTTTTCTTCTTTTCGTCTGTATAATAAAGTTTTTATAATATGCTAAGAAAGAAGTATATTTCGTAAATACTCGAGATACATTTACTGTACATCATAGCCATTGATATGCGGGTTATCATTGTGTCGATCTTTATAAAAAAAGGTATATCTCTGTATAATCTCATCGTAGGATATTAACTCACCGGAATCCGGAATCAAAATCTACCCACACAAATAATCTTCAGTGACTTTAGTTAAAATTAGATCGAGTTTAAATAGGATTATCTTTTCAATGTCTCTTGGTTAGATTAAAATGATAATATTACGTGTGTTACGAAATGTTTTAGGATTTTGTATTACGGCTTATCCTTTTTTAATTTTTAGGGATAAATTACTTGCTAATAACGTATATTACAATATATACAAATGTATTTCTTTTTAAATAAATTATATCAAGAATTATTTATTTTGATTAATATCACAATAACTAATTATTTTAACAGCTATTAAATATTACAACTCAAAATGGTTTTAAATTGAAATATGGATGAATAAATTGAATTAAAATTATTAAACATTTATCATTTATTAATATATAAAAACTATAATGTTTATAAATGTAAAAATTGAATTTTTTACTTATGAATTTTTTTTCTTAAATTTTCTGTAATAATTATATTTCTCCCTTTAATATAGTAAATATGTAATTTTAAACATATTAGACATTTATTAAGTTTTTACAATTCTATTTCGATCTTATAACTTTTTTCTAACAATTTATTATTGCGACTTTTAAGTCTTTCAACTACTGGAATCTATTATAAATTAAAAATTCGTATTTATCCATAAACATACTAATATTGTAAGTAAATAGGTATAGATTAGTCGTTTTAAATTCAATCTTACAACTTGTACGTTTATGTAACTTACATACTGTTGAGAGTTTAATCTCAAATCACTTCAGAGAATACATAAAACAAACCACGTCGTATTCTATTTCCACAAATTACGAAATTACCCACGCATATACATATAAGGATACCATAGCTAGCACTAAACACACACCCTGTCAACTAATCAGTTGCGTGAAGTAACACAACATCACGGTATATATTCTTGTGTGTTGTGTCAACGTGATACATAACCGGTGATGTTCAGGAAACACGAAAATGGCGAAATGTAAAGGGTATAATCCAAGTATACATACACATATTAGGCGATGAAGTGAAGATTACAGATATATATATATATATATATATATATATATATATATATACATGTAAATTTTATGAATGTATATATGTATACACATACAAATATATCACCGCATATCGCTTAACAGATATTCTAAATCTATGGGGTTGTTTCATGTAAGTTTGAGGTGTACCACGTCGTGACGACCTATCATGAACTCACATACAAACATAAGTTTGTTCCTCTTTCCTAATACCACGGTTCGAGTGAAATACGTCATTTACACAGTTACATCAACCACATGGAATGGTTTGAATGATGTTTGATAATCGTACATAAAAGCTTACCTATATTCTAAGAATTGTAATTTCATTTAAAAACAAACAGTATTGTATAGTGGTTAACCGTTAAATTGTTGTTTTTATACAAAAATCAGTATTCGAAAATAAAAATCACAAGATATAAATAATATTCGCAATTAAATGTAATATTTTTCAAAAAATATACAATTAATTATATAAGGAATTATTTAAAACAGCTAAATAGATTATATAATTCCTTTAAATCTACTAAATATATTTGAAGGGAAATTTAATTATTAGTTAAGATTGGATTTTGATTGTGAATCAAATATAATAATAAAAAAAGGAAAATAAAAAAGAAGTGAATGATCGTAAACGATCAATCAAACTGAATACATCTCTGTATTTAAAAAAAAATCCTGCGAAGTCTGGAGTTGAAGGTCGAAGTTATAATTTCAATTCAGAATGATTTTATCGAAATCCTAGTCGTATAGAGATATTGTATTTCCAATATTTCAAATTTTTAGATAAAATTGAATAATAGTGACTAATATAATATATGTTTCAGATTGTAAATACAAAGTTACTAGTAATCAATCAATATCATTTCAGTATAACAAGAAATGTATATATAAAAAACTTACATATTTATACTATCATATTTTAAATTCTAAAATGTAAAAAATAGCTTTGAAAAATAATATAAATTATTATCAATATTTTTTTTTAATTTCAAAACATTAATAATAATGACAATTGCATATTCTTTGTAATGTTAATTATAATAAAAAATTGTATATATATAATAAGTATTAAGGAAATACTAAAATAAAAAAATATTAAAATAATTATTTTCATTAGTTGCTTAGTTAAATATTGTTTATTTTTTTATAAAAAAAAACCTTGTACTTTATAATAATGTTTTGTAGTAAAGCATTTCTAAACTTTTATTGATTAACTTTGTTTACAGATATATATATATATATATATATATATATATATATATATATATATATATATATATATTTCTGTAAATAATGTGTGTATTTATGTTGCTAGGTGTATGTTATAGTTAAGAGAAAAATAGCTTGTGAAAGTATAAAAGTTATTAAATTACACTGAATGAAAATGAAATTATATCTACAACAAACTTATTTGGTGTAATGGATATTTGACTTTATTAAATGTAACTAGGTAAAAACGAGGTCAAAGTTTAAAGAGTAAGGTACCACATCTGTTCGGTTTTTGTATGAACAACTTGACGTATTAGATTCCCAGTTTTACCTCAAGTGTACACTCAACATTGGGTTTATAAAAGTGAGCATTCGTTTGAATCGAATCACTAACAGCAAAGTTTACAACGAAGTTATTTCACTAAATGTTTGTACATAACGCATACATTGCTATATGTTTGTATAAATGTACGTATGTTCCATTGGTGTGGTGAAGATAAATCGAAGAAAGTAGAACGATTGAGTGATACACCAATTCATGAAATTCTATATGGTGAAAACCGATGTCAGTTATATTTCAGAACTTTTTTAACAGTGTATTTAGTTTGGAATATTGTTAAAATATTGAATTTGTCTATAGTTATCAATTTAAATTCGAGATTTTATTTTTAACTTTTATTTTTTGCTACTTGGAATAATTTACAATTGTATTTATGTATCACATAGAAATAAAACATCATTAGAAAAAATAATTTTTATATGATATTATTAAATTAAATATATAATTTTTTATTGAACCAATATAATTAAATTTCATTCAATTAATTATTTTTAGAGACATTATTACATTATTTTTGACATTTGAGTGAGACTACTTTCGTATTTTCAATTATCTTTATGTAATATAATCGAAGTTTATAACAGAATTCAAATGAAATTAAAAGATAAACATTATAGATTACCAAGCATTAAAAATGAATACAAAAAACAATAAAGATGATAGTTTCAAAAAAATGATATGAAAAGTAAGCATAAAAATGTTTTAAATAGAAATTTTATATTAAATGATTAATAAAAATTTTAAATTAAATAAAACCTTTCATTATTTAGAATATTTACTATATACTTTATTTTTGTTATTCATTATTATGTTTATTAATTTTTATAAAAGTTAATAGAAATATTTTTCATATTTCAAACATTCTTCAAAATATTTATAATACTGTTATAAAAATATATAATAACATATGTTTAAAAAGTTTATTTCTTTTAGAAAAGAAAATATATAAAAATAATTATGTTTCATGTTCAGTATTTTATATTTATGGTTATTAAAATTAATATTTTTGTTACATTAAAAGGATCATGAATATCAAAATAAAGGAAATAACATAATATTGCTTCTTTTGAAAATATAAGTTTTAATAAGTTTTAATGTAACAAAACTACAAATTATTTTTTTATGAAAATTTAATAAATATATTAACTAGATAATAAGTATTTTGTATGTATAAAAGATAATGTTAAAAATCTTAGAGTTGTATATTTAGTTGTTGTAAAGATTTTGTTATTAAAATAATGTGATAATATTATATAAATACAAGCATGTAGTTTTATGATTTCTCTAGATAGATGAAACTTTTTAAATTATTTAAATATCGATAATTATAAAATTTACATATTGAATAAAAGATTTAAGTTCATTTTTATACAGACGTTGATAAATATAAAAATATATTAAAAAATCTACAAATGTATTTATACAAGTTATTATCATTCTCATCTAAATATTAATGCGAGTCTCGATTTTCATAAAGTTCAAATGCCAGATTCAGTTGAAATTTAAGAGAAGGTTGTATGCACAACTTGACTCGAGGTTATAACTTTCTGGAATTGTTTCTAATTTCAAAGTTGTTTTGAATAACATATTTAGTTAATACATGAAACAAAAAAGTTCGGTTTTCAAACCGTACGTTTATTCTTAGAAAAATTTCAAAATAATTAAGATGAAACAAATATTATAAAAGAAACAAACAATCTTGAAAACATTTTTCTGCAAACAACAATCTGAAAATATATTTTTCTGGGATTTTTCTCTTATATTTTAAATCCTTATTTAAACATCTGATTGCTTTTTTGATATTCAGTATTACAAATAAATTTTATGTTTATAAAAACTGGTATTTTAACAAATATAACCTTTTAAATTTAACTGTTATTAGTATTATATTTCTGTTAAAATAATTACTATTTTAATATATAAGGAATCAATAAATAAACACTTGTAGATTTGTATTACGATTTCTTGAGTATTATCTATGTTAAAATAAGAACAGTGTGTAATAAAGTGTCATACATATTTTTTTATACCTGAATTTAATTTATAGACATATTTTTTCTCTAAATGTATAATTAAAAAATAAAAGTATCATTCTGTCTAGCGATACAAATGAATTAATTAATAATAGAAAAAGTAAATATCTTATTATCTCTAATTTTAGCTTAATTTGAAATTAATATCTTGCTGTACCTTAATTCGTTTAATTTTTTATTATAATTAACTACAGTTGTCCTCAGTAATTATACCTAAAAAAATGATAAAACGTTCATGTTTTTTGTAAAAATTTCAATAAAATAAAACGATTAAATGTACTTTATATTTTTTAATTATAATTTAAGAAACAAATACATTTGTATTTATATATTTAACATGAACTTCAGGTGACAGTTCTTACAATATAATTTTTTAAAACAGTTAAAACGTTTTACAATAATTAATTTTCAATAATACATTCAGAATATTAATTGTGGTACTAATTTAAATAATTTGATTAAGAAAAGATCTTAGTTTTCATTTGAAATTAAATAGTTATGAGATACGTCGCATTGTTGAGATACCCAGTATGCAAATGAAACTTACTAGTTTGCGAGTTGCACATTGCACAGATAATTATAACTTGCTCATATATAGTAATATTATGTTTAATTACAATTGGTTGTACAAATTGGAATAAGCAATTTGCGAAAATTTCTTGTATATATGACATATTTAAACGGAGCTTGTGTATTGCATAACAATTTTATCATAATTACTTCAATGAAAGTAAAATATTTTTAGGTATGTTTTATTATTTTAACTTCTTATTATTATTTTTATTTTTCTTTGGTTTATTTTCTGTCTTCGTTAGTATAATGAAATATGTTTGTTTATTTTTAATTAAGTATACTAAATTTCTATACAAATATGTAACGAAAATACCAATATAATATGTTAAGTTAATTAATAATTTATTTCTATATTTTAGTATTAAAATTAATGAAAAAAAGTATTAATTTATATTTAAATAATACTTTTTATTCCTCTGATTTCAAATTTTAGTCGTCATTTATATTATTAATTTTTTTCTGTTTATATTTTATATTATCTCTATGTCAATTAATTCAGTTATATAAATGTTATATATTTATTTATATTAAATATTTGTTATATTTATTTTTTTTAAAAAAGAGTGCATAAATTATTAGCATAGCAGTTATTTATTTATATTGAATTATCTTATACAAAAAATTTAATACGACTAAACATACACTCGTTTCTAAAGAAAACACGTTTTAATGATCTTAAGTTTATTTTTTGTAATATTTATCTTATTATTTTCTTTTTCTTTCAAAGGAACTATCTCCTATTTACATTTTCCTAGTTTCTCTAAATAATTCAATAAACTTATATTACTGTTTATATATTGAGTCGAGAACCGAGATAAATATTTGCAATAAATAAAGGTATGAATACATAAATAGAACTTGTACACAAACAAATAATTCAAAATAGAAAAGATTAATTTTAGATTTTAATGTATTCGAGAATAATCACAAATAAATATACAAGTCAACTAAAATGCAAGTTACCTTTTTACATAAATCACGTATTATAATCAAGAAAATAGAATAATAAATTGCATGTAAATATTTATAGAAACTACAAGATAATTTAAATTTATATACAATGTATTTATGTACAGTGAGTACGTTTGTAAAATATTGATTCTAAAATGAATTATATAATTAATTATATATTTTAAATTTTATATATAAAATCGTGTTTATCTCGTATATTTCTTTTTTATAAAATATATTCAATTTATTATAATAAAACTTAGTATATATTTCATGCATTTTTTATTTTAAATTATTTATTTTTCAGTGTAACTAACTTCCATTTCTTGATTATAAAAGTCACTTATATATAAATTTATTTATATTAACTTCTGTAATAACTTTTTAAAATTAATTATTTAAACTTGTCCTTACTCTAATAACAATTTAATTTAAACATTAGTTTTATTGAACTTTGAATTAAATCTGAATACAACAAATATTAATCTTCTTATAAATCCTTTTTCTATTTAGTAGAAAATATCTTTTTATTTTCAAAAATTGAATAAAATATATGGTTAATTAATTAAGCGATCAAAGTTAAGGAAACAATTAAATATGATTATTATATCTTGACCGACTTCAAACTTTCTGAACTTTCAGACTGTTACTTTTAGTTCGTAATAATTTCTTTCTGTTTGATCAGATAACATTTGACATATCACTTTATTATTTTTTCATCAATTTTCTTTTAAAAAGCACTAAATATGTTTTTTCTTAATGATAGATGATCAGTTGATTTTATTGCGAAGAAATATATTTTCTAATGTATACAAATATTTTTTGTATTTTTTGGCATTTTTGTGTAAGAGATATCTTCATATGCATATATATATATATATATATATATATATATATATATATATATATATATATGTGTGTGTGTTTGTATGTAATTCATAAATTGCTAAACTGAGTAATATTTAAATGAATATATTAAATATTCATTTCTAATATTAATATTTGTATTTAAAATGTCAAATTCAATTATCCTTTAAAATCGTATCGATCTTTTTATCTCAACTCACATTTCAAATTTTTTATCATTCCCATTTTCGAACAAAAATATATATTCTTTTTAAATAAAACGAATGTATGACAATTTCGTTAAAACAAAATTCAATTTTATTATATGTTTGTACATTTCTATGAATTTTAATAGATGTTCGTCTATGCAGTACGTTGTTTGAATAATATTTTTCTTATTATCGTCGAATTGAATAAAAGAATGTTTGGCTACTTTAAATTTTTATTTTTTTTCTTTTAAATAATATTTGGAGCATTTTATTTTAAAAAGTTATAGATGTATTAAATTCATTTGTAAATATCATAAAGTGTAATTGTTTTAAGTCATAAAGAAATATGTATTTTTCAGACATCTTAATATCTTTGATCTATTCTTATAAAACTTAGAATTTTAAAAAAAGTTTTAGTCTATCAAGCAATACTTGTTCATGTCGAGTTAGTATAAAAGATTTACTATAATATGTATTTTGATAAATTTATTAAGAAGTTAAAAGTTATCTTCAACAAAGAATTAATAAACTCTAATAGCCTGGGAGAAAAACGAAACATTTTTCATTATTAATTTTATTACTACTAAAGAAATGTTGAGCATATATATATATATATATATATATATATATATATATATATATATATATATATATAATTGAAAGATAATTGAAATTGAGTTTAAAAAGACGGAAACTTATCAATTACGACGACACACAGTAAGAAAACGGAACAAATTAATTATATTTGAATAAACTTAAATCCAATTCGTTATAAAACACAACATTTGAACACAAATATAAATGTAAAACTTATATAAAAACCAATTAAAAACACAAACAGAAGAAACTAATTAAGAAACAAATTAATTGTATGTTTTTATTCGTTCGAAACAGAATGATGCACAGAAACAATAAAATGATTTTTATTTGACGAATGATCTCTAATATAGAAGAACGTGATAAACGAGGAGGGAAAAAGTGTTATTAATAGTTTTTTGTGTTTCACAAAATGTCTCAGACGCAATTTTCCAGTTGAACATACACATAAAACATAAACGAAATGAATGTCACGCGAAACGATGGTTCGAACACGCTACCTTAAAACAGTGCCACTTTATCTGTTAAATTGAAATAGAGTTGGGAACAAACTCTACTCCATTTATCCTCAAGATCGAAGTCAATTTCGGTTTAGATTTTCTATCTGTACAATCAATCTTTTAATAAGTTATTAAGTGTCGGCTGAATTTCAGCTGACTCGAACTATTTTCAACGTTTGTTCGTATTTCATAAAGACTGTTGAAATCGCACGTGTAGAAATGAATGAAACTTCTAAATTCTTGTCATTTATCTTTGAATAATCGTAAATGCCTAAATTTAGAAGCACGCTGTATTTCAATCTTATTAGTTATATTCTCAGTTTATAATTTAATACTAATGTTCACAAACGTTTGTAAATAAATAATAAGAGGTTTATCAAGTTGGAATTATTTCGAAGATTATTTGAGGATTAAGAATCAGACTAAAAGATTAATTTTTTTTACTTCGTAATTCAATTAAAATTCAGGAGAATATAATAAATTTATAGTATATTCGAGAATATTAAAAATATTTTACAATATATTTTCTATATAAATCTTAATTAAATTGTATTATACTTTTATACTCATTAATTAATTTTATAAATAGTTTCAAGTACGTATCGATATATAAATATATATATATATATATATATATATATATATATATATATATATATATATATACAATTTATTGAAAATAAATTTTATATTCGTTATTTTCTTAGCCACAAAAAAAACTTTATCTCTTCAGAAATTTCTGTAATATTGTATAAAAAAAATATATAATATTAATATACTTTATAATATATGTAAAAATATTTTAATCGTAAAATAATATTACTTCAATACTAAAGAGTGGCACAAATGAAACTGAAGGATAGTAAGCAAGAAAATATATGTCTAAACTCCTAAATATCATTCGAGCTACCTATATACAGTATAATGAAAAATAATTATTGGTTATTAATTATCATTTAATATGATAATTTAAAACAAATAATAAGTATTATTTTGATTTCATTATTATTAAAAAAGATTATTTTTTAATATTTCATTAACTGTATTAAAAGTTGTAATTAAAATCAATATTAGTCAATAGTTAATAATCAATATAAATTATATTTGCATTTCATAAAATTATAAGAGAAAATTTAATCTGCTGCTACAAATCGATAACACCGCACGTTGATATTTTAAAAATAGTTTTGTACCAAATGACGTTAATGATTTTAATTCCTCTACCATATTTTAAAAAAGTATTTCTGTTTAATATTCTTCTCAGATATTTTAAATATTACTGTGTTTCTGTAAAACATTTAAGAAATATTTCTTATGCAGATAAAATATGTCAAAAGTCTTATTATCGTTCACTTGTCGCTCTCAGCTGTGAACTGACATACAGTGTGCTAATATCAAATTACTAGACTGAAATTACCATCATATATCATCTGAAACAGGGTTTTGTTGACTGGTGTTTTACTTTATGAGTATATATAGACATATTATATGTATATATATATATATATATATATATATATATATATATATATATATAATACTATCCTTTTTATTACACAAAACAGTTATATAAAATGAATATACATATTTCATAATTACTAATTAATATTCTAATTGTAGTAATGCAAGACATGTATAAAATTTAATATAAAAAACGAATATAATTTATATATATATATATATATATATATTCGCACTTATTTTTCATATTATAAAGTTCACGCTATTAAACTGTTTATTGGATTGAAAAGATAAAAGAGAAAACTTTTTTATAATATTCCACCTTTTCTCTGTGTATTATGTGGTTATGATATCGAGAAGTTAATTTACGTTAATATATTCTACGTAAAAATGAAACCAAATAAAGTATATTCAAAAGATTGGATTTTATTAACGTTATTATATTTCAGCATGTATTATTATGGTTTACAGAAAAAACTAAATAAAAATACCAAAATATAATTAATATAACATCTTATTAAATTTATATATATATATATATATATATATATATATATATATATATGTTTAAATCTCAAGTTATTTTAAATTTTAAATGATTTAGACAATATTTTTTTAATATTTTAAAAAAGTTCAAATTTTTATATCTTGTACAAAAAATAATAAATTCATTACTTTTATAAATTTTTATTGATATAAAATTGAAATGTGTTTACCATGTAATAATGCAAAATATATTCAAAATATTTTTAAACAGCTAATTATGCATCTTCAATTACTATTTCCTGTTACTGATTTAACTCTAATATCACTTTAATAAATTAATCGAATTTTCAATAACCAATCTGGTCATTTATTTATGAAAATATATTATCAAACATAAATTGAATTTAATGCAGAATTATCAACCCCTAACACGAATAAACTTCATAAGTTAGAAGGCAACTAGTTAAATTAACATGTAGGTAGGTAGTAATATTGATTTCTGCCAGATGCATTTAGTTTAGTAAAGCAATATACGTTGCCAGTATGGCATTTGAACATTATAATTAAATTGAAAGGTAATTATTTTTCAAAGGATAAATTTACACAATCTGTGATTTATTCGAAACATTTACTAGAATTCGTGATTAATTTAGGTAAATAGTATAAGACTTGTGTAACGGATGTATTTTAGTTTAATAGTTGAATATAAATTTTGTTTTATCAGTTTTTTGGTTAATTTTGCATATATTTAAATATTAACTCAAGTAGTCCATATATCAAATTAATAATTAAAGACTTTATAGTTGGATATACAAGAAATAAATCTGGAATATATTTCGCTGTAAAGTCGTATTTGTTATCTTAATTATTCTATGATAAGAATTTATAGTTTTTTTTTTATTTCCATTTTATTATATTTAGTTGTAGTATATATATACATAGTTCATAATTTTACATAAATTATTGTTAAAAATTTATTTCCTTTTTATTACAATTTGTTAATAATATATAATAAATATTAAATTTGTATATGTTATAATTTATAATATTTATTTCATAAATTAACATTATAATTTATACAATAATATATTAAATCTTCAAGTTCTCAGAATAAATGTGTTCTTAATATTTTACATTTAAAATATTATATGTAGAAATTATCTTATGTGAGAGAGTTTCGTTAAGTATATTTTATTTTTTTTAAACAAACATATTTTTTATTTCTTGAATACTTATTTTTATTTAAAAAATTAATCATTTTAAAGATGAAAATATTACAAACCAATTTTAACTAAAACAGTCGTGTGAATATTTAAAAAATATAATTTCTCATAGAACTAAAAAATCAAACAAATATTTTCAATGAATTAAAATTTTAAATAACTTTAAGTTATTATTTATATGTTTTAAATAAAACAGTTAAAATATATCTTTATTATTAAAAATTTGCTTTATAATCATTTTTCTATAAAACCTGTATACCTACCTATGTCTGTTCATGTATCTATTTGTAAATATATAGGGTAGCCCAAATAATACTGAAGATTTTAGACATACATTTACTTGCTTATTATCATTTACTCTTTTTTACTATCCTTTACTCTCATTTGGGCCACCCTATAAATATATATATATATATATATATATATATAAAGCCCATATATAACTTCTTTAGACATATATTTAAAAGCTGATTGGCTATCCATGCATTTATCGATTTTACATTACAGTTTTAGACCGGAGACACTTTATTATCACAATTTATAATCTAACTTTATATTATATATTTACACTATGCATATACGTCATCGTGTGCAATATATGATCATTATATGATACTAGTACAGATTCAAAAATTGGATTTCCTGTAGCAATTGACGTCATCAGTTCATAGGTCAACGTATCGGTATCATTTAACGAAACCAAATTAATTAGTTTTTTAATTAGATTAATTTTGTTTTTAATTCAGCTGGGGTTAAAATTCATTACTGAAATTACATTAATGATAATATATATATATATATATATATATATATATATATATATATATTTAAAATGAATTTGTATTTATAAATACATTTTAAAATTTGTACAAGTATGTATTAATTCGAATTATTTACTATTTAAATTTATATATGTGGTTATTAGTTATGAGTTTAATTTTTTCCCGTTATTAATACAATTTACTATTATTTATAATATCTGTTCAGTAGCGAAATACACTGTAACAGCTATTTAAATGTAATATTTTTATCAGTATATCTCTCTTCAGCTTTGAGTTTATTTTTATGCATATATTTTTTTCAAAAAATGGAAAAGTATATGAATGAAAAGAATATTCCTAAATGAATTCCAAGTTTATATATCTATGAACATAGTGAAGTTTAGTGTAATTGTAAATTTTTATTGATGTAATAAAAGTTCTCTAAAAACTGTCAGATATTAAAGTTATTATTTAAGTTTACAATTAAATTGTAAAAGTACATTATATATATATATATATATATATATATATATATATATATACACACACATATATATAAGTAAATATGAACATTTTATTTTTAATAAAATGCTGATTTCTGTGCCATTATATTGCACATAAAAATTCTGATAATTTTCCATAATTTAAATTTTATATATCCAATATTTTCACGATAAGATTTAAATGAATATCGTTTAAAATTATCAGAAAATTGTGTAAAAATATCAGATCTTAAACTATAATAAATATACATTTAATGCTTCTATCTACGTTTGATGAGATGTAATTAAATTAAAGTGTGTGAAGTCATAAATTATATATATATATATATATATATATATATATATATATATAATTTTCATGATATATTATTAGTCGAGATAATATTATATAACAGTAGTTTGACCAATATTCAAAATATGCTAAAGGACACTAAGCGTGTTCATTTGCATTAATTCACTAAATTCTAAAATTATGCCACCAATGCATATTGCATATACATATGTTATATTATGTATACAGAGTTACCGAAAATGTACATAATATCAAATTATAGTTTTCTATTAAATTAATGACAAGATTAGAATGGTTTCACAGCGTTCCCATGTTATTATTTATTCAAGTTCGGAGTATATTGTGCTCTGATTCTGTTCGTTGCCATTCAACATGCCAATTAATGAACACAATTCGAAATTGGAATTGAGTGACGGTATTGGATTTCTTATCACTTTTTTGTATCAATATTTTCTTATAAATATAGATACTGTATATTATTAAAAAATACTTGAGTTCAATGAAATCTTTGTATAAGTACCGTTAAAATACATGATCTCTTTATTCATCAACAAAAATAGGGAATATGGAAATAATCTAAAAAAGAATGCTCTTTTAGAGCTAAATATATATTTTAGAATCAAATGATTTAGTAATTCTGATAGATGAGTTTGAAAAATATATAGAGGCTCACAATTTTAATTTTAAAAAAGATTCTCTAATTTAGTTTTATGTTTCTATTATACTCGTATTTACATTTTATATAGTTTATTTATGTATTATCATTAATAAAACTATCACATAAATGTCTATTGCTTTTTTTTTGTTTTTACAATAATCATATATATATATATATATGTATGTATGTGTGTGAGTGTTTGTACATAAATGTGTATGAACACACACACTCACACATATTCAGACAATTTTCTATGAAAATGCATACCAACCATACCAGACGTAGAGGTATCCTTACTTCTATTTATCGTTGTTCACCACAACCTAAAGGCTATGTTAAAATATAATCCCATAAATTCAAAACATCAGACATTCAGTCTTTGTAATTTTGTAGTACAAAGATACACACCGTGAAATTCACCAGAAACGTTATTAGATTCACACTGCATTGAAGCTATTTGTTAGATGCCAGACAATATGATGCAGTGTCCACGGGAGATGAGGAATTTTTTTGTTAAAACTTTCATACTAGCTTATATTCTATCCTTATATATATATATATATATATATATATATATACACATATATAAAAAAGTTTTGGTTTTTCTATTTCTATACTTCTATCAAATATTAAGTGTTGTATAGTTTTCGTTATACGTTTTTATTGCAACAAATGTTCAAATTGCATGCTTTGCATTTGCATACACTTATCAACTCGTATACACTACTCCCTACAATATTTTCAACTCTGTTTACATTATTTTCAGCATACTCGTACCGATGTTGTTTTCCAGCTCGTTAATATCGCGTGTTTGCGTGCTGTAAACCACTGATTAGAAACAATGTTTGTAAAAAAATATCAACTTATCTAGGATTCACATTCGTAAAACTCTTTTTATCAGACTATTTCAATTTATGTTCCTTATTACAATTTAATTTTCTCGAGAAACAGATCACTAAGACTAATATATTTTTATATTCCTATTTATCTTTACGACCATTTTATATAATCGTTGATTTTTGTTCATCATTTTTATTGTTCTGGATTATTTGTCCGTGATTTTTTATGACTATAATTCATGTATAGTAATTCTATGAAAAACACTCTACGCAATGTAATATTATAAGGTTTGGTTCTATTTATAGCTGTTTGTATTCGTCATCGAAATTATTCGAATAAAAGTTCATAAATGTGAATCATCCATGTATAAAATTCTAGTATATTTTAAGGATCTACCTTAAAAAAAATACTACACGAATATTAATATATTATTTTAATTCACCCGTTTAGAATCTAATGTTTAAGAATATTTTTTCTAAAAATTGTTTGATATAAATTTATAGATTTCTTAACATAAAATTAACTTCTCTCTGATAAACATCGTACTTACTGTTTGTAACAATAATAATTCTTTTCATTGCATATTTACAGTAATATTGAATGTAAGTAATAAGTAGAATTAATGTTTTTTTAAAATTTATGACGAATTTTAATGTATAAAAATAGTAACTGAAAGTTCATATTTCTTATGAAAATACAGTACATATATATATATATATATATATATATATATATATATATATATATATATATATATATATATATATATATATATAATTATATACATATCTCGTATAAATATTACAATCTAAATTTCAATTATAATTAATCGTTAGCATTACACAAACTACAGATATGCATATATATATATATTATAAATTACAAACTATCTAAATTAGGCACAAATCTCGTTAATATATAAATTATATAATTATATATATTATATATATATATATATATATATATATATATATATATATATATATATATATATATATATATATATCTGTGTATGTTTGTATGTATATATGTATTTCTGTGTATATCGGTCATTGATACCCCAGAATTTTCAGTAAATAATCTTATTACAAATTGTATACATACACACACACACACACACACATATATATACATATATATATATATATATATATATATATATATATATATATATATATATATATATATATATATAAATATAAGCATTGACTTCTTCAACAAATTTAAATATAGGAACTTTAATTTTATATACTTTCAAATATTCTTGTAAATTATTTATTATTATTATGTATTATTATACTTATATGTCTTTGTAATAAATTATTTCATTTCATCTAAATATTATTTTGTATTAATTTAAATATTTTCATTCTTACTAACCTAATTAAATCCCATATCATATAAACTATCAAATCTCCCATGGCAACTAAATATTTTTTTAAAATTACTTTTACAACAATATACTACCTATTTTATTAAATATAATATTTATCATTTTTTATATAACACAGTTTTTCATCCAGGCTTCCGATTACAACCAGTCAAAAGTATGGAGTTTGTAAATATTAAAAAAATATTTTTGGTTAGTTCCAGTATGATTATTTTTTATGAAGAATTTAATTTTTTTAAATATTTGTACTTATACATTTTATAGAAAAACTACATCAGTTTTGTTTTTATAATTTGCTGATTATATTTTTAGAATAATGTTATAAAATTAATTTTTAACATAATAAACTATCGTCAAATAAAGATGTTGACTTTTTTAATTTTGTGGTATTAATTATAATAATTTTCAATACACAAGTTTATTTCAATTATTGTTTACCAGTTGAACTTGTTAACCACGTGTTATAATAGTTTTTACACAAGGGCGAGTAATTAATTTTAACCAAAGCGATTTCACACAAACCACGGTTTTCAAGCTCTAAAACAGAATTCTGTTTTCTGTTGTGGCTTTCACAATACATACATATTACGTTCAACAAAATAAAGTTCTTGTCATGTTTCTCTCAAATAATAAATATTATGTTCACCATTCACAAGATTTGCTATTTATTTATATTTATTAAATTATTTTAAGAATTATGAAAAAAAATTTCATGCACTATAAAATTACTCACATTTAATTATAATCCCATATTATTTAAATTAATCACCTAAATAATGAATTTAAAATCACATAAAGAAGACAAACGTGGACACTTTGTAAAAGATTGAAATGAACATTAATACATTCATACTTCAAAAACGAAATATAGAGTATAATATTTTTTTTCGTAATTATTTTATGAATGCTTTTACATAAGCACAGTTAATGTTAAATTTATTCAAATATAACACAATTGTTTGTATGTATGTATATATATATATATATATATATATATATATATATATATATGTGTGTGTGTGTGTGTGTGTGTGTGTTATCGTTTTTATTTTATAAAAATATAATTAAAATTGTTTGATTATTAAAATTAAATAATTTGTAGTAATTATTAATTGAATTTATTAAAAATAAACAAATAGTTTGTTAAAATTTATAAACAAAAATTGTGTATAATTTCATTAAATTTATATAAAAAACAAATTGTTGTCTATAGTGAACTTCATTATAATCGAATTTATTTATTAATTAAACGAGATATCAATTTACATGTTTATAATAATGTTTAATTGAATTGATTTATTAAAAAAAAATTCATTTATTTTTCATGAAACACTATATTTATTACGCAAATTAAAATTCGATAACAGAGTTTTCAATTAAGTACAGAATTTCAATTTAATTTTCTAAATAAAGTGATTTTTTCAGTTAATATCTTTGAACAATTATCGTTAAGTAATATTAATTTTAAGAAGAGAATTTTTATTAATTGTTCAGTAAAATTATTATTAAAAATATTGTTTTTCTCTTATATTCTGTTTTAATTAGTTTAATAAAAAAATATTATTTTTAGTTCTATCAAACAGGTGTTATCTTTTGAAAACGTAGTTTAAAATTTTACTCTTTACAAATATTTGATATAAATATACATTTTAATCTATGTGATGTCAAATTATCTTGTTGAACAAACAGTTTACATTTATATTAGCGGATAATTTATTACTAATACTGCCAAACTTACACCAATGAAGATACAACACGACTACGTCGTAACTTACACAGCTGTCACTAAAGTCTAACTTTCTTACTTTTTTCTTTACAAGACTTTTTTGAAACTTTTCCAACATTTTTTCTTCTTTTTACTTTCCAGTCACTCTCAATACTGATGTTTTATTGTTTGTACAATACACACAGTATAAGTTTGAGTTGAAGTTTATTTGTTTTCATTAAAAACAAAGGTCTTAAATACTCAATTAATTTATTTTTCTCGACTCTGATTTTTTTATAATAATCAAAAGAGTACTTAAGCGTATTTTCATCCACATAGTCAGTTATGTGATATAGCTAGTTAGATAATGATTACTATTTGTATATTGACCTAAAAATGATTTTGTTTGTATCAAATAAATTTTTAGTTTCTGTAATATTAAATATCAATTAAAAGCATTTTTTTTGTAATGAGCTGAGAAAATATTTAATATAGGTTTAAAAAGATTTATAATATTAATCATATATAATATAAAATATATTTCTTAGTTAAGTTCTAGAAAAAAAAAACATTTTTTTTGCGTATTAATTAAAATGTAGACTATGTCCATAAATATATGTGCCTGTTGTTATTTGAAATATTCATCGTGGTAACCATTCTGTTAATTTTCTAAAACCTCACGTAATACTAAATATCGTTACTACCACTGCTTGTTACAAATATACCGCATTTCACTCAAGTCGCAATGATGTTTTTCATCGACATTTAATGGCACGTCTGAGATAGAGGTTACTTTGTAAGGCGTCTGAAGGCTAGACGTCGACGGTTATCTCTGTACAGTGATGTGGTCGATTGCGTCGATAGGTCTCGAGGCGTCTCAACATTCATAACACAAAACCGGATTTGTACGATATTTATGTATTATATACACATACATGTATACATAAAGTATATGTATGTATTTTTGTGTTCTTTTACTGGTATTTTCGTATATTAGCTACAGTAGGTACTGTGTAACGATGAAGTATAGATTTATTTGTGTAGCTACGTGAGAAATAAACTATTTGGATGTGCAAGATGTTGAAGTTTTCTCTGCGCTATATTTTTCAATATATTTTTTTTCGATCATAAATTATATAAGAAAATATACTGCTACTTACAAGAAAAGTGATTAATAGCAATCTATAGGCGGTTTGTCTATAATTTTTAATAATTTATTTACTCAATTTTCATTTTCTTCTTTATATACTATATATTCTACATATACATATTTTTTATATAACTGTATATATATATATATATATATATATATATATATATATATATATATTAATGGAACCAAAATCAATTTAAGAATTTTTTTGTTAATAAAATCCTGTAATTAATCTGTCATTTTACATAAATCATTCATCATTTCTCATTTTCTGCGTTGAAACAGAAATTCAATTTTCAGTCAGTCAAGGGTATTATTTAAAAATACGTAAGTTGTGATTTTTATTAATGAAAATGTAATTCAAAATTTTTATACTTTTATTTTACTGTCATTTACATCCACGCAGTAAGTCAATATACAGTGCTGTTCCTTGTATTTGTTCTTTGTAATAGTCGAATCCTTCATGTTTAATTGGAAACTTAATAAATTCGAAATTTAATATTTAAAAAAAATAATGAATGTATATTTTTTTATGATTTTAAAATAATATGAACTAAAGTTTTTGTTTAATTTAGCACTAATTTTTACATATCATTTGTATTTTTAAAATATTAAAAAAATACAATATCGATTGATATTATATCACAGTATATTAAAAAGTGATGTTAGAGTTAATTTTTAATATTTTTTTTAATTACTACTTTCATAACCTTTTTTTAGTAGTAATAATCAAATAAATTATTTTTTTACAAACTTTATATATTTGTATCGCAAAATTCATCAATTTTATTTTTTTATTTTGGTGAATTAACTTTAAAAAATCATAATTTAAAATAAAATTAATGCTTAACGTTGTTTAATTAAGTTGTAATTAAATAAATGGTAACAAATAATTCATTTTAATGGTATTTTTAATTGAACTATTAAAGTTGACAGTCATTATTTACGTTATGAAGTATATTTTTTGATAGTAACAGAAATTTATATTTTTCATATTTTTAACTGCTATTATTTAAAAAATCCTAGATAATATCAGTATTTACATATATTTAATACCTAATTAATTTGAAATAAAAAATATTATGTTACTAATAATTTTCACAACAATTTTAAATAAAATACGTTACAAAATACTTAAAAGTTAATTAATTGAAAAATATTGTAAATAAAAAATAAATTAACACATAAATTTTTGAATTTTACTTCAAAAATACTTTAAAGAAATCAAATTTCTATCTTGATAGTATTTTTTTAGTAGATAGAAAACATTTTATTGTCTTATTTATATCTTTTAAAAGATTTCCATAACATTGTGTGTATTATTCACCATCTGTATACGAACTTTCTATTTATTCTATCTTTGTAAGTTTTCTTTACTCGGTGTATATTGTTATTTTTTACAATAAGTTAATATTTTTCTCTAGAAAATTCCTTACAAACTGATCTATTTTATCAATAATTTCTGTTAAAGTAAAAAGAGCTTAAAAATTCGGTTCTGTGATTTATTTATATCTGTAGAATATGGAAGTAAAGTTTCTACAAATAAAATGCATAAAACTATTTACAATAGATAAAATTAGATATTAATATTATTAACTATTTAATTAAATAACTTGAAAACCAGTTTTTGAGAATCAAAGCTGTTTCTCTAAATTTACTATTAATATTATATTTTGTGTCATATAATTGATGTTTGAATATTATATTAATGTATCTTATGTATAAAATTGAATCAATCAATAAATATGATATTATAACGGACTTGTAAAAAATATATCAATCAAAATAAAATGCTATATTAATATTCTATTAGATATACATATATATTTTTCGATGCTAAAACACTAAATAATAGTTTAGCAATTACATTAGAACAGCAATTACATTAATAATATTTTTCACTAGTATAAAAAAATTACTATTAAGAAATATTGTTATTTGGATAATTATATATATATATATATATATATATATATATATATATATATATATATATATATATATATATATATATATATATATATATATATATATATATATATATATATATATATATATATATATATATATATATATGTTTTAGTATTATTTATATACAAGTAAAAATTCATGAATAAAAATATTAAAATTTAATAAAACACTCAATTTCCATATGCGTTTACCATATCAACACACACACACGTGTGTATATATATATATATATATATATATATATATATATATATATATATATATATATATATATATATATATATATATATATAGTAAAGGCACATGTTATATATATATATATATATATATATATATATATATATATAACATGTGCCTTTACTGAATTACAGAGACGCAATTTTTCAAGAAAGTACAGTTGGCATGGGTTTAATACTTCTCTTTTGAATCGGAAGTTAAGCTTGTATCGATAAAATAAAACGGAAATGGCGAAATTTGATTTCTATCAGAGATACTTTGAATATATATATATATATATATATATATATATATATATATATATATATATATATATATATATATATATATTTATATGTATATATATTTATATGTATATATATATATATATATATATATATATATATATATATATATATATATGTAAACTTTTTGAAACATTTGTGTAATGGTCGTTTCTATTCCGACAGTGTATTGGTTTACAGTGGCAATTTTAATAAAATGATTGATTGATGGTATCAGTGAAATTGGATCATTTTATTATCAACATCGAATATTTCTTTTATCGGGAATCGTATTACATCGAAACAGAATAAACAGAGTGTGAAATTATTATCGAAGTTGAATATTTTATTTTAATTTGTTTATGCTTTTAATTGAGTTATTACACATAGAAATATATATATATATATATATATATATATATATATATATATATATATATATATATCAGTTTTTAACATTATTTTCTTTCTTTTACACAAATTTCATTAATTAATTAGATATTCATGATTTCGTACATTTTTTTAATATAACTACGTATGGTTCTTTATACAAAACAATCATGTAATTTTCAATACAATGTCGTTTTAGTTTATTTTCGTTATGTAGCAATAATTCGTAGTCATAAAAAAATATATAATACAGACATGATGTCAAAAAATGAAAATTTTAATTTTAATCTCGTAGCTTGCCATATAAATATATTAAGAAATTTAATTTTTGGATATAAAAAATAGTTTGTTTATAGAAAAAAGTCTGCACCACCGCTTCTTTGACTGAGTTTTAAATTCGACCTCCAGTCTTATAACATCATATCATAAAAAACATAACTGTCACTGGGCTCTAATATTGTCATAGAGGTCTATGTTCTATATGAGCTGCAGCACTTTAGTATATTTTATATAAGACACTATCAAAAAGACACTATTATTTATTTAAAAAATATAAGGTTTCATTTTAAATGTGGTAATATTAAAGACGTGTTTATTGCTTAAGAAAATTTATATACGTCAGTAAACATAGGTTTTAATTTTTGTAATTAAATATTTGTTATTATAAATAAATAAAAAATTGCCATTTTACTCGTATATGAAAATATTCCCATTATGAGCATTAAGTATACTATTTATATAAATAAATTTAATTTTTAAAGTGCCTTTTTGAAAACGAATTCACATGAGATTCTTAAAGATATTAAATAATCACTCTTAATATTATATATGTATATATGTCGTATATACATTAAATATTTATTAATCATAAAAGGTTAAAGAAAACAAAACTGGAAAACGTCACAAGCGTTCTTTTTTGTTGTCATTTGTATGTACGTATAAAATATTGACTTTTTTACCCGAAGGATCTTTTGTCAAGTTGAATATTTTCATTTTTTCTCTTTTTTCAAATGACAGTCATCTTGCGTATTGAAAATTCAACTTCGTTCGATGTTGACAATTTGTTTTGCATGAAAAAGACAGATATGTTAAGATATAGAACCATGTATGAATTCTCAGAAAAAGTCTTTGTGAATTTTTCAAAGCAATTCAGCTAAGTTCTTTGTCTGTGGTCGACAATATTTATAAAGTATAACATTTTCAAAATACTTCATATTTATTATTTTGTATTTTTCAAAATGTTCAATTTCATCATATATATATATATATATATATATATGATTAAATTGACCACAATATCTTGTCTTATTAAAGATGATAATTCATTTGTGTGAAAGTTAATTTGCCACAGTCCCAAAATAAACATAAATTTCAATATTATATACGAAAGTCATTTGATAAGTATGGTAAAAAAGTAAGAATAACTAAATTGAAAGAGTTAATTAAATTAAAAAATAAATAAATTTACCATACCTATCAAAAGACCCTCGTATTACTTTAGTATACTAAAAAATTAATAATTTTAAAATATTTTGAATCAAATCAATTAATTAACATTAACACTTTGTTTTATTATTGAAAACTATTTTTTTGTTAATAAATACATATAAAAATATAATAAGGTATATATTAGCAAAAATTCCAATTTAATCTTAAACTTTGATCACTAATCTTACGATTGTATGATTTATGTACAATATTTACTACATCAATTGAAGTTAAAAATGTTTACATTTATAATTGCGTATGCATTTTAAATAAGGTGCATAATTGTTTACTTTATACGTATATATATATATATATATATATATATATATATATATATATATATACACACATAAATTAATAAAAGTTAAAGATAACCTTTAGTTTTTTTTCAGGAGCATAAGTATTACACATCAATGCTGTTTTTTAATTATAGAAATATTTATCAAAAAATATTTACATGCAAAATATTTTCCATAAGATTTCAAAAATTAAAACGCCTGTTTTAATTGAACACCTTTTCTTTTTTTATTTTGTATACTACATTGTTTTCTTTTGTCACTTTTTATACAGCACTTTATTTTCAAGTTGCTCTTACTAACAGTGAGCAAAAGATTATTTCTTGTCAAAATAAACATTTGCTCTAGTACTTTTTACTATAGTCTTAATAACTCTATCATGAAATCTTAAAAGGACTTTTATAGCTTTGTTTCAAAGGAAATCGTACTTTTAATTGTCATGGATCTTAAAAATCTCGATGAATGATTGACAAAGAAACGAAATATATTACTTTTGTTCACATTTGGTTCTTGTATAAAATTTTCATGATTTTTTCAGTATCTCTTCTATTATTTTTTTTATATAATTTTATAATTTTTTTTATTCGTATTTTTTTAAGTTTTCACTTTTAAAATTTTTATATAATATGATATTATAAACACACACACACACACACACACATATATATATATATATGTGTGTGTGTGTGTGTATTTTTATATTATTGAAAATTACATTATTATGAAACTGCATTTAAATTTATTTTTAGAAATATAGAAAAATATTTTCTTTTTATATACATTTTTTTCTCTCGTTCTTCTTGTAGGTCTTTTACTTTATTTATTTTATAAAGAATTTTCTTTATTTACTCTTAGAAAATAACCTTCAAAATTAAACTCCTATTTTTCATTTTACGTCATCGCAAAGAAAAGTCTATACAACATGGTGACTTACTTAATTAAAACGAAATGCATTATAACGAAATCTTTGATCTAAGATAAAAACAGTACCTTAATTGTCATTTTTTCCACGAACAACGTATTAAATTCCAATTACATATTACTCAAGTAACTTTACAGAAATTAAAACATGCGTTTAAGATTTTTTCGTCCTTTAAATATATCTAAGTACTTTATTATGTTAATAAATTATAATCTGCCATTTTGTTTAAAGAACATTTAATGGATTTTTAATAAAACTTTTCTGTTACACCTTTTGAAATTTGCATAAAAAGAAAAGTAAAAAAAAGAAAACCGTAATCTCTTCTGAAGTTTACAAGAAATTCATGTATATTATAACTTTAATAGAATTTTTAATGTACACGCTCTTTATAAATATAATATGAAAAACCTTTCCTTCTGTTTTAATACAGTACACAAGTATGTGTATGTATATATGTATATGTTCGGTTGTATACACATTGCCATAAATATAAGCATAATTTTTCTTATAAAATCGCAATTACGGTGATATCTTTTCATACTACTCGATGTTGTACAATAACGTTAGAGTGAGATGTATATGTGTAATAAATGACTTCCAGGCATTATTAATTTAATTTTTATGAGCCACATTCGCAATTTATAGAAGGTACTTTAAGCTTGTATAGTTTTTGTTTACAATCTCAAGAGATTTTCATAAATGCACGTAGATTATAAATGACTTGTACCGCGTTTTCGAGATATATTACTGTTGTAAATAAGTTTAATTTTTGCATAAATACATATCTTGTTTTATAAACAGTATGAAATTTCTTGAAAAATAACTCACGCACCTGTTTATAACATATAAGATAAAGCGAATGAAATATATTCACATTGAATTTCTTAATTATAAATGCACATTGTTCTGTTTTCATATCAACAAACTATTTTATACTAATTAAAAATATATCATTGTTACAATTGAACATTATTTTCATTTTTATCAATATTTCACAAACGTTTGACACGATAATTGTTGAAAATTCAAAAACTGAATAATGTAAAAGTCAAATCTAAATAAAAGCTCAATTCAACTGTCTGGGTCACATCTGTATTCTTTACTCGATTTCATAAGATAGTCAGTAAACTTGCATTTGTAGTCGTAGCCACATATGGCGTTATTTTTATTGTTATTTCATTATAGACTGAATAATATGTTTTATTCTACGATCGATTCTTTTAATACATATTGACAAATGTGAAATTGTCAGTATAATACCCATTGACAAAAAAAAGTCTTTGGAAATATCTTAATCGTCATATAAACTTAGACCCAAATATTTAATTTATTTAATATAATTTCATCATTTATTTGTAATAATTAACTTATGCTTCTATAATATATATATATAAAGCTTTAAATATGTAAACTAAAATTACGAACCTCCATATATTTTCTAAACACTCCCATCCAAGCTTTTTTGTTATTTCACTAGAACCTTCTATTCTAACCTGTATATTTAGCATTATGTTGTAAGAAAAATAATTAATATTTAATCATTAGAACTTATTGTATTTTTATTAATACTTAAAAAGTACTAAAATGATATCATAAAATACTAGTATAACAACTATTGAAAGTCCATTAAGAGAAAAGGGTTGTATATCACTTACCTATCTATTACTCGAGTGCAAATAGTAATTTAAAATAAAAATATTTCTAAGTGTAATGCACATATAAATTTCATATATTTTTATAACATAGACAATAGTAATATTAGACATTTCAAGAAATATTATATATATATATATATATATATATATATATATGTATGTAAGTACACTTTCCTATTTGATATTATTTGTGGATGTTTTTACAATAATGAAAATCAGGAATTGTTACTAAAAACATCTCGACTATTAGATTACATGTGCCTACATGCTTTGATGAACACATTGAAGCTTTTAGATGATAGTTTACAAATATCAGAGAGGATGTTCGATATCATTCATCGTTTGAACTGAGAATATTGACCGAGCAATTCAATATCATCGAAGCGTGTGAAGTTTGAACACATTTGTGGAGAATCAGAATTGTTGATTATGTGAAACGATTCAGTGTACTTATTCAGTTTGCAAAACATTTGATCACGATAATAGTATTAGTAATATCTGTTTGTGATTAGTAGGTAAAACGTTTATGTTTTCAGATAGGTTACAAATTATCTTGAAAATGTTCAGCAGGTGTGGGTTAATAATTCAGATAATGTGTATTAATATAATATATATATATATACATGTGTATCCATTGATCATATCATTTTATTTATCTGAAAATAAAAATAAAAATTAGTTTTACATTTTGAAAAATAATGATCCATGTTAAATTTTTAATATTAATTTTGAAAGAAGATTAAGCATATTACAAAAGCACTAAAATTATTTTAAATATATAGATAATAGAAATTTTAAATTTTTTATATGTATACACTTACTTATTGGTATAAAGTGCACGCATTCAATTCGTAGAATATTAAAGAAGTTTTTCTATTATCATCTATTTATTAGCACAGTAGTTAAGTGAGTTAGCAGGCACGCTAACTAACGGTTGCTTAATTTTATGCATTAAACATTGAATTATAAAATCACTTTGATGTGAGTTAATTACAAACGTTATAATTCTATGGCTAGGTTGTCACTTTCAGGGCAGAGAGTCGACGTTTGCTACCGCAGAATTGCGATGATGACAAAACAGCCACAGCAACCGCTTCTCCGTCTCTTGGGTGCCCAACTGCATGTTATTATTTCCTGTGCCACAAAGAGTGAGGATTTATTGTATTTTTACGTTCTTATTGTGTACAGCTATCGTATGTTCATATAGGACGGCTTTATTTAATAATAACTGAGTTTAGAAGAAGAATTGTACACCGTAGAAATGAAAATCATCAATAGAACCGTGCTTATACTGCGAGTAGATATTCACAAGAGACGAGAGATGATAAAATATATATGTTATGGTTTTTAATAGTCTTTATATCGCATAATACATTTTAATATCATACAAGGAAATAAAATTTTGATTACAATGTTAGAAAATTACATAATTAATCAAAGTATTTGCTTCATATTATTTTTCAATTTTATAATAATTACTGTAACAATTTATTTAAAGATACATTGAAACAAATAGATATAAATTATAAAAGAACTGAGTGAATTTAAAAAATAACTCAGTCAGTACTCATGACAATTCATTCAATACAGTCTGGACTTCTTTAATCGCTTTATACAAATAGAAACGAAAATCAATTTCTTATCATAAGTTATGGGGTATTTGACGATCAATTCTTAATACATCGTTATTTATTCTCCCCTTTAACTCGTTCAGTGACCCAAATAATGGTGATAAAAAATATCTTTAACACATACTTTAAACAATAGTCTATGAATATTAACTAAATAAAATTATAAGACTTTAATTACTGTTTTAAAATTTTGAGACTTTATTTATATAGTTATTTATGATCTACATAATTTATAGTTGAAATAAAGTCATAGATAGTATAAACATAGATTTTAATAAAATTAATTTTGGAAAATTAAAAAATTAGTTGAATAATATTAAATATTGCTCATAATTTTTTATATATCTTTTAATATATGAGTTTAGAATAACTAATTTGAGAAAATAAAGTCAAATATAGTATTTAACTGGTTAATATCGTTTTAATGTCACAACGATACCCTAATCTTTTTAGGATCGAGTAAGGAAATATTTTTGGTAAATACTTTATATTTTGACACCTTAAATTATTTTACATAATTATATAAATATATATATATATATATATATATATAACATCAATGAAATTTAATTAAAATTGAATAGTATTTACTTTCAACATAAAATAAATAAAATTCTGTATAAAAAAATGTTGTTCTATTATGTTCTTAAAATAAATGTCTCTGTATGTCTTCATGCACATACTTTTTTATCATCACCATCAAAGTGAAAAAGCAGTGTATGATATTGAAATGAACTTTGTATAAAACGCGGAATCTACGGATAGATGAATCGCTTCAAAAGGTTTTTACTCACTTTAACACCTTATTCAGTGTGAAAATGTCTGTGTTAAATATCTGTAAAACGAGAAAAAAGAGAATTATTCTATGACTGCATATATATGTATCGATTATGCATCGTACATTGTCCGGGTGGTAATGGACTACACATTAGTATTCTGGTCAAATATTTGATAGTTTCGTGCTCTAATAACGACTAGATATTTTAGATGATGTGAAGTGCAGTTTAAATGTATTTTTCTGTGCTTTGAAATGAAATTATTATAATGAAACGTATGAAAATGGGCATTAAAAGGAATAAAAAAGCTCTATTATATTTTATCCATTTTATAAAATCATGTATAAAAATTGGAAATGAAAAATTATAAAATTATATTTTCCCTTTCTCTCTTTATATATATATATATATATATATATATATATATATATATATATATATACTTTATTATTTTATTTGCATATTTGTTATTTGAACTATTTTAATTTTTTTTCCTCATAACTTTTTAATTTTTATTTATAATTTTGTGAGATATTTTTCTTAAATTTTATTTTGCGATATAAATATTTATATATATATATATATATATATATATATATATATATATATATATACTTTAAAATCATCAAATGGAATCTAATTTTGTACTATATTTCATGTTTCATTAAAACTATATCTGTCTTAAATATCTAATTAAGGTCCTTATTGAAGAGATTATAGATTGCATATATATATATATATATATATATATATATATATATATATATATATATATATATGTCTGTCTGTATGTATGTGTGTATGCAAGTATTTATATGTATGTATGTATGTATAAATGTGTATATTTATATTGTACTCATGTATGTATTTATTGAGGTGTAATAATAACAAACCCAATCCTTTGACCGACACAAATATTTCAACCGCAATTTATATATAAGGGTGTGAAACTTCGAGGTCGATTTTCATTGAACATTCGTGCACGCGCATTAAAATAGACCAGTTGGACGCCGTTTCGCTCTTTCACATAAACGACAAACGGCTACAACGGCGTTACCACGTACATCGTCATGCATTGCAAACGTGTTTGAAATGACATCCAACTGACCGAAGTGAGAATACAGACACATCGACATAAGCATATCAATCATATGTACATATACACACATATACACATTTGTACATACACAGCGAAGTTGACGTTTCGTTCATTTTGATAGCAAATGAGTTTTCGTCATGCGTTCCAACAAATTGAAACATGTTTTTATCATTTGGTGAAAACGCGAAGGGTTGTTATATTTTCGACATAATATTTTCCAATATTGTGTCACGCGGAAAATATTTGGAAACCGCTAAATTATGAAAGACCGATAGGATGAGGTAGTATTTTAACATTGATTGAATTTTGTCTCCTTTCTATATATATATATATATATATATATATATATATATATATATATATATATATATATATATATATATATATATATATATATATATAATATTGTGTTTTTTGATTGATTTTATTAATTATAAATTTGTATGGATAAACTAAATAAGAAAATTCACCATTTAAAATTCACAAAAAATAACAGTTTTATTTTAAATTATAAAGAAATAATCGTAAGGAAAGAGAAATACTGATCAATATTTCTCTTTTTCCCTCTTTATCTATCTATCTATCTGTATATATATATATATATATATATATATATATATATATATATATATATATATATATATATATATATATATATGAATGGGTGACTATTATATATGTACCAAAAATATATATTTGATATTAAATTTATTAATTTACACATATGTTTAGTAACTCCTACACATGTTTTTCACATTTTAATATATAAATAAATCTACGTTTATATTTATAATATGTAATATAAAATATCTTGCTAAGTTACAACTACATTCTAATACTAAACTTGTTGAAATCAGTATCTTCTTGAATGAAAAGCTTTAAGAACGATTTAAAGATTGGAATCAATAAAATAAATAAAAATGTATATTCCATATTGGAATTATCACTATAAAAAATATATGCTATATAAATACACCATTTTGTATTATTATCGAAGAGTTCAAAAATATTTCATTTATCTTAAAAATTTTATCAGTAACATCCACTCTTCATTAAAATTGTAACTTCTTTACTCTTACTAGAATATTTAAATTATTGATGGTAATATCAAACAAATAAATTGCATAAAAATGTTTTCATTTTCAAAAAAATTGAAAATCCATAAATAGTCTTTATAAAATTGTAAACATTTATGCACCCCTTTATTAGCATGCGGAAGAAAACAATGCCTGTAGCGATTAGGTTTGTTAGCATTGAATTTGAAATTGTTTGTTCAATATGTGAAAATTCAAACTTGGTCTGCATACATACTGATTTTTATGAATATATTATTATTGACTAAATATTAAATACTAAATAATAATTATGTGGGAAAATAAATAATAAATCAGTTTGAAACAATTTACAAAAATATATTTGATTTCAACGAAAATAATTAACTAGACATTTATAATTAAAATCACATACCTTTCATTTTCAGTATGTGTTTTTATTTTTTGTGTATTCATTTATCTAATTTAAAGTTCTTACTAACAAAAAAGAGAATTACTTAATTTAATAGCAAAAAACTTTATTCCAAAATCAATCCAACCATTATATATATATATATATATATATATATATATATATATATATATATATATAAATTATGTGTATGTGAGTTAGAAAGTGTTTATTAATTTTTACATAAAAACCGTATAATCTCTTTTTAAGAACACTTGACTTTAATTAAATTATGTTTGGCTTTAAACATCAGCTGCACAAATTTTTTTTCAGAGTAAAAAAATCACACTGTGTTCTCTAATGCATTATTTTCTGTCCAGTTCTATTAAAGACACTCTTGAAAATGGAAATAAAGGTGCATTTAACAAACATTTCTTTAATCGCGGTCTGTCACAAAAAAAGAGCACACTAATGTTTCATAATTCATACTCCACGATCTTTTTTACAGAGAATAAAACGTCCTAACATATTTTCGGTGTGAGCACGATGTGCTAATTCGCTCATTAACGTAGCGGACATTTTACAGGCTGACAGTCAACCGAAATGCAAAGTATTTTCCAGTTAAAATTTACACTGGCTTTTATTACACTGACAAATCAAATTACATCGTTCGGAGTTCTTTTTTGTAATTATATAAATTTGTCTTATTTTTTTAAAAAAATACAGCTTTTAGATGAATTTTACATATTTATGTTTATTTTTATTCATATTGAAAATATCATTTAATAATTTATTTTTTCATTTTTTGAGAAGAATGCTGATAATTTTCATTTAGTTATAATTAGATTAAATATTTAATTCTAATAGTTGTTTTCAAATTTTAATCTCCATTATTTCTCATTAACTTGTTCAATATTTTATGAAGTTTATTTCTTTCTTATAAAAGGATATTGGTTTGGATTATCTAAAAAGTTCTCGACACTTGATTGTATTTCTTCATAGGATTTAATTTTTTCTATTAACATAACTTTCTAAAATCCAAAGCTCCCAAGTCGATTGAATATGTGAGATATATAAGGATTTCCTAACAATAACCTTCGATTTACTTAGGGTATTTCAAGTTACATCTAGTATTATATTATCTTGATAAAATCATTCTTTCTATTCACAAAGTCTGGCCTTTTGATATACAATTCTTTATTTAGTGAAACCAATTGTTGACAGTAATGATCTGCATTCACGGTTGCATTGGATTTGAAAATTTCAAATAACTACACGTTTTTGCAGTCCTACTAATAGTACAATATATCTTTATTTTAGCTAATTTATTTTTTAGTCATTAAAAGAATTCGCTCTTTTCTTATTATTTATTTTGTGAAATTTATTTTTCAACTCCTGTCACAAATCTGAATTTTCTGGATTATATATATATATATATATATATATATATATATATATATATAAAGATCAGATATCACTTGTTTGATTATAAATACAGAAATATTACTCAAAACGTTTATATTGAGGTTCAGAATTCTTTACTTCCTGCAATTATACGAAAAAAAACGTGTCAAATCATATTCTTTGTGATCATTCTCAACGTCGTCTTGTTCAGTGGAAAACGTGAAATTTGCATATTTTTATGCTTTATGTATAGTGGCACGACATAAAAGGATTGAAATTTAGCATTAAAAATCAATTTCCATTACAGACGTAGTCGACGCAGTGGCTTTTGCGGGAAAAAATTGACATTAATTTGATGAGTTATTTACATAATAGTCTCCTATGCTATATCATTGAAATGTTATCAGATGTAAATAATAGTGACATAAACAAAATGGGGATTTATGAATACGTGAAATTTATACTAAATTATACACTATATATATATATATATATATATATATATATATATATATATATATATATATATACACCCCTTATATTTAATATTCAAGGAACAACTCTTAAATATAGTTATTTAGTAACGTTTTCATTAAATAAATTTATTACTTAAGTAGATATGTTCAAAACATATATATATATATATATATATATATATATATATATATATATATATATATATATATATTTATATTTATATATTTATAATTTACATATATATATATATATATATATATATATATATATTAAAATATATATTAAAAGTAGATCTAGTATTGTATTAACAACCATCAGTTTTAGATCATAATTTTTTTATTTTATGAACTCCTATAGAGGAAACTATTTTTATTTAAAAAAATAAAATACCTATTATATTCGATCTATTTATATCTATTACAATAATAAACAAAAGTAATAATTAAAAACATTTATTAAATTCTTTTAGACGTGCGAAGATAAATGTTTAAAGTAAATAAATAAATACTTGAATTTTATAATCATGATCGGTTATAAAGTGAATAATCATTTCTAGTCTTTCTTATAATTATTACTTTTAATATAGAAAGAAGTAAATTGTGTTAATGTAATCCATTTTTTTTAATAGATTAATATAATTTAAATCCAATCACAAAAATTTTACTACGTATTTAGTTAATTTTATTATTTTTAAATCTGCTGAAAAAATATTTAACATAATTTACCTAATTTTATAATAAATCGTGAAAATTAAATATATTTACTCTTTGTAATATATTTCATATATATATATATATATATATATATATGATTGTGTGTCTGTGAAATTTAAACTGCATATTTATTGATATTAATATAAAAGTAAAAGTTAATAAAATATAAGTATCGATTTAGAAACTTTTTTTGTTTATTAATTATTTAACGATTTCAAATAAATGAATACAATTTTATTTGATGACGAGTTCATTTTATGAAAAAGAATTTCGATTCCACGCATATTTTTTATATAGTAACAAAAAGTAAAGGATTTAAATAAAATTTAAATTTGAAATTGAAATTGACAATACAGCGGTTGTTTAAAAAATATATGCAATATTCATGAACCGATATATTTTTTGTTACTCAAAATACGATCGAAATTATTTTAAACATAAATAGCAAAATATCGTTCTTCGTTTATTTACAGAATTCTTGTCAAGTTACGTCCATGCCAAAAGAAATTTCACGGCAGATTGTTAAATAGATCACGATATAAGTTTAAAGAGATGAAAGATCAACAACTAATCGTGTATAAATGTGTACATAATGTCGATAGAAGATTTTAAGATTAAAATGGTCGAGTTTTCAATGCCTCGTTGTTCAAGGAATTTCAATAAATCGTTTAAGTCGTTGTTGGCGTTAATTAGACGAAAACATCGAGACAATTCATTCAGAAATCCATTATGCACCATTCAATTTTCTAAACACTGCAAGAACGATTGTCGCAGACTAATTGAGAAATAAAGTCATCGAAGAACGAATCGAGTGTACTTACTATTTATAAGTTTATTATTTGCTCGTTCAAAATGGCTATAAAACGAGTCGGTCTGAAACTTTCACTCCATCCGGCAACAAAGTTTGTGAGATCACAACGTTTTTTAGATTATCGTAGAATTATGACGTGTCGTTACCGTCATTATAGGCAAAAGTTTGGTCGCGATAAATAAAAAAGAACGAAACAAAAAGTCATTACGGAACAACGGCAACAAATATAATTTTCTACGACGATCGAAATCAGCCCCACATCAGCTGCGTGTCATAATCAACCACTATTGATTTTATGATTACGGCGGTGTGGCGCGTTTCGTGCGCCTTTCATAGACTCGGAAGAAGACGAAGAATCGCACCGTCGTCGTCATTGCCATCATCATTAATATTACTACTAGAATCATCGATAAAAGCGACACTATTTAGTAAACGATCAGTGCTTCACAATGATAAAAGGCAAAGAGTAGAGGCGCCGTACCGGTGGCCCCAAGACCATGCAGCGTCTGCGGACCACCTTGAAGCGCTCAAGAACCCCAACCGGTGCCGAAATGAAGACTCAGAGCAGTTTAGAAGTACCGAAGCAGGTACGATCAGCCTCGTTCGACGAAATACAGCTCGAAGCGAAGCGCCACCAGCAGATGTTGTTGCAACAATCGTCGGAAGAAAGGGTAACGGCCGGTGGAAGTCTGCTCAAAGTACCACAGTTTTTGAATCAACGCTCGAAGAGTGTGGATTCGGGAGGAAGTGACGAATCATCAACATATCTCGAAGTACCGCGTCGTTTTCAACGTAGACGGTCGTCCGGTTCCAAAACTCCGGTATGCGTGCACTGTCTCTGCGTAGAAGAGTACATGAGACAGAATTCGCTATCGAAAGGCGAATCAGGCTCTTCTGACAACACGGATGGTGGTAGATCGTTTAGCCTCAGCGATGATACCACATCTAGTGACGACGAAGTGATCGATTCACCGGAACCGAAACCGATTCCTCCTTATCCCAACATTCAAGCATGTAGTATAACTGTTACGTTATCTCCCACATTACCACCTGGATCTCCTCCGCCTAGTCCACTACCACCGACCATAGAACAGACGTCAATACAACCCGGTACATATCCACCACCTCTCGCCATCGAACACTTACCCGATGAAGAAGCGCCGACGACGCCGACGCGTCGAAAATCAATCCAGAGACAAGAAGCATTTTTCGGTGAACCGAGCGGTAATTCGTTGGAAAATGTTTCCGACGCAGTTTCCGATGTACCTTCCGACGTCGCCTCGGATTATACATCGGAAGGTGCGGCTTCCGAAGGCGATGTCACTACCGTGCAAGGACTGATTGTGCGTGATATATATTTAACTGTACCTGACTTAAAACGCGATCGTGCCGCATCTGTCGATTCGTGTTTCTCGAAAGTTTCGTCCCAAGGAAAAACCGAAGAATTACAGCATTCCGGTGTCAGCTTAGAAGTACCTGTTAGTCCGAATGTCACGCTCAGATCGAGATCTGTCGATATTGTATTGCCGACCGATGAGCAAGCAAGGTATAAAGCTTTGGCGATGACAAATGCTGCCGCAGCGGCTGGTACGAGCGCAGCTGCGGCCACCAAAGCAACAAGAAACTCAATTGCCTACGTAAGAGTGGGGTATGTGAAATATATTTCAACTTTATTGTTCACGTCTATGCATGGTGGCTCTTTTATATATTTTTGCATGATATTTCAAAACATTTTACGTTTCTTCATAACTTTCTAGAAATATTAATAGGTATTCATTAATTTGTGTAAGATATACAAAATATTAAAATACAATTCAAACAAAATAATAATAAAATTTAAATTATTATTATTAAACATATATGTAAATATATTCGTATACAAGTATATATAACATTTTCAAGTTTCACATTCAAACTCATTTTACATTTAAACAGTTCTCTATTTTATTATTAAAAAAATAAACATTTTTCAGTAAGTTAATGTCATATGTTCACAGATTTTTTTTTTAAATCACATATTTTGTATTTGTTTGATACTCTTATAAATGAACTATTATTACAATATTACTATTTAAAATTAATATTTTTCGAAATGTTTTTAATTCAGTAATAGAATTCATTTTTAATTAAAAATAGATACTTAATTAATATTTTTCGTTCAGAGGATAAATATATTTTTCAAAATTAAAAAATACACATATTAACTCGTTGTAAATGATAACACAAAGTAGATTTTTTTAAAAAAAGCAAATCATCCTTAAAAGAAACTATTTTTGAATTTATTTTATTATAGTACATTACATATTTTTAATTTTCTTTCATTAAAAGTAAAATTATTTCTAGTATATTTCTTTGCACGTTATTTTTACATATTTTTCAGACTTAAATACGTACATACATACATACATACATATATATATATATATATATATATATATATGAGGTGTTTTTCATATCTTTAATGTATTTTAAGTCAACATTTTAATGCAAAACAGGTTGCTTTCTTTTTTGAGGTCAGTCTTATTTTGTAAAGAACGAAGATATATCCTAAGGAATGTTGTTAGTAAGAATTAAAAGAGCGCTCATGCTGAATTCAACCGTATGCTCGTTTTGTTATTTTTACAGTCATCAAAATTCCTCTTGCTTTATTTTATTTCATCTTATGAACGTTTAGATTTATAATAAAATATCATAACACTGTCTAAATATATCAAATAAAGAAAAATATAAAACAGTATATTATATACTTAAATTTGTATTAATTTCGGTTTTATATAATCATATGGCATTTTTGATTTTAAGAAATTATAAGTTTGTTATACCAATAAATAATGTTGAAATAAAAATTAAATGGAATTTCATATGTAATTTTACGGTTTTGTACTTTTTCTCAAATAATTATTAAGTTACAAAAGCAAGTGTCATGAAAATTAAATAGAAAAAATTAATTAAAAAAAAATGAAATGTCAAGAGTACAAAAGTTCAACTTTGTATATGAAGAATTTTATTTTTTATTTGTAAATTTAAAATAAAAAAATAACAAACTATTTTTATGATATTTTAAAAAAATATAAAAAGAAAAGCTGAAGCTTAATTTTATAATCCAACATCGAAAAGTCATTAGTTTTAATATAAATTACATATTAAATCCATTTTCGTAATTGTTAGAATCATAAATATATATATATATATATATATATATATATATATATATATATATATATATATATTTTCTCATACAGACTTTTATTTAAATTTGAATGAAGAACCTTTTTAATCACATTCAATCAATGAACGACAATTATATTTTTAAATGTATAGAGTTTGTTTTATTTTCATATAGCTAATGGACAGAATTTAGGAAATATAAATCATTATTGTTTTCACTTAATACTTTACTATCTACAATGTTCCCATATAAACTTTTGTCTGCTTGCAATATTTTCTTAGGATGTGAAATTTTTTTGACTATATGTTTGTGTTAAATTACATTTATAAACTACTTTTTCTCGGAAAATAATCAGTATACAAAATAATTATAATAAAAACACATATTATTTTTAAATAGTAGTTAAACCAAGATATTATTTTTGTACAAAAAATTAACTCTATTATTTTTGTTATTATATTTTTCATACACTCAGGCACAAATCTAATTTTTCGTAAGGTTCGCATATTCAGATGCTATTTTTCATTTATTCTTCTGTTATTTTTACACTATTGTTGTATTTATCCATAATATATTATAAATGAAGGAATTAATAAAAATAAAATCGTTTCTTGCAATTTCTGTCCTTCAATACAATACATTTCTATAATTAGTCGCTTAAAATGCTTACGTGGGAGTAAAATGTAGTGTTAATTACCTAAATGTCATCTGCGCTTAATTTTATTCATTTAAATAAATTTGTCTATTGAAAAAAAAATAATTATATTCAGTTTAATTTATAAAATTAATGTAATTATTCTAAATTTAAAAATTAATATTTTGAATTATTTCTAATTGTTGTATTGTATCAAGAAATGTTTATTGATTTATATTTAATAAAAATTATAAAATATTGAACAATTTTCTAAAATAATAAAATTTCCAAGTCATAATGCCTGATCTGTATGATATGTAAATTTGTTAAGGAAATGTGAATAAATTTTATATATACTTTTCAATAAAAAATATGAATTATAACAAAAACATCTTCAATTTACGTTTGTATACCAAGCAATGAATGTTTAATTAATAACTTTTTTATAAAAGCATTCATTAGATAACTATTGCAGAGATGAAACACATCAAAAATCTCTTTTGTCATCTAAAAAACTAAAAAAAAAAACGTTTTACAAACAATCTACTGCATCGAGATATATTTATCGCACCGTAAATGCTCAAGCAAATATTTGGGTTTAATCTTAAATTCAACACTGGCGTAAGAGTGTTTCATTAATAGTAACGTAAGTACTACAAATATTTAAACTTTGTCAACGACGGAGGACAGTTATAACATTTAACAACAGAATATCAGAATATTTTGAAATTCGTACTATTCTCGGTACAATGAAATATTATCTGGAATAAATAAAAAAAATATAGGTGTTAACTGTATATCAAATAATTTATGTATTCGTTTGCACGATTTTAAAGAAATGAATATTTATATTTCTTTTTTCGTAAATGGATGTTGACGTACAGGTAGAAGTATGTTATTAATTTTGACTTCACAGTAACGCCAAGATAAATGTTCTTCATATAAATAAAAACTTTTATTTATTCAGAATTTTCAACCTTTAATTTCATACTAGTGTTATATATAATATAATGAAATATGGAATATTTTAATAATCTATACTTTTTTGCTTTAAAATTATATTTGTATGTTAATTGTTATTATTTAAATATTGTTTATTTATTTTTTATGCATACACACACACACACACACACACATATATATATATATATATATATATATATATATATATATAATACACAATATTTATGTGAATATTTGTATATCACTTACATTATCAATATTGATTTAATTTAACAAGTAATCTGTTTATTTCTTTTTCAGTAATGATTATAATTTCATTTAAAAAATTTTCTTATTGCCAAGAGTAGAAAATTAATATATTATAGAAAATATTTATATATCTTTTATTAATTAGGGAGAAATTTGATCTAGTTTTATACTATTACTGAATTATTTTCAAAATAAAATTCAATAGAATGTTGCTTGTCTCGTTTTTGTTAAAACAGAGTGAAATAATTAACACTGATGACGAAAAGCTTGAAAGACTACGACAACAAAAACTTAAACTAAAATAAATGTCTGATGAATAGAACGTACTGTAATATAATTAGTTACTTCTTTGTGTAATCTTTTGTATACAACTTATGTAAGTACTATTTAATGTAACATATTTGTAAATTGGAACCAGCACTTTGCACAAAGAAACTTTAATGTTATTATCAATTCTTGATAGTAAATTCAACTTGTAAATCCATATACAATATATATATATATATATATATATATATACATATACACTTGATAAAGAAAAGGATATAGTATATATGCTATATAAATTCATATACAGTATCTTTCAATGTTAAATATTTTTTAGTACCTATTGTTTATTCTCATTCTATTGTATATACTATATTTCGCATTACAAATATCGTTTACACTTTTAAATACATATTTTTTAAAATGAAAATATTCGTTTTATAATTTATTAACTATCATTAATGAAATAATACATATGTGTATATATATTTTTTATAAAAATATTATTACTTTTTAAAAATTGTCTTTAGATCTTATTAAACAAAATATTTTTTTAATAAAAGAAAAATAACTCAATATTGAATACTGTTGTGAAAAATTATATATTAATGTATCTATAATTTTTCAATTGTATCAATTTTTAAATAGTTTGTTTTTTGATGAAGATGAATTGCTTTTTTAATAAATAACAACAGAAGTCTTTTTTAAGTTTCAGTTTGATACAATTATTTTTATTAAAAAAAATAATACTGATTTATTTATAAATAATTATAAAACGAAGTTATAAAAAAATGATGCAATGACAAAATATGATTGACTTTTTTCATATAAATTAAAACACAAGTCATACGATAGTGATTTGAATAACTCAAGTGAATAATGATCCATAAATTTAAATTCAAAATTTTATAATTTGTGTAGTCTTTAATGGATAAATTAGGATTGTTATCGTTCAGTAATTGTAACAAAAGTATATCCGTATTTTTTATGGATTAATTTTAGAAAAATATAAAACATATTGTTTATTTTTTTTAGAAAAAATATCATTTAATTCAGTAATTCTATTAAGAAATTTCAAGTTTCTTAGAACCTTTAAGGTGTTTTCATTTAATTCTAAACACTCCTTATCTCTAAAACTAAAATCCCTATAACAATGTATTAAAGTGTAATCGTAAAAGTTTGTTCATTTTAATTCCCATGTCCTATAAAGTTTATTAATGGTTTTAGTAGGTACAATGTCACTAACTATTTTATTGATTACATTAAACAAGTAATTCTTAATATAAATTTTACTATTTTATCTTGAAACGTTATCGTAGAAAATTAAAATTATTGTTTTGATGATTAGTTTTGTAACAACTTTAATAAAAGTGTGCAAAACTTAAAATTATTTCACAGTATGAATACATTAATATTTTTATTCGTGTAGTTGGAGTCCTAAAGATACTAGATTAATATATACATAAGTTAAACTGGAAACTCGAAAAACTGATTGATAAATATAATAAAACGCGAATTGTATGTTTTAGAATAGTTCAGTTATAAATGACACATTTTCTGTTTCTCTCATTGAATTATATATAATGAAAACTAGCAAATGTCGAGTAAAATGTCGAAAATTACAGTCACGCTATTGCAATACTTGCACGACTGAATAAAACATATACTTACTTATAGTTGTTATAAACTTGTTTATTTTTAACAGTGTACTTTCGGTGTCAAATTACACGGGATGTAATGTACACCGAGAGATAAACGAAGAACAAATAGCATATGTTGCAAGAATAACAAAGAGAATAATATTCGTACTCCTGCGACAAGGTATTTGATGTTCCTCTCCCATGTCACGCTCGAAAGAATTTTTTTTAGTTCGATAGTCGCGTAGTAGTTATATTACTATTATGGAAAACCTACTACATGACATCATGAGATCGACGATGAGGCACAGCTCTGCGGCCCACTATTCATTTTCAAATGAATAATGCTATTTTATGTACATATTGAGTTGTGTTCGTATGCGAACTAAAAATGGTTGCCAACAGGAAATACAGAACAGAGGATGTCGATCAAGTACCATGACCGATAGTGTTATTCTGTTATACGAAATAGATTCATTAGCGTTTTTTAGTTTAGTGATTCAGTTTCGTTTATCTTATTCACGTTTCCATGGTGATTGTTTTATTTCATAATCTTAATTTTACCAAACTGTTGTGTTTACAGTCATGCTTTGATACGCGGTGAGTTTTTCGAGCCATCTATCCATCCAACCATATTCATTCATTCATTTCGTCTCGATATGTTGTCCTGTTGCCGAACGAAATTTCATTTAAATTTCATAAACGTAATTACTTCGAATGTTTGGAGAGAAACGAGCGCGTATAAAACATATTGAATGGATTTGATTTCTGTAAAATCCATTTCATCCTTTCAATTTATTAAATTAATACGAATAATATTACAATTTCAAATGAAAAAAAGCACATGTACTCGTGCTTGAAATTTATTTTAAATATCAACATTTCTGTTATTATTTATATTATTACATTTTCAGTTTTATAATGTATGCTTTAATTCAAAATTAAATTTAATTTCACTCCGTAATTAATTCATAAGAAATACATATATTTTTTACTTAAATACATCTAACTCAAAAACGAATTTTAAATACGAAATGTATTATAAAATTACACATATATTATTTACTTCGATACATACATAAGTACCGAATAATTACTTAAAAAATAAAATCGCTATTATCATATTTTTATAATAATTTTGTAATTTTTTTTAAAAAAAAAAACAATAATACACCTAATTATGAACATATATGGATACGTACATCGATCGTCAGTTACAACCTTGAAAACAGTTTGTTGGCTGCTACTGAACGTTGCCTCTTTCTCTTTAACTAATTAATTATGTATTTTTATTAAATTCGCAATACCTTCTTTTTAGCATTCTATATTTTTTCAGTTGGTTTTAAAACTACGTTACAAAAAAATAACAATATAATATCACAAATAATTACCTCCATTTAAATTATTTTAATATTTATTAAATTTCCTCTGATTTTCTTTTTTAGACTACATGTTAGAAAAATTGCTTCAAACCCCGATATAATAATATCTGATAGATAATCAATGTTTAAATATTGTAAATTTAAAATCACAATATTATATATATATATATATATATATATATATATATATGTGTGTGTGTGTGTGTGTGTGTGTGTGTGTGAATATGCAAAAACCAATTATTTATAATATTGTACATACAAACCCCAATGCTTTTCTTTTTTTCATAAATAGAAATAACTTCATTATGAACTTCATAATAGTCATTTATTTTAATTTTTAACTTAAAACTTGCAACATTACATATTACTCTTTGTTAATGTTTTCAGTTTTACAAAAAAATAACTATTGTATGAATATAACTGTATAAATTTAAAAATAAAAAATGTAAATGCATACATTTAAAATGTTGTGCAAATTGAGTTTATTAAAATTTCTCTTTGTAAATATACGATATAAACATAAATAAATATTGAATGTTTATTATAAAAAGTTCATAAAATAATTATTTGCTGCATATTTTATAATATATATATATATATATATATATATATATATATATATATATATATATGCATACATATAACCGTAATATAAATTTATAAATAGTATTATCATTGTGAGTTGTTGGAAATTGTAATTAAATTGGATGTAATTTAATTTTTACATTTAATTGTAAAAGTTTGAAAAGTCAGTATTTTTATTTTCTTTTATGTGATAATTACACATATGTATGTAGAATAAAGTTTGTAAATTTAATATACAATTTATATGTATGTATATATATATATATATATATATATATATATATATATATATATATATATATATATTCATATGTGAGTATAGAGCTATTTTGTATAGATAATGTCAATAATACAAACTTTTTTTTCTGTTGATCTACTAATATTTCATCATGATTTAAAAATAATGTAGATCTAAATTTTCTATCCTTGAACTTCATATTCGTAAAATGTTCATGCAATTTTCATTAATTTTAACAACAGTTATCAGTTTCGTTTCTGTTCTTAACAATATCTGTTTACTTTTAGATTGGATTGTAATTCTTTATTTTTTTCTTTTTTTAATATATTCTAAAAATGTAGATATTTGAATCAATTGGAATCAGTGTCAATTGGAAAAATTGAAAAACAGCTCATAATCATTACCTTTACCTTCATCAAAATTAAACTCCTAATTTATAATTATATTTCTAATTATTTTATAATTATATATTTCAGAGCATTTTATAATTATATATTAACAAAAAACGTTATATGACAATTATTTTAAAAATGTAATTAAATTACTTTTATACGAATAAATTATTTCTCAATGCCACGTGTTTTCATAAAAACGAACAATAAATAATTGATGAACACTTAGAGAATGTTTTAGTCTTAGTAAGAAAATCATTTTGTCAGAATAAATTTCATGAAGAAAATTTGGCACTGTTTTATAGTAAAATAAACTTCTCAGAATAGCATTTACTTCATGTTTCGGTAATTTAACATTTTCCATTTTTACATCGATCGCTTTTTTTCAATTTCAAGCTTAGTCAAGTGTTTATTTTAATATTTATTATTGGCGAATCGAAATATATAGCCAATAATTCAATCACATACGACGGGTTATAAACTAGTTGTTATTATAAAATGGTTTTATAGCAAACATATTACCTACCATTCAGTTGAGTACTCTTACTAAACGTAAAAACCTTTCAACAGTTATTAGTCATAACACCCCCAACCAAAATGTGCGTACAAGAACAGAATTTCAAATTATTTACTTTCTTACTGTACTTTATCTTATAATTTACCAACCATAACATAATTTTTTTATAATCATTTCTTCATTTACTAATCTAGTCATTAATTTCTTATTATTAAATAATTTCATTCTAAATACACTTAAATTCTTTTATTCAACTTATTTAATAATTTATATTTTTTAGATATTTTACAAATAAATAATAAATTGTTTTTATGTTTTTCATGTAGTCTATTCCACTTAGTTACTTTTAATTAATTATACAATAGATCGTATAAAAAAGAATTTCTTTACAAAAAGGATGACGTGTACATTTGAAAATAATTTATATGGTAGATATATATATATATATATATATATATATATATATATATATATATATATGATGCATACACATTGTTATACATAGAATTACTAGTATAATTTTCTATTCCTTGAAGAGTGACTATAAAGTAGTTTCATATTATATTAAATAAAAATATTCATTCAAGTAGCGTTCTCATCCATGCACAACAAGAGTAGTCTCATTATTTCGCTGCAAGCGTTATTTTAACTTCTAATTACATGAATTTACATTGTTAAAGTTTGCAAGTTCTATTTTGATCGAGCGCATTAATTTGTTAAACTTTTATTGTCGTATACAACAACGAGACTTGCATACGTTTCTGTTTTGCAATAACACTGCAATCAATGTTAATTACATTGTGCATTAGTGCATTGAATTGTACACGGGTTGATTTTTTTTCAACGATATTAATGACGTATGTACGTTAATTATCGACCAGTCTATTATTTTGTTAGCACTTTTGATTTTTAATGTTTTTCATTTTACAGTTTTCAATCTATTTATCATTGTTTGATAAATATATTTTATTTTTATTAAATGACAAAAACTAGAGTATTAATTATGTATATGTTCATCCAAACCTAGATTTGTGTTTTATTAAAAAGAAATAAAAGAAATTATACACATGTTTCCTAATATACCACTCTATACACAGGTTTCTTTTTAATAAAACTCAAATTTAGGCGTCACATTTTGATGACCCTATATATATATATATATTAATTTCTTATTTTTATCTTCTATAATATTCAGAAGAACTACTAGTAAGAAGAATAACATATCTATAATTTTATATATTAACACATAATACAACATAAGTATATTTATAATTTATAAAACGTTTATTTTTTTGAAAAGTGATCAAATATTTCTTTTAAAATTAAAACTAAGATACTAATATAAATCAAAATAACAAACTGTTTCACATTTCCTCTATGAATCATTATTACTTTGTCTATATAAATCATTTTGTAGATAAAAATTCTTTAAAAAATTGTACACTTATTTCATTGTCACGAAAATAACATATAATATTTTTCTAAGTTTATATTTTGATAAAAATTCCGTTCTGTAACAAAATATCGTCCGGACGATCTAAATATAGGATATGTCCCGGAAAAGCCGGACGTATACGAACTCCACATGATATACACAAAATATGTTGTCTTCATATAATACAGTAATAAAAAAATCCAACATTTATGTTTGGTGTTAGTCATAGTTTAATATTTTATCTATTTATATTGTTTACTTGAGATTTATCTTAAAAATGTATACATCCAGTCTAGTCGAGTAATAAATATACGTACGTAGGTATAAATTTATAATTATACTGAAATTAAATTGATTACTCAAAAAAAAATTTTTACTTCCATTATTTTCAAAATGTTCAGTATAAAAAAGAATTCAAAAATATTATAACGTGTGTATGTATGTCTGTGTATTTTGCTAAAATCAATATCATTAGTAATAAATGAAACAGTAATTCCATTATCCGAATTTTTTACAAAGTGAAACCTTTCAACTATTGCACATTTTTCCGTTTCAATCAATTACTAAACGCTTTTATTGAAGAATGCAATAACGAGCACGTTTGCAGTTCATTCCAGTTTCTATTAAAGGTGCTTCTATCAAATATCGATTTATTTCTAATCTCCTTTATATCGTCTTTAACTTTAATTTTATAATCTTAATCATTTTTGTCAACACAAATAGAAATACCTATTCTTTAAATGAACTTTTCTTGTACTAGTTAATATGATTTATGAGTACAAAATTGTATGACATTCTTTTTCTTTCTTCAACTCACTTAAATTATTTTGACATTTTATTGTAAGCACAAGTTTATTGACGAACGTGTCATGGGTTTAAATTAAATAATAGGAGCTATATATATTCCTTGAGAAAACAATTGTCGTATATTTTATGATTGTCACGAACATTTAAATCTTGATAGAATTTAAAATAACTTCAACATAAATTGTATATATATATATATATATATTTCTTTATCGCACAATATATTGAAGTTATATTATCAATTCAGTTTAAAAGCATAAAAAATAATCAACGTTAATCTATCTACCTGCATTATAAACCTTGGCTTGTAGATGAAACCACCAAATTTTAAGTTTTGCTAATCATTTCTATTAACACCTCTAATGAATTCTATTTTCTTCTTCCCTCATTTTTTTTAGCAAAATATTCATTAGATGGATATATATATATATATATATATATATATATATATATATATACTTTAAATTTTATTATCATCCATTTCAATAATGTCCGTAATAAATTTAAACAATATATTAAACTGTTGGCAGATCTTTACCATAAGTAAAACTATTAAATATGTAAATGCATCTTCTATAAAATATTACCTCTTAAATATTGAAATATTGGACAACTTGCTAATATTTTATCTGTGTAGTTATATAAGGCAATATTTTAACTTTATTAGTTTTCAACGATATATGAATTTAAATTTATCAACTTTTTTATATCTACGAATTATGTCAAAACAAAATTTATAATATTTCTAAATTTTAGTGATCGTTAAACTAAATCTTCTTTTGGAATTTTTAGTAAAATATTGAAACTCTTTACATACATGTATGTATATTTTTCTACAGTATTACAATTTCATCCTTGAATAGGATCTTTCCCATATTGATTCGGAAATTGAATTTTAATAAACTTCCATATAATTTGCCACAATTTATCCTTATTTTGTAATATTCAATTTTCAATGGTAAATTAAACAAGGGTGTTTTTTTTAAAATTTATAATATATATATATATATATATATATATATATATATATATGTGTGTGTGTGTGTGTGTGCGTGTGAGTGTGTGTGTACGTAATATTAAATAATTTTTATTAAAAATGTGATAATTAACGTTTGAGCAAAATTTCATCCTAACGTATTGATAAACTGTGTTAACCTGTCGTTCACCTCACCTCTACATCAAATGGAGTCGTCAACTCATTTGTTGGCTGACGACTTCCATCATTCCCTTTTATGTTATCCTGATACCGAGCCACGCACTCTTGATCAATACAGAAGCAGTGCCAGAGCAGAGCAGCGCACCCGCGACACACAATCTCGAAACAATCCGGCACACGTTCCCGTACCTCTGTCCCATACTCGAAAATCGTTCAGTTTCCATCCCTCTGCATTTCATGCGCATGCCGCACACCTCCCGACACACGTCAGACACTTTCTTGCTCCAGATCGGAAGCGAAATTTATACAAAATGCGCGTACACCACTTGCTTCATGAATAGAGTGTGTTCATACCGTATACATTACTTTCGTTTCAGATAAATGTTTTTTTTACGTTTAAGATAAACCATATGTTTTTTTGTCCGTTGAAAATTAATTACCATTTTTTTTATTAAACAATTATCTCACTTTATATATTTACTTAAGCACTTTTTAATACTTAATTCATATATATATATATATATATATATATATATATATATATATATATATATATATATATATATGTATCATGAATAATCTAAAAAAAAAAACATAATGAAAAATCAATACCGACAAATTTTCAAATTATAAAATGGCTGTATTATAATGAACAGTGAATTACAAAGTTAGGAACGATTATACTGTACCTTCTTATTAATTTTGTATAATCTACTCTCTCGTTATATTTACATTTTATGTTACTATTAGGGTGGTTTTTCTTATATACTCAGATTTTTTTATCAAATTTAAACAGTAAAATTATTTGTTTTGAAATCATTAAAAAGTAACCAATTACATACAAATTAAATTGTATCTTCGGCCAACTGTGTAATCCCGTACTTCACCATCCTGGAAACAATTGCAATCGATTGTTATCAGGATACCAGGAAAATGTATCTCTATACACACCCACACACACACACATTATATATATAGAGAGAGGGGGGAAGAGAGAGAGAGATTAAAATAAATTATTTTTCTAGTATATATTCATACATACGTCATCTCAGTATTAAAATAAATATTTTTAATAAGTATATAAAAAATTAGTTACATAAAAATTACTATTTAGAAATGTATAACTTAAAGTGTATATATATATATATATATATACATTTACAGAAAAAAATATTTTCGTAATTATTTATTTGAGAAAAAATTAAAGTAATGATTCTATTTATACCTTACAAATACCTTTAAGGGGTTATACGCAGTTGCGAGGCGCAAAAACGACGTTTTTTTTAGGAATTTTTTTTAGAAACAGTATTTATTTTGCAATTACAAATTATGGTTATTTGAATAGATCCTACTTTCAAGAATAAAATAACATGTCGATCATAAAAAAATATTAAAGTGCATCGCTCCTGCAGACGATGTCCCGAACGACCTCCAAAAAAAGGTGCTTGGCGGTGATCTCCATATCGGCGGTTTGGATTATCCGAAATCAAAAAATATGGTCAATTCTTTTAAAGGATAGATTAATGCAGGTATTGAACGAAGGAATAATAAAAATTTTCATTTTTGACAAAATGGCGTCTACTTGAAAAAATTTTTCGTTTTTTACTAAAATTTTCGCTCCAAATTGTTTAAAAAAATAGTAATAATTTTTGTAAACCTTATTCCTTCGTTCAATACCTGAGGAATATATTTGAGAAGATTGTGTGAAAATTTGAGACCGATCGGTTCAACCATTTCTGAGATATCGAGATCACCGACTATGAAAACACCGTTTTGAGATAAACGCGTTTGAAGTTTCGGAAGTAGTTTACACATAGTTAAAAATTTTTTTTTCAACTTACATGGTATAATAAATATTTATCGGATTTACTTCAAATTTTCAAAAATATACTCAAATATATGTGCATTCCGAAAATGCAAAAAAAAATCGATTTTTTGAAATTTCTAACTGCGTATAACCCCTTAAATCACACATTTACATAAACCAGTCGTTCTTACATGGATATAGACCTTACTTCCTGTCGATCGATGAAATTTATTCTTTCTTTCATATCCTTCATATTGAAAAATATTTCCTTATCATCCACCTGGAAATGCGTCATTTAAGGATTATAAGATACTCGTATATGCTATATATATATATATATATATATATATATATATATATATATATATATAGCATATTTTAGTATAAATTTATGGTCTAGTATGACGACATTATTTATAATCCATAAAATTCTCTATCCCAAAAGCTTTTCAGTTTTAATGTCAACTAGTATTTCCATGTTTTTTTCTGGATATCCCATTCTAAAATATAAATAGCAAGATTCGTGTGTAACACATAGTAATGTCACCGTTATATTTACTGGAATAGTATAATGTCAGCATGAGTCCTTGTTACAAATTTATGTTCTAGTATTTTTAAATATTATTCATACAAACACACACACACATGTATACATATGCATTATATATATATATATATATATATATATATATATATATATATATATATTCATTTCTATGCTGTAATATGTGTATATGTAAAAGGTTTATTTTTTATAAATCTGAAAAAAAAACTATATAATAATAAAGAACTAAATCCTTGTATCTCACTAACTTACTGTTAATTGAAGTGTTATCTTGAAATAAAACATCATATTTGAGAAAATATATATAAGTGTATGTTTTCCTTTTTTTTATTTAATTTCTACAATTTTTAAACTTAACCATGTCCAAATATTCGTAGTATGTTAATATTGAAAAATAACTCATTGCTATAGTACAACATTCGAATTAACTTTTCACAGTGAAATATTTCAATACATAATTAAAATAGAATATATACACATTTTTCATTAGTTTTGTTCTACGTTTCTAATTACTTTCTGGAAAACGTTTTTTTTTTCGTAATTTCATTCATTGTATGTGTAAATAGCTTTAAATATTATTCTTTTAAAATATTTCGAACCATTTAGAGCATTTACATATCAGAAATTCTTGCAATTTTCTAATTATCTACCGTTCTCGTGTCGTTTTGTTGTTTCGTTTAAGCAAATACTTCTCCTGATATATTGTCATTTAAACAGCATGTACATATTATTTACATCCACAACGGGTAAATATTCCATTTTATTCCTTTTACATTAACTAACAATGAATGTTACGTAATTGAATAGCTTTTGTTGAATTTAAAGTGAATCTAAGCAGAGTAAATACAATGCTTCTCAATAATATGTAGAATAGAATATATCTATATATTTATTCTAGTTAGAATATTAAATCTAACATTGGCTTTATGTAGTTTTAAATATTTAAATACATTTTTGAATTTTAAAAACGAAATATGTTGAAACTAACTACCACAATCTCTCTTTAAATTTTTAATTATTAGACATAGAAAAAATGACTTAATGAAATGATAATAAATCCTGTTTTCTTTTTTAAAAAAAATATTTTCGAGTATGTTTTAAGAAATAAATTTATTTCTGGTAACAATAAAATATTTTAACTGAATTTCCAAATTAAATATTAAATTTTTGAAATACAATGGATTTAACAAAATGTTATCTGTAATTTTTATAAAATAATAATTGATTACTTTTAACAAAATACATTGTTCATGTAAATAATTTACTAAAAATATATAGATACCTCGTTTTTAATTTATTATATTGATTTTTAAATCATATTTATAGCCATTATTATCACATGAAAACATTTATTTATTATTTATTTATCAAATATATTTAATTTTTAATTAATATAAACTGTGAAAATTTCAAAATAAACTAGACTTATATTTAAACAAATTAGACTTATAGTTGCATTAAAAATTAAATAATGTTCGAATTACATTTTTTCCTTTCCATCAAAGATATTTGTTTACTCATGTAAATTCTTATTCAGAATTATAGAACTCATAATGGAATTAAATACTATTTAAACTCTAATATCTCTATTTCATGTACTTAATCCCATAATATATATATATATATATATATATATATATATATATATATATATATATATATACAATTATAAAATAAACATGTGCAACTAAGCTTTTCGGTTGACTTGCCATTGAAACAAGTAAGCAAGTATTATCTGTTTGGTCAAATGGTTTTGTGTGATATTTCGTGAACCGATGCTAATATCAGTCGTGCGTGAAGAGAACACTGTCTAAAACTTAGTATGAGGGTCTCTTTACGTCAAACATGTATTGAAAGTTGTGTGTAATTAATTGCTGGAATATTAACTTGATTCACGTATTTGTTTGTAAATATAAATCTGAGAGCATTTTATAAACTTTTTAAAATAGTAGAAATGTTTTTTTGTATTATAAAGTGTCAAATGAAATATTCTGCATAATATATATATGTATGTGTGTGTGTGTATGTATGTATATATGTATGCGTATGAACAATTTTGTTGTATTATTTATTTTAATAATAATGAACTGCAGTAATTATATAAATTACTGTAAATAATAACATAGTTTGTCGTACAACAAATACATAATTATATTCCACCAAAACCACAATATATTTTTTTAAAATGTGTTTGTAGTATAACATGCTTTTATATAAACAATGCATATAGTCAAAAAATAACATTATCAGAACTTAATATAAATTGTAATTGATTTCTGCAGGATCATTATAAATAAACATCTTTTTTGTCTTTATTTTTTATAAAAATAAATAATTTGTTTTTAAAAAATACTTCTAAATTTAATAATAAAAACATACAAATGTTTAATGGGTTGTTAAAATGTTTATTACAATTTTTCAATTACTTTTTAGTTTTATAAAGTTAAGCTTATTATATATATATTGAGAGAATTTTTTTAAAAAACATATCTTTTTTATTATATAACTTGTACTCTAATCAACTAACCATGTAATTAAAATCCAATTTCACACATAAAAAACTATATTAAAATATCAAATATGTGATATATTAACTTTTATATTTTCCATTGTATAATGAAAAAGTATTTAATAAACATTGTACTTGTTTAGTTAAACAAATAAAACTGTACACAATGAACAACATAATTTCATATTAAACAAATAACAAAAAGTATATACATATTTGTAATCAATCAAAATATTCCAGTAAATATTTTCCCCATAGTACGTCAATTCAGTTGATCAATCTTTATTAATTACTTAGTTGAATAAAAACAAGTAACCGATAAAATAATTTTTAAGTATATTTAGTATTCTTCATGAATATGAAAATGTACTTATATACAAATATACTTTATATTTTGACAAGCTATACGTCAAACGTCCCATGGGTAAAATAACATCACTAAAAACTTCATTTTCTGTTGAATAGACTTTTTAAGATATGTGAAAAAGCTGTTTTTCACCACGGTCGCATTTCCTACGAGTACTAGCAAAATTCGCATAAGAGAACATTATATAGTTTATCTATATACATATATATATATATATATATATATATATATATATATATATATATATATATGTATGTATATGTATATATGTATATGTTATCGGATACAGACAAGAAAACACAATATATCTTTATAGCATATTATGATTTTCCTGCATCGCATGTAGATAGAAATATATGTATGTAAGTTTCATTTTAAAATTTCGTAAGATATTAGATATTTTTCCGTAAACAAAATATTAAATTGCATATAGATTTGTATACATATATGTGTTTTATTTATCATTTAGTTTCTGTTGTCAAAAAAGGTCATTGCTCTCTAAACTGATTAAATTTATTTTATTCTGTTCTGAGAAAAATTTAAATATCAAAAATAATTTGATGGAAATAATATTCCTTTTATATACGTTTGTAAGCGGAAGTGAATGATCAAAGACGTTCGTTTTTATTTGAATTTGATTTATTACCAAGGCTGGCTGAATAAAAAAAGCTATCATTTTTATATGAGGAATCGTGAAATCGATGTAATTTTTTGTGTCAAATTCACATTTATTTATTGTATACCTTTAGTTATAGATAGATATTATTCACATCTATTTCTTTTTTTAAAAAAAAATAAAATTGGTCATTTTTTTATTTATTTATGCATATATATATATATATATATATATATATATATATATGTATATATGTGTGTGTGTATGTATATTTGTATGTGTATATATAATATTTATCCAGAAAAAAATAATATAACATCTAAATATAAAATTACTAGAATAATAAATCTCCAATATCAGGTTATTTGGTACATAATATCACTTCACAAATATTTTGAATGACAAAATGAACACAAATATAAATTCTTTAAAGTATTATTTATATTGTTATTTACTTTTGTATTTATTTTTTAGTTCTTCTTTTAAAAAGTTTAGTTAATTATGAAAGTATAAATAATTCATCTGTGATTAAAAATAAGTACATAAGTTTATAAAAACAATTAAAATACATTTTTTACATTTGTTTTCTTCTTCTTTGGAATGAATAGTGTTTATTAATTTAAATTAAACAATAATTAAATATTAAATATTTCCATTCAATATTAATAATTCAATGTATGGTTAATTTTAATAATAATAACATTGTCTACAGTGGCCAACAAAAAATGTTTATTAATAGAAAGAAATAGTTTACTTTATTATTATAAAGAAAAATATGCAAGTCTATTTAAGTTACATAACTTAAATTAACAATTTTTTCAAAGCTATATTAACATTTTCACATTTTAATTATATTCCAATCTAAAATCGATACATATTATTTCTCTCTCTCTCTCTCATATATATATATATATATATATATATATATATATATATATACATACATTTTTATGTATGTATGTTGATAGTCATAGAACCATTAAAATATTAATTCAAATATCTATATATTGAGCTTTATTCTATCACATTTTCATCTTATACTGTAATAATCTATGAAAATATAACATCGGTTCATCCGTTGTCATATTAATGAATTGTTAATTAGATACATGTTGATATTTAATACACGAATATACAACACAAAACCTATGTGCTCTAAAGCTTTGATGTGAATACAGATGCATTAGATGAGAGGGATGAGAATATTGAATGAAAGCTTATGTCCATATTTGAAAACTAGGATCAGTGCACACAATTGTTCATTATAATGGAATTTATTATGTTTAATCATATAACGTAATTTTCTGTGAATTTTTTTATTATAATTTACTCGGAAAATATCAAATACGAATCATATACTGTTTTGATGTATTGAACTTCGATATATATATATAATATTTTGAAAAACATGTTCCTTATAAAAATACATTCTAACAAAAAAGACAATATTTTTTAATTAGAAATGGTATAAATATAACACATAGATCGTTGTAAAACTACATATTTGAATTTGAAGAAAAGAGAGTAAATATATAAACGTACTGTTTTTAAATAAGGTATTATCTTCTCGAGAAATATTAATGTTTGTAAATTAGATAAAACAAATATATGCAATTATAAATATCGAAATGGTTGAATATTAATTAATAATAGAATTTAATGTATTTAAAATATTTCATTTTATAATGATAGAATAATTTAACATATTTAATTTTACTATGGTGGAATTTACAATCAAAAATTCATAACATAGTTCACCAAATGTATTAAATTAATTCATTATATTTTTACATTTTTATAAAGATAATATGTATAATATGTATTTTCATTTTTAAATAGCATTATTGATAATAATAGTGGAAATATAATATAATAAAAAAAATATACATATATATATATATATATATATATATATATATATATATATATAAATATTGATGTGTGGGTGAAATAATTTGACTTCGATCAATGGAACAATTTAAAAATTACAGAGTTTTCTTCAATTAGTGTGAACTTTTACTTGAACTAAAGTTGAATTGGTCTACTTTTTGTTATATGATCATCAATATTTTACTTGTCTACTGATCGATAGATGACCTAATTTGATCTCATACTGCCACAGGCTAAACGTTATCAATTTGCTTCTGAAGAAAATTTAAAAGGAAAAATAAATCACGTTTGCTTTATAGGTAACATTATTCATTTCGCATTGATGTCACTTGCATCATATTTTGCTCATATCTATTTAAAATATGCCATATATTGTTCTCAATATTTCTCTGTTAAAACATACTTAATAATGACATATTTTTATTTAAAATTGTGAAATATTTATTGTTATTTCATTAAAATAATGATCGCAAATGATATTCTTCGAATATAAATATTAATAAATACTTCAATCTTAAGAGCTCTCAATCAACACGTAAACAAGAACATAAAAAATCTTACATTGATTAAGGTCACTTCTTTCATTAAATTGTAGTGAATATTTTACTTCGATTTTATTTAATTATGTAACTTCCTTGAAAGATCACCATAAAACTCAAATAAAATGCTTTATATACTCATCTTGATCTCTTTATAGCCTTTAGCTTTACTTCAAGCTTTTACTCTAAACCTTGTTAAAACCGTAATAGGTCTCTTCTTTGTAAGTCTAAAATACATAGTGTGTTAGAAAAGTTTTATTACTCGGAAATGTAATATACATAAATAGAGATATGAGTATCTTTCAGTATAGTCATCAGTTCTTTTATTTATACAAGCCAAATTTTAAATGTTTCTCTTCAGTATTTATTTAGTAAAGGTAAAATAATACTAACCATGTTGAGACGTGATTATCGACTAATTGTTTTTACAGTTTTAAATTATATATATATATATATATATATATATATATATATATATATTAATTTCTACATTGACATTTTCCGATTTATTTTTCTACATTTTGCGAAAAAAATACTCAAATTTATTATTAATAAGCAACATGATATTCTGTCTGATGGTCGAAGCACATCATCTAATTATGAAAGCTTTGGTAGAGATTTTGCTTGAAAACATTTTAATTTTTTCGTATTTATTCGTTCTTTCAGAGATTAATTAAGTTTTAACGTTGTATTTGAATATCAAAGATTATTTAATATATTATTTCATCCAGCATCCATCATTTGTTCATACAAACGTACATTTAATGTCTGACCAATTCCAGACTTAATTTCGTTCATAAAGCTGTAAATTTGATAATGTAGCAGCTTCAATTGACCATATTTCCATATTTTTTATTATAAATAAAAAACAGAAATTAAATTCACAAAAAGTACTATAAATGTTTAAACGTCACACTAGTTGCAAGTACTAAATTGTAAATAAAATAGACACTAATCTATATTTTCAATAATTCTTACAAAAATATAATTAAATATTTTTTGAAAAAATTAAAATTATCGAATTATTTATTCGAATAACAATTAAATATATTATTACTACCAGTCAACTTATTAATTTAATAATGTCATAATTATATTTATTGATAATTTTTTTACTGTTGAAATAAATTTCATTCCACTTCTACTAGTTATGAAAAGTTTTTCTCATAACCAGAGTTTATTTTTGTATACAGTATGAAATTATTTATTTATAAAGTCAAATTCAACTACAACATTTAATAAAATATCTATTAGGAGTTTTTAAAACAAGACACAAAGTAAATAAAAATGCATATTCTATTATATGTGTTTTTTTGTAAAAATAATATTTATTTGAAAAGAAGAGCTCAGTTCAATTTCATCAAAAAGAAATAACATTTATTAATAAGATTACTAATTAATGAATATGTTAGAAATAATAAGATAATAATAAATGTTACGAATCCTATTTTCAATCATTTCTGTGCAACACTGAGTATGCGCCATACCTTATTTTATAAACAAAGCATAAAGCTATGCCCGAAAGCTCGTTTTAATTATAAATATACAATAGATGAGTATTGCGGTTCGCTTATAAAATGCATGAATATCTGTATATTATGTGCGTCAGTACACAATACGTACCGTATATAAACTGGTTACTTGCTGTTTTGACGTAACTGCTCACACTTAATTGCATAGTTAAATTTTCACTACACAAATACGGTGGAAACTTTGTTTCCGTATGCTGTTTCGTTTACTCACTGCATACGAAAAATGGATTGGTAGCCATCGTACATATATGTAGTTGAATGTTAATACATACGTACTCACAAACGCACAATCTGATATCTAATGAATATTTTATATTCCAATTGCGTTCAATCAAACAATGTACTATTTATTGTTTAATTTGCACGGATTTTTTTAATAATCGGTATATTTGATAACTTTTCTTATTAACGTGGATGTGTTTTGAATACTAAATCTTGTTTTCGCTTTTATAAATATAAATGGTATTAAATTGTTTAATATTGCCACAATAATGAATAGTTTACTCATTTTTAATTGAACATTAATAACTATCAATCACAATATACTATTATTTATTTTTATATAATTATAATTATTAAAAAATACATATTACTTAAAAATATTTCTATTACGTAGTCAATGAAATTGATATGTGTAGATGGATCAATGATATCAACATTTAAATTTTTTAAAAAATGTATGTGTGTACATATATATATATATATATATATATATATATATATATATATATATATATATATATATATATTAGCAGCAACAGTATCTTTCTGGGTTCTGCTGAATATAGGTTTTTCACAAAATTTTCACCTTAACGATCCAAAATATTTTTGTTTTATTCTACAATTTTCTTATATCTTTACCTCAATGCATGGATCTTTTCTGTGTAATTTTTTGATTTAAAAATTAATTGCAATCTTGGTATTATTTTTATATATTTGAAAATATTTATATATATATATATATATATATATATAAAGGTTATTGCCAAATATGAACATTTTATAATTTAATATTCATTGTTTTTTCATACATTATAAACACCAGAATATAGTGTTACAATATGGAGTTTAAATTTCATTACTAGCTTAAATTTGACTGTAATGAAAACCTAATTTTATATAATTTATTAAATTTTAGTATAATATCTATTATAATCATTATTTTAAGTACATTCATGTATATATACAAATATATATATATATATATATACATATATATTAGGTTGGCAAGTATCTCCCTTCCGCTTTTTTTTTTTTTTTTTTTTTTACATAGCTGCGAAATTCAAAAGACCAGAAGGCGGAAGGGAGATATTTGCCCACCTAATATATTATATATATATATATATATATATATATATATATATATATATATATGTATGTATATATATATATATATATATATATATATATATATATATATATAATTCTATATTACGTACATTTAATATCATTGGAAGCCATTAATTCACTTTAAAATTATTAATTACAGAAATGTGCTATCATACATCAAAATGAGTATCATATTACAACTGAAATTGGCAATGATACATTCATATTTTATTTGATAGTTCAAGTGTATTTTGATTTGTTGCCATAAATAGCATTTGAAAAATTATGTTTTCAAAGTAACTGACGTATTTACGATTTATTATTAAATTTTAATCCGGTTTTGTGCAATAACATAAATGTAAAGTCATTTATTTGAATGGCTATATGTATATTTTTAACAAATATATATTGTTTAATATGAACTGGCATGTCTTGAAATATTATATATATATATATATATATATATATATATATATATATATATATATATGTATATGGATAGATATATATAGATAGTTCATATTTTTTTATCGTTTTTTTAATAATTTTTATTTTGTAAAACAATTTTTTTTTGTATAACAAAAATTTTTTTACTATTAATGATCAAACTATTTAAAGTAGTTGAAATTTGCATGATATTGAATTGATTTTGCACGTTAATAAAAAATGAAAAAGTTCTGTTAAAGTTGATAATGATAAAATAATCACATTTGTAATACAAATTTTGTGAGAAAATGATTTTTTCTAACTGTTGCATTTAGTAATATATTCATAATATAAATCATTACAATTTTGTTATAACTCTGATTGTATAGACTACTAAAAGAATTGATATATATGTGTAATTTTAATCTTACATTATATCTCATTTTCTAGATTAATATTTTGATTATTATTGCCAACTGGCCTCATTTAATTTATCTTTTTTATATAATATTAATATATTAAATGTTATCTAATGTCTAATATCTTTAATATAACTAACGTACAAGAAAACATTAATTCTAATAAATTTATGTGATAGTAGAAACGAACAGAAGTTCTTTTTTCTATTTCAATTTTCATTCATTGATTTTCTCGTTATTTACTCAGTGCTTCGCATTGAGAGAAGTAAGTCATTTTGTCAGTCAATTGTTTCATTCAAGACTTGGAATCCAATAAAAAGTGCACTTAAAATAATCAGATAACCTCTTATAGCTATTTTGTTCTAAATATATATATATATATATATATATATATATATATATATATATATATATATATATATATATGATTTGTGTGCATGTGTGTGTATGTATATATTTATATATAAATGCACAATTTCTATATTATATTCCACAACATTAAAAATATATAAGTGTATGTACTTGCTTTTGCTCAAAATTTACACAGCTATTAAATTGTTTTTCTTGCTATTGTTATAAATCATTATTTTTAATTTGAATAATCAAATTAGATATTAATATTCAATTTATTACCGTAACATTGTTCTAATTTGTATTTTTCTTTTTCAGGTGAGTGTTTCTATTTTATTTCCTTAACCAACTATGGTGAGTTTTTATCAAATTTTAATTCTATGAATTAACTAATGCCATCTTTAAAACATAATTACTATTTGATATAATATAGATAATAGAAGCAGGTTATTATATTTTTTTGTGAATACGTAATGATACATTTATTTTTCGTAGAATAGTATATAGAACTATTTTCTTTTAATTAATAATAAATTTTAACAATAAATTATATATATATATATATATATATATATATATATATAAAGAAACACCAATGTTGACACAGATCATTAATAACATTAAATGTAACTTGATTTTAATTTACTGAAATCCGAATTGGGTTAAAATCTTCGTAAATCCTGCGACTAAATTGTAGGTCTACGGTTTTACTGCTTTTCTCATCAAAAACATGTTGTTTTGTCTTAGTTCCACGTAAAACCGACCGCTAATTAATTGTGATAATGTTACAAGCCGTACTTTTCGGTACTTTTGTTTAGTCTAGGCACACATTGTTATCAGATTGCATATTATTTATCCAACGTTGTAAAGATAAAAAATAATGATGTTTTGTTTGAAATGACCGACGCTCTGAATTTACAGGTACATTTGTTTGTTCATACAAATGTCTTAATTACCGTTAGATGCGGTTTTTCCCTTCTATTATGATTTTTTTCACATTTGTGTTTTTTTGTTATTGTTGGGAAATGGACTTGAAAATGGATTTTTATATAAAAGGGATCTTTTATATAAATAGAATATACGTTTTAATATACACTTTTATCTGAAAAATATGTAAATGTTTTTGTGGACATACACACTCTCATTGTATGGATTCGTCTCAGATATATTAACCATTAAAACGATATAAAAATATTTTATGTTACACTTGAATAAATTGATAAATCATAATACAAATAACAGAATATGAAATAATTTAGTCAAGTTTTAATTACTTTTTGTTTATATTTGTATTTTCCATATTTACAAATATATTTTTTCTCTGTGAATATTTTTAATATAATTTTTTTTAATATAAAAATAAGAATAAACATGCTGAGGATTACAAGTCCAATGACAGAGATTATTAATATATATAATTACTGAAGTAATTTAAAATGGGTTTGAATTTTTTTTGAAAATTCTTACAGTGTTTTTGTATAATATAAATGATATCGTGTTTTAATTTCCATTTTTTTCTTGTTTAATTTAGTACATATATAATTAATTATTAAATATATATTCCAAAATATGTTAATAAATATTATATTACTAATGAATGAAGATAAGTTATACAAAAGAATATTCAATATTAGTTTAGTAATTAGAAGTAGTAAATTAGATAATTAAATATTAATTGAAATTAATTAAATAATATTATATTATCTCGATATGTAAGTTAATTTTGATAAAAATTTATAATAAAATACATCATTTAAAAATAAACTACATCTACTATACATTTAATATATATATATATATATATATATATATATATATAAATTACGTTTATAAAGCATGATTTTAATGTCCCAACACTCATGAAACGTGAATACTGTTTTCAAACATGACTTCATCTATAGTACGTATGATATACGTAAAGATCCTACTATTATTAGCTCAGCTGAATGATGCCTGTTTTACCACACGCGGTTCTTATATGCATTTCATTAGCAAAAAAATACTACTATACATCACAGGATGAAAAGTAATGACAAATAAAATATTTTCTATTCGAATATTTAATTTTTGTAATACAATTTTTATTTTAAGTAAAAATCACTGACTACTTTAACTGAAAACGTAAGTGAACTTAAATTAGTTCTTTATTCTTTTTTAGTATACTATCGATTAAATGCTAAGCAATTCATATCAATTTAATTATTAATAAGCGTCACAGCTTTAAGATTCATGCTTTCAGAACGCAATAAGAAGCTTATAATGTTGAAGATAATACTTTAAGGATATTAAGATAATTCATAGAGTCAAAAATATAAATCAATATTAAATCATACAATAATAATAAATATATGTAATTTTTTTCAGTTCAAAAAATGATTGAAATTCAATTATATTTTATTAAAATGAATTCGGATCAAATTATATTCATTACAGAATATTTTTTTTATGATTTGTGTTCTTAATAAATCTGTTTACATTATATTATTCTATCTCGTTCTTCTTGTAGTAAGTATTCTAAAAATATCTCATTTAAATTACAACGTTGAGCATTCTAATAAAAATCTGCACCAACATTCTTAAAACAGCATATACGTACACGCGTAAGCTTGTTATATTAAATACATTCATACTTAAGTGTGTGTGTATATATATATATATATATATATATATATATATATATATATATATATATATATATATATATATTACTCACACGTTTAAAAAATCACGCTATAAATTTACTCTAAATATTAATTATAACAATCATGAGTGAGAATATCATACTTGTGCTGTCTCTCTCAGTTCCTCTCGACTTTTAAATTAGTGTGAATTGTCTAGTTAGTTTTTCGTATACTCATCGTACGTTCGGATATATATATATATATATATATATATATATATATATATATATATATATATATATATATAAATGTACGAGCGATTATTTAGCGTTCAGATCGAATTAAACTTGTCACAAGTGTAGAGCATATGTGATGTATAGAATAATAGGAATAATCCGTGTACGGGCTTACACACATGTGTGTTTTTTCACCTAACGGTGCGTATGTTCCGTACAAAGTAATAATGTATGTGTATGTAAATATAACGTCGTTATCAGCAGATTTTAATTACGTTATCGTTTTACTCGCCATGTGGAAATTTAGAAAATTCTGCTTAAATTTTAGGTCGCGTACTAAATAATCGTTACAGCGTTATGTGTGTCACGGTGCTGTGTATTAATTTGTATCTTAATTAATAGTGTATGTGAATAATACGCGTGTGTAATATATATATATATATATATATATATATATATATAAATGTTTTTTTTTATAGTCGTTAATCATGGTGCAGTTTTGTTTGAGTCACCTTTTTGTCCGTAAATGTAATAAATTGAACCGATGTTGTCATGATAACAATATGTACGTGTTTTTTGTGATTAATAGGATTTTTTTTGAAAAAAATACATGAGACTTTTGAATAATCCGTTACTGTTTTAAATATTTTTACAATGCGTGTTTTATAAATGTTGATTTTATTTACCTAAATATCTACTCTCAGTCACAATGTGGTAAAAATGTGCTTAATCCCTTTGTAAAATACTTGAATAATAAACGAATTCATTTATATATATATATATATATATATATATATATATATATATATATATATATAATTTAAAATTTAAATCAATCATTGATTGTTTTTCAGACAGACAATTTAAAACCTATTTTATACAAAACTTTGTAGACCTTGTAAAATACACGTAGTTTTCAGATAAATAGCAAATTTTTCAAAAAAGTATTCAGTATTACAATACGTAGTAAATAATTGTTTTGTGATTCAAAAACGTACATCTATTTTATTATTTATTTAATAGTTTAATACTTTTAAAAAATTCATATCTTTGATAAGAGAACAAACATATATATATAGATATAGATATAGATAGATAGATATTTTTAATATAAAATATTTGAATTTTATTGTAAAGCTATTTACATATCTATTTCTATTTTATTAAAAAAGTTTTGCACTTCGAAATATACATTTTAATATTTTATATATTTATGTATAAATAAATGAACTTGAAGAATTATTTAAGCAAAATTATCATTACAATACAATTTGTTTTATATTCAGGAATTGCACTAATCAACAACCTAAAACTTTTTGATTGACTGATTTGAAATATACTCTAATTTCAAATAATTGTTATATTTAATATAAAATTTTAGTCTAATTTCATTAACAATTGTTTATACATCATAAAATACAATAATATTCATTACAATTTATAATACAATACATACTGTATTTCAAATCATATAATAAAATTTTATTAAATTTTTGTAAATGAATAAGAAAAGCATGAAATGTATATTTCAGATATAATAAAACATTTTAATATAAATTTTACTTCAGTATATTGTAGAATATTTCATAATTTTATTTTAAGACATTATCGATTCAGATTAATCATTTATCCGGTAATTTCATGAAATTTAATAATAAATGAGCAATCCAATCAATTCATCTCCAAAAATAGAAATTTTATTTAAAATTTTACAAATATATTAATGTTTTTTGAAAAGTTCTATATTTTTTAATATTTAATTTACAATTAGTATCTTTTATAGATTATTCATTATTTTACTTTGGATACAAAATAGTAACTATTAATTATATTTATTTGTATACAGTTATATTTTATTGAAACATTTTTGTAAATTATATTTACGTTAATAAACTTAATTAAAACTTATGACGACATATATTTAGATATATAATGTTTTATGAATATAATTTTTAGAATGAATAGCATTGCATGTTTTGGAAATTATTTCAATCAGTAATATAATAATAATGAATAATAAATAATATCATCTAAATAAAGTAATAATTTTTTTCTAACTTTTAATTAAAATGTTATAATAATTACAATATAATATTAAAACAGTACAACAGATTTAAATATTATTTCATTTAATTTTAATACGAATGTAACTCACTGAATTTTAATTAATTAATAATAAATTATAATTGAAAATATTTAATTTAAATACTCTTAAAGTTAATGATGATATTGTTCATATCATAACAAAAATAGATCTGTATGCATAAATGTTAAAAAAAAAACTACAACTAATTCATTATTTTCACAGTCGAATAAATATGTTATCTGAATCAAAATTAAAAAGGTTATCTAAATAAAAATCCTCATTTCACATTTTTAAATTAACATACATGTGTAAATAATCAGTATTTACATATGTTTTTATTAACAAAAGTATTGGTTTCCAATATTTTCTTTGAATAAAATTTGTAATATATTTTCAATATTAAAAAAATCGCATAGTTTTATACAAATAATATCCAACTAATTAATTTTTATATATTTAATAATATTGTATGAAATATACTTTAATGCTTCTAAGTAAAAAAGTACTATATACCAATTTATTCAGTAAATTTCATTTAAGCATTTCCAATGAACTACAATAAAAAAATATTAAAATTTATTATCACATTCAACAAAAAAATATTAGATTGTAGTATATTTCAAATTATTTTCAAGTAGACGAATAAAGTAGAAAAGCTTATTGATTTGAACTGTGTTTTTATTTATCGACATATTATTTTTTTGTTCCATTTTCAAAAATATTTTAACATTTATCATTTGAAATATGTCTCTTAATATATATATATATATATATATATATATATATATATATATATATATATATATATTGAAACATTGTTTAATAAATTAATTTTATTCATTTAGTAAATTGTTATAAAATTAGTTGAATTTAAAATATGTTTTTCTAGAAACTGATTCCAATACATTTATTTAATTATTGAACAATCGTATAGTATATATAAAATTTTAAACTTTACTTTATTATTTTTGTAAATAATCTACAATTCGTATTTATTTTAAGTTATTTTAAAATTGTTATTTAATCTTTATGGATTATTTAGGTTTTACATAAATTAATAATTTTTTTGTGTAACATTTTTTGAAAAAAATAACTAACTAATTCAAACCCAATTAAAAAGTACATTCACGTATAGTTACTTTTATAATAAAATATCAACTTTTTTTATACTCAATAGATTTTAATGAAAAAAAAATTGGAATAAAGTGTTTTACTCTTGATGCATTAACATATTTTTATCAATATTTTGATAAACCATTAATGTAATCATTTTTTCTTATTTTTTACTTCTTGAGAAATTTTACTGTTCGTTTGTTGTCATACATGCGTATATATATATATATATATATATATATATATAATTCAAGCTTACTGTGTATATGAACATTTATGTAGAAAAACAATATAAGCTTGAGATATTCAAGACGAAATTTTTCATTTTATATATCGATCATTTTTAACTGACAGAATACTAAATGCATCATTGCCTCTTTTCATTTTTTATTCACGTAACCAAACGTTGAACTTGAATAAAATTATTCGTATATATATTTCTATAGACCAATATCGGCCATATTTGATTTTTATGTTTTCTTTTCATATCTTTTAATTCGATTGACCATTTGTAGAATGTTATTTTTAAATTTTTCTTTTATTATTTTTAAATTTCTACAAAAACATATAAGTTTACATATATTCTTATATGTGAATATATATATATATATATATATATATATATATATATATATATATATAATAGATTTTTATAAAATCTGTTTCTATACAATTTTTTATAACCTTTTTGTAAAAATTAGATTAGACTGTATTATCGAAATATAGTGCGAGTATAAAATTGACTACAGACGTAAACTTGGTGATAAAAGTAATAAAAAATATGTCTTTTGGTACTTTTCACACAATTGAATTTTTATGATAAGAATATTTTATTATCTACAAAAATATACTTTTTATGACTCCTTGATATTGTTACTATATGTTTTTTAATCAATTTATTTTTAAACTTCTTGAATGTAAATTTAATATAATTATTTTTTATATTACATATGTATCAAACATTTATCTATTTTATATTATTATTTTTATCCACACTATTATATATATCTTTATGGAAATTATTGTTTTATTTTTAATTTTACATCAAACAGTAACTTTACTTTAATAATTCCACTATTTATTTCAATAAAAATATATTTTTTGTAAAATATGTCAGAATATAACGAAAGTAAATTATTTAGAACATAATTAAATTCCATTTCTAAAATTAATTTTCAATTTAATTTCCTTTTACCTTGGTATACGATAAAGAAAAAAAAAGTTTGTATTATTAATTAATAATTCTTTTATGTAACACTACTTAATACTTATATAAAATAACAGTGTTGCATATAATAATTTAACAGTTATAAATACAACACTATTTAGTGCTTGCGGACCAGATATATGGATTGCATTTAATACGAGAAATAAAAATAATTATTCAATTGGTACAATAACACTAAGTAAGAAAATAAAATAAACTTTTTCAAGTACGTGCACTCATTGGAACAAATTTTATGATATTTGTATAAATACATTTCACATAAACAAATTATACATTTAAACTTCAAACTTTTATTGTTTTCAACGGAAACCAAGAGGAAAACACCAATTTCAAACCACGTAATACCAATTTCAAATAAAAACGAACACAGGTCAAAAATTCAACCCACGTAAAGTTGTGTAAATTTATATCTTATTTAAATATAGCAACGTATGTTATCGAATATTCGTTTTAGGGTTTTCAAATATGTCCCTTCGTCCATTCTACTTGGAAATTGTAATATTGATTTTTAACGTTATTATTTTTTATCAGTTGATCCTTTTTTATTATAATTTTGCAAATTAAAATAAATCAACGCTTTAAAAACATTTTGTAAAATGTATATTTTAGATTTAAAAACATTTTAAATCTTGTCAATCTTAAACTCTAAATAAACATGACGTGAATGTTGATAAATTGTTTTCTACCATATTTCTTATGCAACGTGCATAAACATTCCAAAGCTTTATATTATATGAATTCCTTCAAAGCCTTGATTAATGACACACGTAAAGCATAACGCAAACTGTATACATAACTCTATGCATTTTTTAGTCGTGCAAAAATTGTTTCCACTAGTGTCCTATCTTTCTTATACGAATGGATCTTCTGGGAAAAGTTTTGAAAACACAACATGCATAGTACGGATTTAAGAGTTGTGACAGAGGATTGAATACCATGAAAATAAAAATATATAATGCTTATATTTTTAAAATAATACATTAAATTATACGTACTATTCGTACTTTTCTAAAAAAACAAACGCTGTGTTTTCTATTTTATGACATTTTTAAGCCATATACTTTCTCTAAAGTGTATTTTCTATTAAAAAAAGTAATTTTTATTAATGGTTGAAATATTAGACAGGAATAAATACATATAAAAATATAACATAAGTTTGTGGGGATTTATTATTAAGAAAGTATATTATTTTAGATTATATTATTATTTTAATATAAATAAATAAGTTTCATTTAATCTGAAAGAATATATATATATATATATATTACTAATTACAAATCGTTATCAGATATCTCCTATCATAGATTTAAATCAAAACAAAAATTTATCAAATGGTACATAAAAATATATATACTATATATTTTAATTTTATATATCAGAATCAATATAATTCATATATTACTGAAATTATATCAAACTTAATTCAGTATTCCAAAAACCTTCAACCACGAGTGGATAAAAAATAATATATATATATACATTTATATATATATATATATATATATATATATATATATATATATATATAAATTATCTTTATATCTCAGTTATTTATTTTATAGATTATAAAATGTATTATTTTATTTATAATTCTTTTAAAATTAAGCGAAAAGTAAATATTTATTTCTCTATTTAAACGAAATATTAATCTTACAGTGAATATTTCTAAAAATTGTAGTGTGTACTTTTTAAATATTGAAAAAAATGTGTTGTGAAAACCAATAAAAAAAATAATAAAAACTAGTAGCAAAATTTTACGATATTTTAAATACTATTATATTGTTAAAGTAAGAATAGTTATTAATTTAAATAAAATTTAATCAATATTATCAAATAAACGATTCGTCGATGGTGCTGTTGAGTTCAGTGGCGTACAGTGTGGTTTTATGCCGCGGTACGTGTTGCATAAAATCCCCACGACAATCACCGATTCGGAATATTGCACGACGTCGACAGGTGGTCCGCAGACGGTCGTTTTATAATTACAGATACAGGTGTCTGATTTATATTCATTTATAAACATATTTGTTTCTGTTTTATGTTTGTCGATCGTGATGTGTGCCTTTTTTATACTAATTTCAGATTAAATATACTTTGAAAGTAATTCAAAAGCAAACTAACAAATTTTGAAAGAATTCATCAACAGTTATATTTTCTTAAACAAATTAAATTTGTTAAATTAAACATATTAATATATATTTATATATATATATATATATATATATATATATATATATATGTTAATATGTATTAATAATCAAAGATGCCAAAAATTCTAATTTTTTAAAGAAATTAAATTATTGTTAATTACTGCATTATATGTATAAGTTTTCTAATAGTTTTTCTTGTTATTTATAAAAGAAAAATATGTTTATTATAAGACTTTTATTTAATAGTATCTTAATAAATAATAGTTAGCACAGTAGTTTTTTATTACTAAGAAAGTCAGTAAAATTAAAAATAGAATTTTCATTTTTAAAATAGTTAAACTCAGCAATTCTTATTACTAAATGAAAAAAGTTGACTAACTTATCTTACCTGATAATGAATTTAATTTATATAATAGCAAGTATTTTTACTGAAACATAATATAAATCTTATTATTTTATAGTTAGTCAAATAATTGTAAAAGTAAAACTTCCATTTTCTGTATGTTTATAATATTTCGTTTTATATAAAATTATAAATTATATATATATATATATATATATATATATATATATATATATGTATAATTATATACAAATACGACTTTATTAAAATCAATTAAAAAGTATATAGAAAAAAAATATGCTCGTTTGCTTCTGAATTTCTTTTTTACTCTATTACATTTTATACTGGCTTTAGAATTTGCTTTACTGAAGAACGCATTTTTCTTCTCTATCTTCTTTTCTTTATGTTTGATTTTGTAATTATGGGCTTTGTATTAAAATATATCCTATAATTTCACTGCAATAGCGAAAAATTTTTTGTATACATTTTAAAAAAATGGATATTAACTACGGAAATTATATTTTTATAAATTGGTTTCTTTGATATTTCATTCTAAATTCGTTATTTTTGTTGTTTATATAAATACATATATACATATATATATATATATATATATATATATATATATATATATATATATATATATATATATATATATTATATATATATATATATATATATATATATACATAAAATGTATATTATAAATTTGTACAATTTCAAATTTAAAATACTATTACAAACAAATGTGCAAAGTATAATTATTTATTTAAACAATTTAGCTTACAAATACTGTATTTATTAATTATTTATTTAAATACCTTTGTTTAAAATCCAAATTCAAACTTTTATATAGAATATTATTAAATGTATAGAAAGATTTCTAAAATCCTCTTTATAAAAAATACAAGTATTCTTTTATTTTAAAATTGATTTTTAAATAAAACCACAAAAATTCTAACAAAAGAATATTTAAAAGCTCTTACCTATATATTTGTTATTATATTGCTCTTTTGATATTTACTGTTTTTAGGTCATTGTTGAAATATTTCATTACAATCGATTTCGATACTTGAACCATCCTCAGATTACATCTCACTTCAGTATATATCAAATTACCTAAAGATCAAGCAAATACTAAAACACGCAGTAGAGAAATATATCGGCAATGACCTTACAATAAACACCAGAAGAAAATAATTCAATAGTGGTATATTTTGTTCTTTTTTTAAAAAAGTAATAAGTTAACTACCTCGACTAATGGATTTTAAGTTGAATATTAAAGTAATTTATATCTTTCATACAAAATGAAATTTTAAATAAATATTTCAAACATTCTAATGATATTTACATTGAAATATTTTTTTAACATAACTTTAATTTTAAGCAAGACATTTGTTTATTAATTTTTTATTTTAAAATTTATTTGATATATTTAATTTTATATCATAGCATATAAATATATATATACATACAGAGGTGTGACAGTATATTAAATTAATAATAAAAATAATGTTCATTTTTTGAGTATCTTTATTAATATAAATAAACAAAATATTCAATTAATTTGCTTTAAATTTCAATTACTATATAAATGATTTAATAACATTTATCTTTATTAAATTTTTCTCCTAAAATACCACTATTTTAATTTTTTCTTAGGATTTTTCTTGTAATGCCTTTTTTTAAATATTGTCAAATATGTTTATAAAAAAGTAAGTTTATTTTAAGTAATAAATAAATAATATATAAAATACAATATACAAAAAAAAGTACAAATACTTACTCTTTATTTCTGTCTATAGTATTATATTTATTATTGTATATATATATATATATATATATATATATATATATATATATATATATATATATATAAAATATTATATTATTTACTACTTAATTAAAACAACAGTTTATTAAGAAGATACTTATAACATTGACATTATCCACTTAGAGAAACAGTGAATCGTTTGGAATTGATCCAAAAAACATTCAAACGATTTCAGATAATGAGAGTAACAAGTAGGAATGAAAAGATATTTGTGACATTCGAATGAAACGATCGTTGCTAATTTGTGAAATCAGCAATCTATAACATGCGAACTTTTCTTTGAGATCAAAAACTTGTGTTGAAAGCTATACCGTTATCATTTTATACAAATACATTTTTGTCTATATATATATATATATATATGCATGTGTGTGTATGTGTGTCTGTTTTATCTTAGCATCGTTTGATGTCAAATAAACTAGTTCAAATATAATCGCATCTCTTCTTATCTCTGAATTAAAGACAAACCTAATAGATATAACATAGTATTAACAATATGAATTAGTAAATGTTATTACACACACATTTATGTATATATATATATATATATATATATATATATATATATATATATAGTGATCTTGTATAAAATTTATCCAAAGATTTTTGTATGAAATAGGAGCATAAAGCTTTAGGATAACGTGGCAAACACAATGATAGATAGACGTATTTATACATGTAAATGAAGTATATTACGGTTTCGTCAAAGAAATAATATATTATTATGAACTCTGTAGATTTTGTCAGTCACTATGATATCATTGTTTGTAAAAGGAATTATATTATAAATTTAGTATCTCAAATATTAGAAATAATTATCTTACTGATGTTTCTTAATGAAACTGAATATTTTGTCTATGTTAATTATTAATACAAAATTGATATATGAACTTGTGTTTAAATTTTCTCATAGTATAATTTAAAAATATGTTTATTTACAAATAAAATACAACTTATATCAATAACATATTTTTTAATAACAAAACCTTAATAAAATAGTTTACCACCATAAAATGTGGTTTATATATACATATATGAATAATATTTGTTTTATTATTTTATTCTTAGTTTACAGGCATTATTAATATAAAATTAATATTTTCAAACCTATCATTGATTTTTTTCTCATCAAAAAATCACTACGAATTTAAATCAGTATTTTCTATCTGTAACCAAAATCAATAATCCTATAACACAAAGGACTAACTCTAACTAGCATTCATTGTTCAGGAAACCTCCTATACATTCAGCATTTTATATTCATTTCCGTACTCTTGAACTATGATACATTTATTCAGTTATTACCGCATACAATCTGAATCAGTTACGATCTCCCTGTAGACAACTCAATCATCCGCAACAGCGAAAAAAAGAAAAGAATTATTATCGATTTTCTTTTCAGTCGACCGACATCTGCTTAAAATATCTGCACATATTTCAAAAATCCTCAATCTCGAGTTTATTCAATTAGAATTCAACAGCAGAGATTGCGTTAGATTTTTGAAAGCATCACAACACAAGTTTTGTTTTAAAGCTAATAAAGTCTAAACTACGACGCGAGTGATTTTTCATCATCACGGATAAAAATAGCGTTTCTCGTAGAATTGTAAATTTTTCAACGATATATATTTCACTAACGTCAATATTTCGATATAGAATATGTTCATAAATAAATATTCAGTTCACATATAGACTCATACATACACATATACAATATATTTATATATATATATATATATATATATATATATATATATATATATATATATAATTAAAGAATTACAAATGTATGTACATATGTTTAAAAATAATATTTGAAAATTGGTTTTGTGGATTATTATTTTTTCTTGTTATAACATTTTATGTGAATTTATTTATAATTTCTAGTATTTTTCTAAAACTATAACAACTTTGACGTACGAAGCTAATAGTTAATAACACGGCATTTAAATTTAAATTTATAATGTTTAGAAAATCTTTTTTATCTCAGTTTTACGACTAATTTGTTTCTTTCAAAATTACATCATTTCTTTCGAAGCAATTTTATTTTATTGTCCTTATTAAACTTTTTAAACTAAAAATAAAATCAATTTTTATGTATTTCATTTTTTTAATCATATTTTAAAATTAATATTTTGCTTTCAGTAAATTTCATAAATACTGTTTTTATAAATCCTACTTCGATTATTTACCAGGAATATTAAGTGTAATTTAACAAACGTCTTCAATTTCATGAATCATTTTATAATACATTTTCACTTATATAGTAAGTTTAATGTCAATTTGTTATTGTAAACAATTTTATTTTTAATGCCAATTAAACGTTTCACAGCTCTATATTCGATACTATAATACATTAGTAATTAATCTTACAGTGATTGATTTCCTCCGTTTCATTCAACAAATAACTAATATTCACTAACATAAAGTTACGTTAACTTCGCATGCAGGAATCAAGCGGAAGAACTTTATATAAAGCAAAAACTTAGTACAAAGCATCAACTCTAATTCTAGTTTAATAGTAGTACACCTTAAAGCAATGCCTTTAAGCTTTATTCAACACGTCCGTCTTACTACTCGGAAAGCCATTAAGTTGTTAAACGTTGTATCGAGGTATTTCACTTCCTTGACCTCAGCAAACCAGTAAATTATATATATATATATATATATATATATATATATATATATATATATTGTACTAAAATGAATTCATCCAATATTGTCAACATTAATTAACTATTACAAATTATGTTCGAAATATAATAAAATTTACATTAAAAACATATTACTGCTATCAACCACAAATCACAATAATTTACATTTTGTGTTATTAATGCAAACAATCAGATGGACTAAAATGAAGTAATTATTATTTTCATATGTATATATCATCAGTTTGCATTATAATTTATTATTCAATATATTCACAACAGTTTGAAATAATTGTATATTTATTAATTATTTTTAATTCATTATTGATTTTTATACTAATTTTAATTTGTTTTATCATCTATAATAAATCTTGTCTATATATATATAAAATGAGTTTTATCCTACAGAAATAAAAAAATGTTTAAATTAAAATTAAAGAAGTTATTCGTCCTCTCTTTCAATGATGACCTTCTTCCTATTTATTCAATTTTCATGAATTCTTGTTAAAAAAATCCAGTCTTCAATTCTTATTCATAAATGTTTAATCTATTTTCTTAAAATGAATTGGAAAAATATTTGCTTCAAATTATAATTCATGGAATATTGCTAATGTAATCATTAATTGATTATATATATATATATTAAAAATGTTTGATCTATTTGACAAAGGAATCATATTTTTATTTACATTTGAGATATTATTATCATTTTTAATGAAAAAACTTTATTAAATTTATAAATTAAAACTGTATTCGTTAATAAATTCCTTGAATATTTTTTTTTACTGAAAATTGTAACAAATATTTTTCATTACACTTGAAAGTAAATAATTCAATTTTATATTATTTATACTTGAATTTAAGATTCTTATTCGTATTTTTTATTCATGGTTCATCCTTGAACTTTATTATAATAAATTATATATATATATAAACATGGATGAATAAATATTTTTTGTTGACTATGAAATATAGTTCACAATAATATCAAATATTAAATATGCCAACAAGATTTCCATTTCAATAAAAGCGTACATAGTGTTGCCCTCCTATCTGAACTTAAATATATTAATATCTAACTAACATTATGTTAAATACTCTTTAACATTGTGTACGTGTCCTGCATACATTTAAATATTTTTGTTATCTGTACCCTTATTCAAGTTTAATCATATGAAGGTTTTGTTACGTTCATATACTCTATTATATCCTTATTTACATTGCTTATTACTTTTTAACGCTTACGAATTTCATTTCTTATGTTTTTACATAAAATCATGATTCATTGGAAATGTATACGTTATTAAAAAATCTGGTGTATATATATATATATATATATATATATATATATATATATATAAATATAAAGAGAAAAAGGAAGCAACATTTTATAACTCTCAATTTCTCTTTCAGCACGAAATCTTCACAGTTCTGATGACCATTTTATATTAGTTTCGCTCAGTCTTTCTTGTTTCGTAAATTATAAAACATTTTCAATTTAAGAAACCTTTTTTAAACATCTCTTTTATATTTTCGTGTTGTTTTTAAAAAATAGTATTTCCAATTTTCATTACATTTCTTAAGTGGACATTATTTGCTATATTTAAAATTAAAATTATTTATAAAGTTACATTTAATTCTGCTCTGTTATTTTCTTTAATTATTCGGTTTTAAATTCCTATATTACTAAATAACCGGATTTAACTCAAATCATTATTAAATAAACTGTTACTTTGCCATCAATCTGACAATATTATTACAAATTCAAGATACAACACTCTTATGGTGATAGCAAATTAAATGAACAATAAATGATAATTGAGCTATAAAATATTATAGTATTGAAGTAAGTAATTTATTTATGATATACAGAAAACTTCTATGAATTTGAACTCAGTAGTAAATTAATACTTTATTTTTTTAAAAAAAAAACATTTACTATAAATTTTAATTAATCTTTTTTAATAAATTATAGTTACTTTTTCTTTTCTTTTATTTAATACACTTCTAATAAATGATAATTATGTTTTACTATTAAATTAAATAAATTATATTTGATTTTTAATTGAAATAATTGTTACAAAAAAAATGTGAACCTTTTCATAATTAATTATAGTTTAATATTTTTATTATTATAAATATATACACCTTAAAATATTTTTATCATAATTTATATATATATATATATATATATATATATATATATATATATATATATATATGTACAAACATAGTAATTTATTTTAGTATATTGTTTTAATCATTAATCATTAATATTTAATTGTTTTACAAAAAAACACATAAATATGTATTATTTAATTTTCATATAACAAAAACGATAAGAATGAAAATGAGTATTTGTCTAATCAGTTATGGTACCCTGAATATTATGTTCTATTTAAAATACGATATATACACGTTCATTAAAACTAATAATAATTATATTCATGTATGTAGGTTTTATTCATTAGTAATTCAACGACAATCGTTCGTTGTGATAAAATGGACTATTATATATGTGCAGTCGCTTGGCAAAATCCATAAAACTTTTTTGGCATTGTTAGAAGTACGTGCGTTTGCAAATAACACAACTATAATACAGAAATTTAATCTTGAAACCGTCGTACACAATAAATGTGCTAATTTTAAATGTGATTGGATTGTTTCCTCATGAGAGTGCTATTTAAAAAAAAATAATAATAATCACCAACATGTTTATGGACAGTATATGTAAATAGGAGTGCGGCTTAAACGTTTAATTAAAAATAAACAACTAAAATTCCATTCAGTTATTTTTGTTGTTCAGATTGGGAAATTTTACCAATTTTATATATATATATATATTCATTAAAATTCAAAATATTTAAACTATATTCGTATTAAACAAATTTATAACTTTTCATGTCTTTTGAATTAACGCGGAATACTTCATTAAGAAAATTGTTTTTCAATAAAATTATATTCATTTCTTTTGGAATTAAATCAAAATATACTTTTAAATCACAATATGTCAGCATTTTGAACTTATAAAAACATTATTTGTGTAGACAGCGAAAAAACTGAAATCTTTTTATAAATTAAATCCCATAGAAACATTATATTTCGAAATAGTTCTCTCACTAATATATATATATATATATATATATATATATATATATATATATACATTAATACGCCTTTTGTTAATTACTCTTTAAAGATAATTACCCAACAACAATCCATAGCTTTCAAACCTTACTATAGTTGTGTTTTTACCACCTAACTAGACTTCTGTTCTTCACATTACAGATCAAAGCGTTAATTAATTGTTAATTTTAGAATTCATACAACCCGTGTATAATCTAAAATCCTTTCTACTTGTTCGTTTTAAATTCTATGCTTTTTATTTAATTTACATGAACATATAAATTACTAGCTAATGAAAATGAACGTAGAGGTCATGAAACTATTTTTTTATATTTTCTAATAGTACAACATAAAATATAATTTATAAATTAAATTCCATAATTTTCTCTAAAAAAAAACTTAATTATTATGTATTTAACTAATATAAACAAATAATATCAATAAGTATTGCAAATATTTTAAATGAAATAAATATGTGAAAACGACAAATAATATTTATTTTCTGGTAAATCAAACGAAATTCAAAAATATATTCTGGATTTTCCAAGTAAACATATTTATTTCAATCATAATTCATGTTTTTTCATGTGCACATATTTTAATTAAATATATACACACAAATTTAAAGATGAGACATAACAAGACAAATTATATATTTCTCTGAATTTAATTTAACACAGAATTGATGTTTTTCATGTAAACATATAAACGCAAATTTATTTAATTCCAATGAATATTTTATTGATTCTTAGATATACAGTTAATTTATATTTACTGCTAATTCATACTTGACAGTCGTCTGAAAAAAATGTTTATTATTAAATGCAAATATGTATTATATATAACAATCTTATTTGTACATTTTTGATATAATTAAATAATTTATATATTTCAAACACAATTGAATTCCATGTTCTGTTAAAATTGATTGATATATGTTTACAATAATATTCAAATTGTATTTACAAGACTTTTTAAGTTCACCTTATAAATATTTAAGCTACAATTAAAATAATGTAAATATCTAGTCGAATTTTTTCAACGAATCGTATTTAACGTAGAAATGTTCTATGAAACTACATAAGCTTGTTTATTTATATTACACATCAGTTTTAAAATATTTATATTGATTTTGTTTTTCATTCTATGAAATGTTACATATATGTATATATATATATATATATATATATATATATATATATATATATATATACATATCATCAGATCATTAAGCCCATATCAATCCACTTCTGGACGAAAGCCTCAATGAATGCTACCATTCACTGGTATTTGGTCATATTCACCACGCTGACCAAGCGGTTTGGTGAAGATTTTTTTATTCGGGGTTTACTCCCTTATTTTTTTCAACAATTATTTTTTTACAAGATGAGGTTGTCGGATTTCATTCTTAACTCTCGAAAGTGAAGGGACTCTCCGACTGGGAATCGAACGCAATCTTGCGCATGACATGCGGTGATGCAAACCACTGTACTACCCAGTCAGTATATATGTATGTATGTATTTTTGTATGTATATATATATATATATATATATATATATATATAATCATTTTATTACTTTGTAGTATTTTATCATGATTGATTCAATATTTATACCATTTAAGAAAAAGAAATACTACACATATCAATTCTGATCGTAAAAAGGTAATGCAAAAACAATTACCCAAAAAATTATTTAAAATATTAATACTTCAAATAGTGTAACTACCTCTGTATTGCATTTATATATTTAAATTCTTTTATAAAAATGTATTTTAAATATCTAGAATATTTATTTTAAATAATTTGTTATTTTACAAAGAAATTAAACATCTTTATTAAAAATACCAGCATCATCTATTTTTTCAGTCGATTTAATGTTTTTTTTGTCATGTTTGGAATTATGGTTTAAACTTCTTTTGAATTGCATTGTTTACAAAATAAATTTGTCTTTGTATATTTTTCATCTGTGTTTATATATATATATATATATATATATATATATATATATATATATATATATATTCAGGTTTCTTTTAGTTTAATATTTTTATAAAAGAATAAATTGACATAAACAAATACAGTTTATCAAAATATAAATATTTTTCTTTATAAAAGAACATGTTTATGTACATTATAAATATTTTATTGATAAACATTATATATGTTCTTTTTGTTAATATATCAATATATATATATATATATATATATATATATATATATATATACACTCATTTATTTATTTATATATAATTTTATATTTAGGTCTTTTGTCATATTTTTTTAAAAAAAATTGTTTCATTTATTTATATTTCAACTTACCACTTTATTAAATCATTTTCGTCCATTAAAACAAATTTTATATTCATTATTTTAAAAGAAAATAATTCTAATTTTATTTAATTGAACTATCTTATTTAAAAAATTGAGCTAGACTACATTTTAATTAATTAAAATGAAATACTTTTTCATGTAAATAAATTCATATCGTTTTACAGTACATTGAAGTACTTTATAGAACAATATAAATTTCACAAAATCTTTTTATACTATAATAAATATTGTATTTCGTATAAATTAGCCATACTATGTAAACTGATATGCCTTTTAGATTCACTTTTACACTATTAATTTGTACATTTTGTTATTCAGTAATAAATTATGTTAGGTTGTTTTCATTTAATTGCCTAGTTATAATAATAACAATATACAAGTATCTATACAAGTCAGTTTGTATATTTGATAAACTTGAATAAACCGATTCCGGGAATATCTATGTATAGTTGTGTAGTGTGTCTAGTTGCTGTTCAAATATTTATTTACAGATTTATACAAGTTTAAAGATACACATTGCTTTATATTATAAAGATTGTTTGATATAAGTAAATCGTAGTTTTAAATCTTTTGCTCAAATTTAACCTTATATGTGTGTGTGTTTTTGTTGTTCTAGTCATGTTTTTAATTTCATAAATGTTACACTTCCCAAATCACTTCAATTATAAAATATCATCAACACTATTCTCTTTCTATCTACTGATGGATAAAAATCTTTCGAAACTTTCTACTTTTACCGATGCAATATCTTTCTCTTCCAGTTCATTCCAACGATTTTTTATATCTTTTTCCTATCTGTCCACAAGTCTCTTCCTAAGACTGTTTATATATCTAGATTTCCTATCAATAATTTCTTTTGTCTATCGATGGTCTTCTCATCTTACTATATGATTAACCTATTTCTACATCAAACGCCTTACTTTTGCTATAACTTGGTTCTCTTTTTACCTCTATGTGTTATTCTAAACAAATATCTTTCCATACTTCTTTATGTTGTCTAATACCATAAATTATTCTAGCATTCAAAACCCTTATTTCATTGCCATAAATGAAAGAAATATTCAGAATTAAAATAGTAAATTAATATAATAATAAATATACATATAGAATAAAATGTATATAAAATTATCATTATTAATGTTGTATTATCCTTTTTTAACACTTAATTTATGATTATTTCTAACTTAAACTTTAGAAAAAAAACATATTTATAAAATGTTTTAGATTCTCTCTAAATGCTCTTTATATCTTCTCGATATGTAAATGTATATATATATATATATATAATATTTTTATTATTTTATTAACTTAATCAGTCAGTTCATTTATTTATATTTAATTAAAACTAGGTACAACTTCATATGCACTAGAATTTTGTATATTATTGTTTGTTATTATTAATATTCTATTATTTTACAATTATGTCAGTCTATGTATATCATAATACCTTCATTATAAAATCATTCAAATATGTATTCTCCAATGAACTCATTCATCATAGATAATACAATTCATAGTATTTACCATGTAACTTCAACAGATAATTGATTTTAGTCTATTCGAGGAAGATGAAATTTGCACCTGTATTCGATATTCAGTTTGTATTAAACATTGTTGTGTTTACTCAGGAGTATTATTTTAGTTATATTGAAGATAATTTCAGTAAGATTATAAAATATACATTAATTCAACTTTAGTTTAAATAGCTTATATATATATATATATATATATATATATGTATATATATATATATATTGTATGTGTATGTATGTGTTTATATATATATATATATATATATATATATATATATATATATATCCGACTGGGTAGCATAATGACTTACATTACCACTTGTTATGCTGGAGATTGCGTTCGAATCACAGTCAGAGAGAGTCCCTCATTTTCGAGGATTGAGCATAACGCTTACAACCTCATCTTGTAAAAAGAAAACATTTGTCGATAAGGTTTGAGAAGAATGGCTCTATTGAACTGGCATTGTCAGATAGGCCTGGGACTGAAATAGTCTGTGGAGCCAATGATGTTGATATTAATTATATATATACATATATATATATATATATATATATATAATATAATATAAATTGTGCAATTAAAATTCAATCAGATAATGAAAATACAATTCACATTCTTTTTTGAAAATTACTTTTTATAAAAAAAAAATACCGACAAAAATAATGTATATACGTTATAAATATTTTCAGTTCAGTTCATATTTTTTAAATGAAAAATTTCTACTGATTTTTTTAATTGATATACATACTGTTTACATTAAAATTTACATTAAAAAGTGTTAATACAAACTTCAACATCAAATATTTCTTAGAATAAACTCTGCGTTTTAACAGCTTTACGTTTGAATATTAAAATAACAATAACCTTCTAAATATCCCAGCTCGTATAATGAAAAGTAATTCAAAGAAAAAGGTATTGAAACTGTGGTCATATACAATCAATCTTTAAATTAAATCGACATTTAATCAACGTCATTTCGATATTTCCCTGTAATCGCTCGATTATTTTACTCGAACATTTACTATCGTCATTTTCCTATACAATACATGCAAAACATTAAATACGTCAAACGTGTCTGCTTAATCCTTTCGTTCTCCTGTTTTATTTAGTAATTCGCGGAATATATGTTAAATGTCATGTTTCACAACTACTATTTGTCGAGTAAAACGTGATTAAATCATTTCTGTCGTCGAGCGATAATGAAATGGGAGAAAACTCGTTACTTAATTAATTCTTGAAACTGTTATGTTTTGATAACAACATAAATATTATCACAAACATATAAGCTAATCATATCAGATGATTCGTAGTAATATGTGTAAATAACATTATTTGAAATGCATATTCATTTTTTGAAATCAAGTTGAGTTTGAAATGTTTAATATGTTCTTTCATCATTGTAATTGGCATTAAGTCAAAAAGTAAATATTTAAAAATTAGAGCATTCGATTTTAAAAAAAAATCTTAAACAAATTCATTACTCATTGATCAAATTTTTAAAGATATTCGTCTTTTTAATTTTACTTAAGATTTTTTGACTATAAATGTATTTTAGTACTATAATTTTTTTCATAATAAATAAAAAAAAATCAAAATATTAAGTCTTCTAAAACATTCAATGAAAAAAATGTAAAAAAAATATTTAAAAAAGAAGGGTATACTAGTCTTTATTGGATACAATTCCCTTCAATACATAATTGTTGATAATGGTTTATACTCAATTATTTTTTTTAAAAAAAATAAACTATTTAAATTCATGAGGTTTTATTAAAATGTTTATTACTCACCTTTTACTAATATGGATTTCAATAGCAATTCTTTCATCTGTAAATTTCAATATATAAAATTAAAATTTAAAATATTTCACACTATAAATTGTCTCAGTTGATTACCATTAAAACGCATGCCTGTATTCTCTCTAATAAAAATTTTAAAAATCTCTTCAGCATTTACAAACTATTATAATGCAACTCATTGATGTATGATTAAAGCTTTATATTATTAAGTTATAAATATTCTATACGAAAATATATTCTTTTAATTCTCTTCTAGTAATCGATTTATTCAATTTTATGAATTGATTTCAGTTTTAGATATTTTTTGAAAAATTTTAAACTGTAAAAATAAACCATATTCATAATGATGAAGTTAAATTTAACAACCACTGTTTTCTTCTTAATATATTTAATTTTCATACAAAACGTGGCATGAAAAGATATTTTTAAAACTTTGTATTATGGCATCTAACAATAAAAAGATTAGTTTTTCATATAATGAACATAAAAATCAAAAATATCCTAATTTTTTACATTTAAAAATTAATAATATATATCTATGTGTGTATGTATATATATATATATATATATATATATATATATATATATATATATAAATTTATTATTAACTACAAAAATTAAATATCTACTATAATGTATATTAAAATGTAGATAATATTTTTGTGATATTTATTATAAACAAAAATAATTTTTTTAAAGACTAAAACTAAAATCAAAAATAATATGAGTGACATTATATTGATGGTATGATTTGGTGTGGTGGTTGCAGAAAGGCGGTCGGTGTAACATCTGGTGATGGGGTTGCATCAGCTGGCGGAGGTGCCGATACAGGTCGCGTGATACGAAGTACGCCCGAATGGGGTGAAACTGCATTGAACGGGGATCATTTATGGGTACCTACGTCGGTGTCTGGCGACTTCTGTTACGTTGGCGATGCAGATTGCACGGTACTTTTTCATTTTTATATTTTTAGCATATGTTATTGTGTGTATGTATATACAAAAATAGATAAAAATACACACACATAAACTTATATATATATATATATATATATATATATATATATATATATAAAATAAAAAATGTTCTAGTTATCAGTATATGAAATTAAATTAAATAAATTATATAAATTAATTGTAAATATTTATTGTTATTTAATTTTCCAGATACCATTATGTTCTCTTTTAATAAATAAATAGTTTTCATGTAATGAAATTGAAATATGTTTATTGATAAAGTCTAAAAATATATGTGAATCATCTCTAACACAATTCACTCAAACAGAAAATAAAATCAATATATTTTTATTAAAGGAAAGCTTTAATTGCAAATATCGCAAAATTCGTGGAATTTAATTAAATATCATTAATAATGATCAACGTATTTTATGTGTAAATAAGGGTTGTACGAAATACTTACAATATTAATTATATAGGGTCATCCAAATGTGACGCCTAGATTTGTGTTTTATTCAAAAGAAACATGTGTGTAGGATGGTGTATGAGAAAGCATTTAATAAAACACAAATCTAGGCATCACATTTGGATGATCCTATATATTCGTTGGATATAAAATATATTATTTAATTATTGATAAATTTCACAATTTTTAATGTTTGAAAAGAAAAACTAATTTTATATTTTATTATTTTTAAATGATTAATTATTTTTCAGTTACTGTATATTATTTTTATATTAAATTTATTTTTTTACAATTCATAGAATCAAATTTTTGATACTGTAATTCTTTTGTATTTTTTGATTCTCAAACAATAATTTCTATTATCCATCAACAGTATTTTCTTCTTGCTGTATGACAGTCCAATTCCATTTTAAAATGCTCACTCTTATCTTTTGATTGTTTCCAAATCCTTTCGTTTATCTTCAGTTTATATTATTCCTAACATACTCGTACATCTTTTCTTCATGTTTCTTATCGTCTTACTTCTATATTGCCTGAAGTTACTGAATTATTCGAGTATTTAGAATCCATATTTAACTACCTTAGATGAAAACAGCTAGTATGCATTAAAAATGACGAAAAAATAACTTATTCAATGGTAGTTAAAAATATAATTTTTAATTTTTATATTATTAAATACTATTCATATTTAGAAACATGGACCACGTATGAAGTGTTCTGCTTGCAATGTAGTCACGCATGCAAACTGCATCGGCATCTTGATGGATCGTATCAAATTTACATGCAAACCAACATTTCGTGATGTTGGTATTCGACAATACCGTGAACAAACTAGTATTCATCATCATTGGGTACATAGACGTAGTGAAAAAGGAAAATGTCGTCAATGTGGAAAAGTAAGTAAAAATACAAATCATAAATGTAATTTCTTTCTATACACTTTCTCTATTACTTGTTTAGAATATTATTAATACATTTTATTTGTGAATATTATGTATATATATATATATATATATATATATATATATATATATATATATATATATATATCTGATAGATATATATTATGTATTTTGTAATATGTTTAAATTTTATTTGATACTACTTTTTTATAGTTATTGAATTAAATTAATCATGCAAATAATTTATTACTTAGTCTGAAAGCTTTTTTTAAAGAAAAGTATATAAATTATAATATGCATTTAATATTTTTGTTAATATTAAATACTCTACCTTAAGTTACAAAATAAATAATTAAACAAAACTCTAATAAATCTCTCAAATAAATCTACTAAAAAAAATCAGCTGAAAGATTTTTTATTTAAATATACATAATATATATATATATATATATATATATATATATATATATATATATATATATATATATATATATATATATATACATATATATACATATATACACACACATATATATATATATATATATATATATATATATATATATACTCGTATTTTTTCAGTCGTTCCAATCGAAATTATCATTTAGCTCAAAAGAAATTGTGGCTATAAGCTGTTCGTGGTGTAAATCAGCGTATCACAATAAAGAATCTTGTTTTAATGTTCAAAAAATAGGTGAAGAATGTAATTTAGGTGCTCAGGCTGGTATTATTGTACCTCCATCGTGGATAGTTAAACTTCCACGAAGAGGTAGTTTTAAATCAAGTTTAAGAAAATCTCCTAAGAAAAAAGCAAGTAGTAAACGAAAGAATAAGGAAAAGGTAATTAATTGTTTTTTTTGTATATATTCATGAACAAAAACATAATTTGTGAATTACTATCAGTGAAATTATATTTGAAAGAAAATAAGGACAATATTAATAATGATATAATTATTTTTAATTAGAATAAAAATAAAATATTTACATTGTAATCAAAACTTCAGTTTATGTTATTAAAAAAATCTGATATTTTTGTAATAATTTCAACTTATAATAATTTTTTAACGTCTCTCATTTTTATATAAGTGAATATATTCATTGATCTATTAAGTAATAAATATATTTTTATTGATATAGAATGAAAAAGACCAAAAAACATTTGTGATAAAACCAATTCCAACGACAACTGTAACACCTGTGATAGTATTTATCAATCCAAAATCCGGTGGCAACCAGGGTGCTAAATTACTTCAGAAATTTCAATGGTTGCTCAATCCTCGTCAAGTATTTGATCTCACACAAGGCGGTCCTAAAATGGGGTATGTAAATTAAATACAAAAACAATTTAAATATTTTTTATTAATACATCATTAACATATTTACAAAACATTCGTTTAATTTTTGAACAAACTGTCGAAAAAATTATTATTATATTTGTATTATACTAATTTATGTTATAGACTAGAACTGTTTCGAAAAGCTCCTAATTTAAGAGTACTCGCGTGCGGTGGTGATGGTACAGTTGGATGGGTCTTATCAGTACTCGATCAAATAAATATTATTCCTCAACCTGCAGTCGGCGTGCTTCCACTTGGAACAGGAAATGATCTTGCCAGAGCTTTAGGATGGGGTGGTGTAAGTAATATTTTTATATTTGCATATTCATAATTTTATTTCGTTTGAAACATTTTTTCGTTATAATTTTTCTATATAATTAATTTATTTCGATGCATACTTTTATTCTTCCACTTTTCGTTGTAAACTGAAAATCAAATAATATTATGTACTTATTAATTATTTTTAATCTCAACAATGTGTTAGTTATTTTAGAAATAATCTATCAAACAATTCAGTAAAATCAATATTAATGTTATTTTTACAAGTATCATCGTACATATCTATTAAATGTGTAGATTAAAATATCATAACCATTTAATGCCATTAATAGAGTGAAAGTCGACAATTTACAATTTTATCTCTAATCGATGCAAACATTATTACAATATTTATTATGAGATCAATTTTTATCTGCATTTAACCAATAAAGACCTAATTTTTTATTCAAACATATACTCAACTATTATACAAATATATATAAAAGAAAAATAAACATTAACTATTTTTTCACTACATTCTCTTGAAACCAAAACCCCAGAACAATGCTTTCAAAGGACTTAATGCTATGAGACCTTTTATCCGGGCTTAGTGATTAATTAATGAAGACGACCTAGAACTTCAAACAGCGCAAAACTTCCTTATATCAATAAGCACAGATTACAACACAAATATACTTTGTGTAGTAAGAAATTGAATAAATATTTAAGTGTTGTTTTTTTACAAATAGGCGGAAATGAAATGTTATTTCATGTTACATATATACAAGAAAGGAAGATTCATTTATGCTTTTATGCATTTTAAATTGAATTAAATACGAAAATTGGAATTTAAAATAATAATGTTATACAGAAAACTGTTATTTTGTAGATATAAATAGTAATTTTATGATATTAAAGTACATTATTTTAAAAAATAACCTATTACTATTTTTGAAAATCAGTTCCTGTTTTTTATAGTGACACTATATTTAAAAGAGCTTTCTTTACACGTGAAATATTAATATTATACCTTTTTTGTTAAACAGATTATTTAAATGTTATATTTTATTTGATTTCAGTTTATAAATTTTAATTTTAGTTTTAATTTATTATTACAATTTTTAATTGGATGTTTATAAATTCAGTATCTGACATATATATATATATATATATATATATATATATATATATATATATATATATATATATATATATTACGTTATCCTGAAATTACATTTTTAGAAATTAAATTAAATGTATGATTTTTTCTGATACTGATACAAATTCATTTTGACACAAATTATTTAATTATCCAAATATTACAGGATTTTATAAATATATTCAATAATCACTGGTTTGTAGTTTTTGTCCATTGATTAGATAGCGAAATGCGCTTCAGCGAATAAACTGAACAATAGGTGATTATTGAACACGTTTATAAAATCTCATAATGTTAGATGGAGAAATCCATCTGTTGTATTAAATTAAGTTCGATTGTTCAATATATTTTTAGGGTTACACCGATGAACCAATATCGAAAATTCTTGCCAACATTGGCGAAAGTGATACAGTGTTATTAGATAGATGGGAATTACTAGTCGAAAAAAATCCCAACGCAGAACCTAATGAAGAAGGCAAAGACAATCTTCCATTAAATGTAGTAAATAACTATTTTTCACTAGGTGTTGATGCACATATAGCTTTAGAATTTCATGAAGCCAGGGGTAAATAATTTATTTGTAATATGAATTTTCATAAATATCTTAATTTTTCATTCGATTATTTATTATTAAAAATATTTAAATAATGTTTCTGCCATTGTTAAATATTTTTCAGGTTAAAATTTATAAATTAATTATATATTTTTTTAATTAAACTGTTTCAAATTTTAGAAGCCCATCCTGAAAAGTTCAATTCGCGTTTAAGAAATAAAATGTTTTATGGTCAAGCTGGAGGTAAAGATCTTTTAAGAAGAAAATGGAAAGGTTTAGCAGAATTTGTTAAACTCGAATGTGATGGGAAAGATCTCACTTCAAAATTGAAAGAACATAAAGTGCATGCAATTGTGTTCTTAAATATTGCAAGGTATTAATTTTTTTCAGATGTATATATATATATATATATATATATATATATGTAATATTATTTTCAGTTATGGTGGTGGAACTCATCCCTGGAATAGATCAGGTGGAACATCAGAACCAGCAACTGATGATGGTTTAATAGAAGTTGTAGGCCTTACAACATACCAATTGGTAAGTATTTATAAAAGAAATAAAAATATTGATTTGTTTAATTTATTGACATATAACTTTTTGTTTCAATTTAAAAAAAGATATTTGACAATATGTTGTATATACAAGTATATTTATATATAATTTTTCATTAGCCTTTGTTACAAGCTGGAGGTCATGGAACCTGTATAACACAATGCAAATCTGCTCGTATAGTTACTAGTAAAACAATTCCTATGCAAGTTGATGGGGAAGCATGCAAATTAAAACCATCGATTATCACTTTAAACCATCTCAATAAAGCAGTCATGTTAGCTAAACGGAAAGGTGGAAAACCGAATATTCAGTAAGTAATTATATATATATATATATATATATATATATATATATATATATATATATATATTTACATGTGAATTTGTATTTTTTAAATAGACAAACAACATTAGAACATCTGAAAATTAACGTTCAGCGAATTAATATGACTGACTATGAACAACATCATTATGATAAGGAGCTACTTGCCCAAGCAGGTAATTTAGAATAATTAGTATTCATGCAAATTGTCATTTAAATTACTTATTTATTCCACTCTGTATTACTAGCTATTGGTATGGGTATTATTGAAGTCAATCCTATATCTGACTTAGAACAAGTTAGAGCTCAAATAAATAAAATATATGAAGAACATGCTGAACTGCCTAAGTTAACACCAGATTGGTGTTTTGTTGACTGTAAGTATTTTCCTAATATTATTTATTTATTTATTATTTTATATATTATAATATTGGTTAACTGTACTATTTTTAATTTTATATATATTTATAAATTTCATTAAAATAATTACATTTTAACACTTTATCGACCGGTTTTTTTTTACTTTGAACAATATTTATTACCAGATATGAATAATTATGGATATATTAAAGAAGTTTTAATTACTATTTTTTAATGTTTTTCAAATGAAATATTTTTTCAAATACGTATATTCAATGTTTATTACAGTATTAAACATCATGTTTACACATTACGTATTTCCACATTATATTTGAAATTTATACAAACAAAATTTATATTAGGTTGGCAAATATCTCCCTTCCGCCTTCTGGTCTTTTGAATTTCGCAGCTATGTACAAAAAAAAAAAAAAGGCGGAAGGGAGATACTTGCCAACCTAATATTATACTTTCGCATCAGGCCATTTTTTAGTATTTTTCAATAATGTACGTGTATTGGAATTTTATTGATATTAGTGGTTTATTTCTGTAACAATTATTTAAAACAAATCTTCAGTTGGCGTTCCCAATAAATAACGTAAGTTTTAATTAGAATGCCAATTGTTGTATCTAATCATTAAAGTGTTAAATAATAATTTTAATTGTTAAAAATATTCTTTATATAAACACTATAAGTAACTTAAAAATCAATGTTTGAAATTAAAGTTCATAAGTACAAATTTTTGTATGTTATATATATATTACTTAATAGGATTATATACGTATTAATATCCAATTATTGACTAGGCAACTCAAACATTTTATTTGATAATCTTTTTTCCAATACTCTTAATATATTTATAGCTTGTACAGCAGAACGCTTTTTTCGTGTTGACCGTGCTCAAGAACATTTACATTATGTGACCGATATTGCGGCTGATTATCTTTATATATTGGATACGGGTGCTGGAACTATTCCACAAACACCAGAAGATGAAACAGCCTTACCATCACCTAGTTCTAATCATCAGTATTCAATACCAGAAATGAAAGTCAGGTATTGTAATTATTTCTGTATTAATTTTTTAAATATATTTATCAATAACTTGAAATAAATATATATAAAACAGATATGTATTATAATTTATTAATGAAAATTATTTTTTCGCCCAACAGTGATGACAGTTTGGACTCTCCTAGTGAAAAACATCAATCAATAGATTCTCTGGGCAGTTTACCACAATCTCCAGATGATAAAAAAATACCTGAAAAAAACGTTGAAAATTCTGATAAAACTATGGAACCAACTGAAGAAAGTGGAAAGGTATCACCAACAAACATTGAACATAATTTAACAGAGGTTCAAAGCCCAACATCACCCATTGATAAAGTAGCAGAAAATGAACAATCTACTGATGAAAAACCATTAGATCAATCACCAGTTGAAACTTCAGTTAACTTCAAAAGGTAATTGAAAAATTATATTAGATTTACGAAATCGATTGAAATTTTGCAACTTTTAACGTGCCATTAATTACTAATTTTATTTGTTTATTTTTTTGCATCAATGATTGATAGACAAAAATGGTAATCTTTTGAGTGCTTGATTGTGATTTAAACATAAATAAATATATATTGGTATTGGTTCCGATGCACAATTCAAATGCATATCGACTATTGTTATGGTTTATTACTATGCACTTGTTGGCTATAATATCAGTTATAATTTGGATTGGAAATGTATTAAATTATTTTTTTTACTTCTATATTATTTCAAATAAAATAATAAATTATTAATTATAAATTTAAATAAGACTTTAATTTCATTATAAAGTATAATTTCAATTACTGAATAAAACTAAAAAATGAATTACTTGTTCAAATGTAAGCATTATATATATATATATATATATATATATATATATATATATATATATATATATATATATATATATATATATATAATATTATTACATATATTTATTTGTGAATTGTTATAAATAATTGTTAAAAACTAATTTTATATTAGAAAAAAATATATTACATCAATTCATTACACAAAAATTCTTCATCCCAAAATCAATTGTATGTAGCGCAAAAGTATATATTTAAAATTTTGAAATTGATAGTATTTTGAAACATTTAAAAAATAAAAATGTTGTATGATAAGTAATAAATAGGATTTTCCTTTACACTCATATTTTTTTTATGTTTGCATGATATAAATTTTATCATTAAATAAGTAATAAATATATAATATTTAGTTTATTTTACATATATTTATATATATATATATATATATATATATATATATATATATATATATATATATATATATATATTATATCTACTCTACATATACCTACACACAATTTTGTCTTCTTGCATTTTCAATATTGTTAAATAATTTTCCTCCAAATATATACTATATAATTTATTTCTTTTTAATACATTTCCGTTTTCACAAATGTATCAATTAAAAAGTATTTTATTGCACATAATAATTTCACTGTCCTTTGCAACTCTAGACTTTTTAATTCATTTGCATGCAGCATTCATGACAGATTATTTGGATTAGGCCACGATGTATATAGTTATAGGTAAGATGGCTTAACTAAAACTATTCTGTATTGGTGTTGTAGATCAGTGATGTTTCTTACTTATTTAATAATATTAATAAAATTGTAATACTGTCTTTAGCTGCACATTCGATTGGCAATATTTTCAAATCACTGGTCTAAGTTTAAATTTATATATTTATTTATATTACATTTATATAACTACACGCATAAAATTATATTATCTAACATAAACATGTACTTTCTTTTAGTAATCTTCTTGAAAAAACAACTGATGGAATCTTGAAAGCAGCGAAATTGGGCGATCTTAAAATGGTATGTACAGTTTGAATTATCATTTATTAAAGTACACAAACTCAAACGTATGTTTATAATACATTTTAACGTAAACATATCGTATTCAATGTTTATATAAAAAATAATTTATGAATGATGATATTACAGTTAAAAGAACTTCATGCCCAAGGATATTCATTATTATCAATTGATTCTCAAGGTCAGACTGCCTTACATTACGGAGCCAGATATGGCCATAAGGATATTATTAAATATCTTATAGCGTGTGCACCATCTACAATCATTAACATGCCTGATAATGACAAGTATGATAAATGACATTTTGTAATACAATTCTTTAAATTTCAAATTATTTTTTATTACTTTAATTTATTTTAATATTAATTTTAGGGGACAAACTGCTCTTCATAAAGCAGCAGCATATAAACGACGAAGTATATGTTGTATGCTTGTTGCTGGAGGAGCTGCTCTCTCTATTAGAGATCACCGAGGTGCTACACCTCGATTGCTTGCCTTAGCTGCTGAGGACCATGAACTTGCTGCATATTTAGAAAGTAATAATTGATAACGATATTAAAAGCTCAAATATTAAAACATTATTGTTTTTTTTAGGTCAAGAACACTTTCAGTTAGTATCTGAAGATCTGGAAACAGTTGTATGAATAAAAATCACAATTCCACATTTTATGCAGTGTGTTATTGTGATTTGTTCAAAATATAATGATTTAAATCAATGTAAATTATTGTCCAATATCAATAACAACCCATATTAAAATATAGAAAGTGCTTGCCTTGATATTGGACATGACTACAATGAAGATAAGAATGTATTTTTTAAGTAACAGTATTTAATTTTTAATGTATTTAATGAAAGCATCGCTAGAAAACCCATTTCTCAATCTCTATGTATGAACGCCGTATACGTAACTTACTTATTTAACTCGCTCTTGAAATATTTATTGTTTAATTTAATCAAGATAATCCATTTAATATTAACTATTTCACTCTAAAAATACTCACACGTTTTCTTTTATATATGGTCTGATATTAAATTCAATAAGCGTTTGAAATCTTTGAGCAAAATTAGAATCAGGGCCCCTTTCTTTTTTTGCTCATAGAAAATTTAATGGACTGTTTGAAATTAAATCTCTTCAGGACTCAGGAATAGATTTACACTTAACTGAAAATGTTTAAAATAAATTTACAATCTTATGCGTGATACGATAATTTTACGCTATATAATACATATATACTTTTGTACATATTTCGCTAATATAAATATATATATATCGAATAATAAAACGATTGTAAACGAAGTTTAATCAATCAGAAGTAGTGTAAAAATTGAGTGGATAAGACATATCAGTTCAATATAATATATATATAATACATTCCTATTACAATTATTTTTAATATAGAAAAAATTGTAGGTTATATAGTACCTTTAATAAAGGTTTGTTGTACCATGAGACACGTAACCTAAAGTCAGTTGAACAGGGTATCGTATGTAAATATACATTAACAAACTGTACACTTTTTAATCATGTTTTGCATCATCTTGTGATGGTTCTGTATATGGATTTTTATTTACTTATTTTTCTTACTATTTAAATTACTAATAACCCAAATTCAGACTCAGTGTAGATATTTTAATATGTAACTAATACATTGCTTTCATGTAAAAATCTGCCAAATCATAAAAAATATATTTCCATACATATTGTTAAAAAAGAATAGCTGATTAAAAATTATTAATTACTAAAATCTAAAAAAATTAATTGAATCAAAATAAATTTTTATTATAAAATATTACAATAAAACGGAACATTTATAATTTTTATGAAAATATTTAGTAATACACACACGCATATATACATATATATATATATATATATATATATATATATATATATATATATATATATATATATATATATATATATATATAGCATAATAGAATCAGTTTAAATATTACTTTACAAACTTTCAATTCAATAAAATAAAAAAGAACTAAAAGAAGCTTTCAAGACAAATAAATTTATTTGTATAATTTACCAGTACTGATAAAAAAAATGTATTTGCAGTATAATCAACTTGATTTAATAATAATATTGTATGATATCTATGCTGAGATTGAAGTTGTATTGGTCCGTACTTTTTTCGTTGGACATTGTCATACCTTGAATTCTTTTCTGTTTCAAGTAGCGTTGCAATAAATTATTACACTACAATTTTCCATCGTAAGCCGTATAATTTAAACGGCTACGACGGTCATGAAAGTCTATAGTGATATGTGTAAATGTATGTATGAATGAATGCAATTTGCCTTGCAACGAACAAAAAGAGTCTGTGACGAATTCAGCATAAGACAATCTAAATGTTATTTAAAAAAAATAATAATCTGTAAATAATATTTTAATAGAGAATGTTTTATTTATCTTCTAAACATTTCATTTAAATCATTAATACTGCATATAAAAGCATATAGGATTTGAAATCAAAGTATTCGATTTGTAAATATTTATAATTATTGAGAAAATAAATTTGTCTTTGGTCAATGTAGTTATTCATAAAGAAATAATTTAAACTGTATTTGTAGATATTTAATAATGTTAAAAAAGAATATTGTAATATTTCTTTGTTAAGGCAATGTTACTTAACAGACTTCAATAAAAATTGTTCGAATTTTTGAATGAATGTTTTTACGTGTGCATTCTAGTAATAATAAATTTTATATAAGTAATCGAAATATGGACGCAATTAGAAAAAATGAAGTTTCTATAATTGTTCCAACATTTTCTATTTTGAATCATTGAAAAATTCCAAAAGTGCATCACTTATAACTTGTTTGTTTTAAATATAATAATTGTTATAATCTCTAATTCTTTTTCTTTATTCTTTCAAATAAGTATAAGTATCGAAGTAGTTAGAAAACTTAGTATATTTATTCAAATATTTATACATGACTTTAATTGGCACTTAACTGACTTAGAATAAATATTTATTCGCTAGTGATTAATTATATTAAAAAAAAAGTAAATAAAAAAACATGAAAGCAATCTAACACCAATGGTATTTTACGAAATAATCTATTTAAGGAATATTCACATTTAAAGTATTGTAAATAAAATTATTCATTAATTTCTCGTAGGTACTATTTGTTATTAATTACTTTTAAATAGTTTGTTTTCACAATAATGAAACAATCTATTATTTTCATTTAACAATCTTTAATAATAAAAAAATGTTCGAATTTGAAATATTTTAATTATGTACAAATAGAAAGTAAATAATAAGAGAAACATTTATAGTCCTTATAATTATTTTGTAATTTAATTATAAAAATAATTTATTAATGAATCCTTCTATAAATCTCAAAATATACACATTTAATAGTATTTTAAAACTATAAATATCAACACAATTTAATGTGTGTAACATTTTCAGTAATTTAATGTTTCATAATATTATTAAATCTGGTCAATTATTGAACAAATTCTTTCGAATTCGTACATTTTTTAAGGAAACGAAATAAATGTCATTGGAAAGAATAGTATAACGGCAGCTAATGAATGTTTTAAAAAAATCAATTCTCCAATTTTAAATCATAACCGTAACGTTAAATCAGTTTATGTGGCAAATATTTTTAAATCAGCACATTTTATCTTATTAAGAATAGCACATTTACAAAACAATGTGCACGTATTATTAATAATATATATGAAGTTAAAATGCATGTAAGTAGGTTATTGAAAAAACCTATGCTAATTACAACAAGCCTTAAACATTCCCTATTATTTCACAATTGTGATCTTTTTAATTTCAACTTTCTTAAACATTACGTCAATTGAATATTAAATGTGAAAAAGTAGATTTATCGAAAATTCATAGTTAGTTTACGGTTTTTAAAATCTTTTAATAAATAAAAAATCTGCGAAATTTTTAATTTAATTTATATATTAAAAATTAGCTTACTAAATAAGCATATAAAAAAATCAGTCATTAATTTAGTTCATCTATATTTTTCTTTAACAATGAAATAATTATTTTGAATTTTAAGTAATGCTTATGAACTCGTTTAATCTACTTAATACATACATGCTCATGTTAAACTCTGCATTAAATCGCTAAATAACCATATATATATATATATATATATATATATATATATATATATATATATATATATATATATATATATAAATTTAGAAATTAAATATAAAAGGTTTTTAGCGCTCTAATAATGTAATTATATGAATTGAGGGTCCAATTTATAACTTGTGAATCTCTAAAATAAATATTCATTATTTTTAAACACTTAAAGACCCTCAGTTTTTTTCATTTAGATCTGTATTTTACATCGTCTGTATGTAATATATTATAGTTAATCCAACAGAAATGAATTGTTCATAAAATATTTTATTGAAATTTGAATATTTTAAAGTTTATTTTCCTACTCTGTCCTTTTAAATATACTATAAACAGTTTGTTTCAATTTAATCTTTATTAATACGACAAATAAATGCTAAAAATGTATTGTGTAATTTATTAAAAAGCATTTATTTCACGTTATTAAACTATATATTATATATACAACATAATAAAAAACATAGTATTTTTTATTGTATTACAGTTACTTAAAACTACTTGTATTTACAATAAATACATAATACACTGCAATATTCTGCATTCAAAAAGACTATAATGACTTTGTTGTATTCTTCTTTTTTAAATTTACCATGTTATCGTTATCATCAGTTTTATTTATGTTATGTTTTGATTTATTATCGATAGCATTCATAAATAACAATTTGTATATTTTTTGGAAAGGAATTTCGACGATGATGGTTAAAACAGCAGACACGAAAATGATGAATCCCATTTCAATTAAATTTAACTGAAAATGTAATACTTAAAATAAATATTCACTTTTGATTACGTATTTTTTATGTATTTAATTCAATGAGAAGATTTTTCATATTATATCAGAAGTTCAAATACCAACATTTAATCGATCAGTATATGAATTCAGTGATAATTTATTTGACATAAAATTACGGTATCGTGTTTTATATCAGATCTTTTTAGTTTTATGTCGTATATCTTTTTATAAAAGCATATTTACATTTTTGTTTAATGTTGGTTTATAAATAAAATTATTTTCAACATTTTTAAATTATCTACTAAAATAGTTTAAAGTAATGTAAATTGCTAAATTTTTTATAAATATGGTTCATTTTTGAATGAATATTGATTATATTTTATATTATTTGTTTTTTTTTAAAAAAAAAAGGTAAAGAAAATATCAAATTTTATAATTCATTGTTATATAAAAAATATCAGTTCATTAAAAGAAATAAATTCCAAAACATTGTGCAACATTTTTCAAATGTCCATGAATAAGATGTGAGCAAGAATTGTTGTACGATGTATTTATATACTATGTTAGAATTTTAATTCTATTAAATTATTTTATAACTTATTTTTTTTCAAATGAAACAGAGTAAAAATTATAAATTACTAGATAAAACTTGACAAGAAAGAAGATTTTTTTACAAGTAAGTGTTATTTTTATATATTTATTTTATAACATTTTTATAATTTAAAATAAATTCATATATACTCAACTGATTATAAATATTTAAACTGTACATTTATACTTACGTTTAAAAAATACTCTGACTTAAAAAATCGTAACTATTTGTTTTATAAACCTCTAACTTCTACGACTTTTAAATATTTATTTTAAATAAGTATAATAAAAAAATAATTACCATTAATGTTGGTTTATAATATTCCGCGTTTCTCTGGCTACCAACATTGTAAAAAAATACTGGAAATTGTGTTAAATAAACTGCATATGCAATTTTTGTAAATATGTTGAATTTTTTCCACGAAAGTATATCACCAAACCAACCTTTGAAACATTATAATATTATATTTATATATATATATATATATATATATATATATATATATATATATTTATATATATATATAAATGCAAAGCATACCAGCACATCCATTATTTGCAGCCCATACACCCCACGTTAAAAATATACCCCACACTATAGGAGAAAAAGCATTGTAAGCTGCAGACTGTAAAGGGCTGTATTCAAAACCAATCTGTGACATGTGAAATGGACCAATTACACATATTAATGCTAGTACAGTAGCTAGAAACCAACACATACCGGTTTGTATCTAAAAAATATTGTAAAACAATTTTATTTCAAAAAATATTTTTACTATTATCTAAATATTGAAGAGAAAAAAATAAAATGTAATTTAAAACAGCGAAATTATATATATATATATATATATATATATATATATATATATATATATTATTATTATTATTATTAATTGAAATTATACGTGTACCTTTGATAAATTAACTGTTATTTTGTATTGTAATAGAAATGCCATCATAATACCCATACCATATACAGTGGCTCGATGAGTTGGTAAAGTATACGAATAATTAGCTGTATCAAATAACTGTCCAACTCTGAAAAAAGTCCATTTGAAGAAATATATTTTTATCATAAAAATAAATACACCACTACTTTAGTACAATCTATATTTTTCCATCTATTATATATATTGAAACTAATTATAAATTTAAACTATTGTTATAAATTTAATTTTACTCCATTTATTGTACTTAATAGTATTTTTTATAATACTAATTCTGGTGACAGAGAAAAAAATGTTCAAAGTATTTTAAACAATTTATATGGTGAAATTTATTTTTAATATTTGGATTTTAATTACGTAATTGTATTGTCAATTACAAAATAATAATAATATTAATAATATTCTCTTTTTTACTTATAATACTATAAAAATGTAGAACATTTTTTGTTAGAAAAAATTAATAAGGATAATTTTAAAACTTTATTTAAAATATTAAATTTATTTTCATTATTAATAAAATTATACTTACGACATTCCAAAATAAATAACAGTACTGAGTTTATGACTGTACGTTATCCAAAATCGTAATAGTGTCGACCAAATACCAATAATAATTAAAAGTATTGTTCCTAATTTAGGTTTATACCAAATAGCATAAATTATCAATGGGCAAATAAAAAATAGTTGCATGTCAATACCAACTTGATGTGTATGGGTTAAACACTAAAAAAAATATATATTGAGTGCGGTTTTAAAAAAATTAAATGAATTATTTATAATTAAATAATATTACTCGTTCATGTTCTTTAATAAAAAATCTTATTAAATTCTAAAATATCTCAAACATACTTCATTTATACGACTTTCTATACTTGTTATACTTGTTACCCTTCGAAATTGCATAAAAATCTATATTATTTTTTTAAATATAAATAAAATATTTTTTTTTTGGAATAAATTTCTATCGGTATAATATTTTCAAAACTTGTTATTAATTTATAGATACGAGAATTACAAAATTGAATTACCTTATTGTTATTATATTTTTTATTTCAACAATCAATAAAATAAAAAATTACCATGTTTTCGAATCCAAAATAATTATGAATATATAGTAAATTCCTCCACATATATTTTTTGCATAAATGTGAATGTTCTTCAATAACAAGAGGCCACATAGGACCTGATCCCATTTTAGGTAGTATATATGTACAGAAAAGAATTATTGTTATTAAATTCGGCGTTATTCTAAAAATTCATACATTTTTTTGTAAATATAACTGACTGAATTAATTTTACAACTTATAATTTATGAATTAATAATTAAAGAAACTAATTTTATATACTAATAGTTAAATATTCTTAATAGTTACAAGTGTTCAAATAATATTAAATATGAAATTGAAAATAATGAATACTCTCTTAGAAATTGTCTTACAGTGTTTGATATTAAAAACATACGAGTACGATTAAATTTTTATGTATTTACTTTTAATTAATATATAAAAAAACATATGTATTATATACAGAATATTTACTAATTAATGAACTAATTTTATGGAATCTTTAAATTGTTATTTATTTTTAATAAATAACATGTAGAATATATATTCTACATAATATCATTCTAAATTAAATATAACATCAATTAAACATTTTTTTTAAATCTTATGAAAATATACAAACATCTCTTTTTTACAGATAGTTATTCAGTTAATTTCTTTGATTTTTTAAAAAAATAAAATACTGTGAACTATATTGTTATAAATAAAATTAATGGCAAATCTTACTTTTCTTTCATAGACGATTACAATTTATTTATAGAGTGAATTACTTTTAATACAGATTAATTATTTGTTTAATGTAAATATTTAAAAAAAATAAGAAATAGTATACCTGAATAATCTAGATATTAATTTATCTTTAAAATTAATCCGACCTGTTTTTTTCAAATCATTTATGAATGAATTTGCAGTAAGCAATCCACTTAGGAATATAAAAGTTTCTGTATAAATTATAGCTGTTCTTCCAATTATAGACCAGGACATTCCTAAAGTCTAAATTATAAAAATATATAATTTATATGATTTTTTTATCAAGTTCAATTCTATCTTTTAATTTATTTATTTGAAATATAATAAAATTAATTGCAGAAACAGTACCATTGTAGTTTCAGTTTAGAATAGTGATTTAAAATTAAGACATCTGATGAATATCAAATACTCATTTATCAACAGCTCTTCGTGCTTATTACTCGGATACAATCTTGTAATTTATCATTGCCTGCACAATTAATTATAGATTTTAAGCTACTAGTTCATTTATATTTACCTCAGACATTGCAGTACGATTTATATAAGGATTATATAGCAACGCCATCGATTTATGTGAAATAATGAGACCCAATGCGTTTAGAAATCGAGCACCATCTATAATACGTATCTCTTCTTTTTTATCTGTTTGTAGCAATGTTTCGATATTTTTTTGAATTGAAAATACATTTAAATATTGCAAAAAAGAATCTATAATGAAACAGACAGAAATAAAATAAATAAATGTGTAATTTAAAATGATTGTTTTCAATATATATCATTTATAATATTATATTTTTTTCAAAAAGAGATTTTAAAAAATAACTGTAAGTATTTTAAAAATACATCAATGTATTTTTAATAATTTGAAGTAGGTTTCTAACAATTAAAACTAGAATATTTTACACAACAGTTCAGGTACACGACAACTTTTTTCTTTTTGCATCATTCAAATCGACGTCAAATCGTTTTTACGGTCGAGGTCTTAATGACAAAACTAGACGGATTGATTAATATGAACTTTAAGGTAAAAGTATATTATACGCACACACACACACTTATATATATATATATATATATATATATATATATATATATAAAGTGTCTATGTATAAGTGTTCAAAAATGTACATATCTGTATATTTAAAAAAAAAATACATAGAAATTTAAAAGCTATTAATCTCTAGTTGTCCCATTTTTAGATTTTACAATAAAAATATTTTTCATATAAATGAACTAAATGTAACATCTTAAGCTTTTTATAAATTCATGCATTTTTAAAAAAAATCACATTCTTATTTCTTTATACTTATTCTTATTTATTATAGCTTTCACAATTAATTTGTTGTCAGATAAATTAGACTTGCTTTTAAATAAAAGTAGTTTTATAAATATATATTTTTGTTAATGTGATTAATAATTTAATTATTAATAAATTTCATTTAGTTGATATTAATAATGATGGATCCAAGAATAGATATAGAATAGAAATCAAAAAATAAAAATAGTTTTTTTTTTACTTTAAGAAATATTGTAAAGTAATAATAATGTAATTTATAAACTATGTAGAAATAGTTTTTATTTTTTAAATTTTATATTCTGTTACAATTGAATAATAAATTATAGTAAGGAAACTAACGTTTGCAATTTAAATTCATGCATTTGTAGGGCAAATGACAATGACATGCACACAAAGTAAAAACATGCGGAAAGATGTTAACGAATAAATAAATACACGTGGAAAAAACGAAGATATAAAAAATCCGTGTTTTATATTGAAAGATTAATGAGATATTATTAGCATAACGCGTGGACTACGTCGATTACGTAATACGTTTGTCACTATATGTAGATCGATTGTTAGTGAATTCTCTTTGTCTAGCCAGTGGGCACTTGCAATCATATTTTATACTTACTTTCACTTCGTTGCATCGATTTGTCATCGTCGTTCACATTTTGTACAAGAAATTCGCGCAAGGATGCAGTTATTGTTAGGAATATCAATAACGAAAACAGAATCCTAGAACAAAAAATGAATTTTTAAAAATCACCATTTTCCTCATACTCATTATTTTTTTAAAAATCGGTTCTTTTAAGCCATTCTTTAATTTACAAAATGAAAAAAAATTCAATGTTATTTCATAAAAATAAACACAATGTTTAAATGCAATAATTTTTTATTTTTTTGTTCACTAATCATGAGCAAATTAAATAAAATTGTATATTTTGTATTACCTTTAAAAATGATTAAAGAACCTAAACATGTTTAATTAATTAATAATTGATATTAAAATAATTTCTTAAATAGAAAATTGTGCTTTTCTGAAAACCGTTCCGAATATTACTTTTTATAAATCTAAATTCATCCCACTCTATATTATAAAATCTATATTTTGTAATGTATGTATCTGAAAATTATGACATGCCCAAATAAGCGAAATAAAGTGACTATAATTTTTATAAAATCTTATGTTATTAGGACGAATGATTATTTTGGGTTAATATAAATTTGCCACAGTACCAAAACAAATAATTCTAATTCTGGTATTTAATGTGTATAAAATATTTTTTATAGATACTTTAATTTTTTTATTAAAAGAATTTTCAAAATGCTTGTAGTAGGAAAATAATTTTCCTTTAATAAAAATTCAAAATTTCTAACCAGATACAAATCAATAAAAAATAAAAATCTCTTATATGATACAAAATACTTTTAAAATATTTGTTAGGAAAGTTGATCGACCTTTAAAATATTTTCTAGATATGAAGGTAAATGATATTGTTTATATATTGCATTACCATGTAATAATTTCTCCAATACTAAAACTTTTTCCGACATTGTCTCGATTTTTCGTTTTACACATAGCTGATTCTACTCGAACATCAACACTGATCTCGGTGACATTACGAAGGCTCCGTTTGAAGGTCGACGCTATTTCTTCTTGGAGGTCCTCAGCCTCGCAGCCGGAGGGCATACAAATGCCCCAGTTTATAGAACTGAATCGTGGTATACGATGGCCAACCTAAAAAAGAACATTATAACGTAATATACGTGCAGGGCGTCGGCTCATAACCTTTGAATGTCGATTTGTCTTTGGGCGATTATGTATTATGAAAAAAATGTGTATACTGATGTAGGTTATGATAATGATACAACATTTTTTTCTTTACTGCTCAAATTTATCAATCATACAGCGTATCCGTTTTATTTATTTATTGAGTGTTATATGATGCAGCTAATTATTTATTTTAGTTTTGTTAGAAGACCTTCAATCAAGTTTTCTTAAAGGTTACAATAAATACATAAATGCATTTATATATATATATATATATATATATATATATATATATATATATATATATATATTAATTTGCATAACTTTAAATACTCAATATCTGATATATAATAAAATACACCCATTATAAAATAAATGTATTATTAAATAATAAATATAATCATTTCTTAATTATTTATAATAACAAATATTTCATTAGGTTTATGCAATGTTTAAAAAATTATTTCAATGAAAGATTTTTATGTTTTCATTATTAAATTTATACAACATATAATATTTTCCTTGATCTTGAATGTATTCTGATTATAAATTATTAAAAATTGAAAATTGGAAAAAATATCTTATATTTTTTTTTATTTAAACAAAATTTAAGAAAACTTTTATAATTAAAAAAATCTATCGTCCTTACACAGATAAAATGAATAAATATAACAAATCTTTAATATTGAACTATTTAAAAAAAAAATAAAAATAAAATAATTAAAGAGATTTATTAAATTCAAATTAAAAAATTCAAAAAAGATACTTGTTAGTTATATAATTGCAATGAATTTTTTTTTTAAAATACTTAAGTATTTAAAAATATTTCATTCTTACAAATTTAAAATTTACAAATGTAACCAAATTTATATTACAATCAAATTTCAGAAAATTCAAAAAATATATTTTTCATACATTTATTTAATAATTGAAAAATATTTTATCTTTTTACTTAAAATTAATAAATATGATAGATATTTGATTTTTGGGTAATTAAAAAAAAAGAGAAAAAATAAATAAATATTACAATTAAATGTCAAAAAATTATAAAATATAATTAATATATATATATATATATTATTTCTATTAAAATATTTTAGAAATTTTAATAATAGAAAATATTTTATTATTGGATGTTTAAAATGAATTAATGTTTAACTACTTATAAAGTAAAGAAATAACATTGAAAAATCAAACAACTTTATGTATTAAAGTTAAATTTCAATTGTAGAATTTTATCATACAGTTTTTTTATTAATAATTGTATTAATGAGAAATATATTAAATGATAATTTAACACAAATACATATTTTAATTGATTTTAGAATAATAAAAATTGAAAAATATTTCAATAATAATCAAGTTGTTGGTTTTAAAGAAGTGATTCCGTTTTAAACAAATCTTATTCTTAGGTTCCAAATTGATATTGCAACTTTATAGTACAAATAAAGCTTTCATCATCATCAATTTTATCTTTTTCGACAATAAAGATTTATGTTCGTTACTAATGTACACATTTGACTTAAAAAACTGCCTTTGATTGAATTATGTCGCATTTTTATTCATTGTACCCATCATTGTCGTTTGATGCTCGTGCTAGTCCACCGAGCACAAGTAACTCCGTACAATTAAACTATTAAATGTCTGGGTAACAATGCATTATGCAATGTATAGTTCAAACCTTCTCACGATATTTAGTGGTGATCATTCTTTCAATACGTGAATTTTTTGAATCAAGAACGAGCTACGCCCGTGAGTGAATTGTTACCTGCCGCATTGGGCGGGGCACCGGTATCGAAATTAGGTCAATAATGATATGATTATTTCAACCTGCTAATAAAGGCGAGTTTATATATTATATAGAGTAAAAATTGGATATACTAGTGCGTACTGTGCGTATATTAATTAATTCAATACAAGTCTTTCGATTAAAAAATACATGCTTACAATGTATTTGTTGTTTTTTTTCTCCGACCGAAAATATTTCAATGTTATTTTTAATTATTTATTTTTAAAGTTCAATTTTTATGAAATTATTTGGTAGAACTTGATAGAAGGTTTAAATTTAATAGTAGGGCAAGGCTATTAAGTACAAATTACATTTTTAATGAATATACATATTTAGTCAAAAACCTTCGAAATATTTAAATATTAACCAAAATCAAAATTAGAACAACTGTGTATGTTTTCACACAAATTAATATTTTTTAATATCTAGAAATATGTATATGAAATATAATTATTAATTAATAAATTAGTATTGAAGTAAATTTTATATATCAACATTATTTTTTTCATTATATAGCCCTTATAGGGCCTTGATCTCTCTGTCAATGTGAGCCTAGCAAGACTTTTGTGGAGATATCAACATAAATAAATTTGAATTATTTAAGACCATTCGTTTTATTTTAAAATTATTTAGAAATTCAGTTGTACCTTAAAATGTTACATATAGGAAAAATAATTACTTCATGCTAATATAACAAATTAATGTATTTCAATTAAATGTGTGCATACACACACATGTGTATGTGTAGATATATATATATATATATATATATATATATATATATATATATATATATATATATATATATATACTAGTTTACCTTCTCAGCCATTGAACTTTAAAGTAATTATTATTAAATCAAAAATGACACGTATATGTAAACAAACCATTTACAATAATTGAAACACATTATGATCTTTAAATATAATTAAACTAAAATATTTTTTGTTTATATATAAACCATTATAATAAACATAAAGCATTTTTTGGGTAACAACTGACTAAATTTTTACCGAATTTTTTTTATTAGTAGCGACGAATATATGTATATATATATATATATATATATATATATATATATATATATATATCAATTTATCTATCTACATAATTATAAAAAATATAAATATAAAATGTTACATATAGATAGAATATATTTTAAGTACTAAAAACCACAGAAATATTCAAGTCCTATTAACTATCCCAGCACATTATTTCAAAAATTGTAATTAACTATTAGAACATAATTATATAGTATTAGAAATTTATATATATATATATATATATATATAGTAAATAAATAAATATAAATATTGCAAAATACTATTACATTTTATAATAACTATTAACCTACCTAACTCACATTCCGTAATAAATGATTCTCAAGTTAGTTAGTTACGATTATGGTTATTGTAAGCAAATGTATACTTGTTATTTTAAAATAAAAAAAATGTATAGTTATATACAGAGATACACACAAAATAATTATTTCATATATATATATATATATATATATATATATATATATATATATAAATTCATTTAAATTAATATGAAAAATCAATGAATTGTCTATAAAAATTCAGTAGGAATCAGAACTTTATATCGTTTAAATAATAAAATAAAATATATGAGTTATGTTATAAGAAGATTCAAAATTTAAATTAATAAAAACGATTAATAAAAATAATTTTAAAATATCAATCATTAGTTTTCTTTTATGCATTTAAATTGCATTTTTAACCAGCATTTTTAAAAAATTTATTTTTTTCATCACGAACATTGTAAAATTATTATTTCATTATAAACTATTATTATTCTATTTTTTAATTTTCTTAACTAAAAAAACTCATCAAAAGTATACTTAAGCAAAAAAAAATATTTTTTATGTATTTATTAATATTTATATTCAATTATAATTAATTTTGAATAAAATCAATGAAAAATGGTAATAATAATTTTTGAAAATTGTAATTTCTACTTTAGTATGCTTTAATTTAAAAAAATCAATAGTTGACCATATTTTCACATTCAATAATATTATTATATTGAATACAGTAAAAGTATTTCGTAAATGTATTTAAAAATTGAAACAAGTATTCAAGTAAATAAAAAATTAAAGACTTGTTTTCAAAATATGTAGATCATTTTAACTCTCTTTAAAACTACTCATAATAAAGAACTGAAGTATTTTTTATTAGGACAGTCAATCTTGTTACAAAAAATTATGACAGAAATATTATATACCACATGTAGAAATTGTTTAATTATTTCATGTGTATATATATATATATATATATATATATATATATATATATACATGAATGTATGAATATTTATATGGTACATATATTAAGTAATGCATTGCATCAGAATTTGATTTGTAGATAACCAAACATATATTATCAATGTATTTAAATAAAATTAATTAATAACATTTTTTAACAGAGAGAAAAATAACTTTTTTTAACAAAAATACATTCACGATAATGTAAACTAATTATCAGTATATTAATTCAAATTTTGTAAATGATAATTTCTATTAAAAATTATAATGTAACGAATCAATAGTAAATATTAATTTATATTTTAATATATTAATAAATTTTATATGAAAATATTAATTTCTTTACAATATCGACTTAAACAATTATATTCAAACTATTAAATTCTATTTTTTTACCCTTTTGTTAAATAATGTTGTAAGTTTGGTTTGGAAAGTTAATATCAGTTTATATATTTTAATAATTTATATTTTTTTTATTTTTTTGTATATTTTTTAAATGAATATATTCTTTTTTTATTATTGCAAATATTGAAACATTTATACGATATTATACGTTGTTATATAAATTACTATTGTTTTTTATTAAATATTAATTATTAACTATGAATTGTATGAAACCCGTATATAAAAATAAATATTAATGAGAATATTTTACATAAACAATTATAATTAATTAATATCTATCTGAAACAAAATATCACTAACAAACCGAATCAAATCAATCAGAGCAAGCCGTAAGAAACAACCGTCCGTTTAAAAGAAATAAAATCAAATAAAACCTAATTCCATCAACAATAAAAGTTCTTCAGTTGCTGCAACACGGCACAGTAAACGCCGGCGGCTAAAAAATGAAAGTTATTGAAGCGAGGCGTGGTGCGGTAGTCTTTTAAACCGACCCGCCCGCTAATACTGTATCAACATTTATATCACAACCAATCATCTCCACCGAGATCGAGTCTCTTAGTGGTAATAATCATTGCCAAAATTATTTTACCTATATTACCACCATAGGTCTATGGTTTGTATACGATAGGTTTAGACATGTACTTAAAAAAAAATTAACGTACATACGGGATTAATTTCAAGGCGGGGGTAAAACGTGATATTATGCAACAGCCAAACACTTGCGAAATAATGGATATGAAACATGTATATAAACCCCGATCGACCAAATAATCAGTATCATTTGATCCTGAAACGTGATCTGTGCTTCAATACAAAATGGTATTCAAGGTACGTGGAATAATCAAATAATCTTGATTGTTTAACACTTAACAGAAATTGAACACTTAAGAACCCTTTGAAACGTAATAAAATTAACTATATCATCATAATTTTTTAAAAAAATATATATTTTTTAATAACAAACTATATATTTATTATCTTTTTATTTACTATTGATATATTTAGACTTACTTTAAAATAACTAATATTTTTTTAAAAAAATAACATTAATAAATATTTAAGTCTTTATTCACTATATTAAAAATATTACGAATCTTGTGGTATTTAATTTAATAATATTTATTTAAACAATTTCATATATTTAAAAATTACGTATATATATATATATATATATATATATATATATATATATTTAGGTATGTGTGGGTGGGCATACATATGTATATTCACAAATACATTAATTGCTACTTATTTATTTTAATTTACTAATAAGTTTATTAACAAATTATTATTTCTTTACTAAAAGATTTTTGAAAAACATATATCTAAAATAAAATTTTACCCCTTTTTTGATTTCAACAGATAATATAAATAATAACTTGGAAAATAATATATTTTATTTTTTGTGTATTGAATTATTTTAAAAATAATATCTCTACTGAGTTTTTTTTTAAAAATAACATGAAATTTAATATTACTTGAAAAATATACTAAGATATTTAAGATATTTAATTTTTTAAATATTAATACCGTTTTTAATCATTATTTATATCATTTTTATTTAAATATTAAATAAAATATGTTTTATTTTAGTTCTAAAAATAATTTCCGTTTATATTAATGTATTATTATATATTTTTATATCTTTAATATTTAACTTAGTTGTATGCGTTGTTTATTTAAACATTTTTATATACTGATTTAAGTAAATAATAGTTAAAATTTAATTTTTTATTTAATTTTGTATTTATCTTAATACTATAATAAGTTAATTTTGTATTGTGTTTACACTATCATAAATTAATTTAAATAACTATTACAGTTTGTCATTCTCGCTGCCCTCGTGGCTATTGCCCATGCTGGAGTCATCTCAGCTCCTTTAACTTACTCTGCTGGACACGCCGCCCCCTTGGCCTACTCTGCTGCCCACGCTGCTCCAGTTGCCTATGCTGCCCCAGTAGCTAAAGCTATCCTCCCCGCTGAAGATTATGACCCAAATCCTCAATACAGCTACGCTTATGACATCCAAGACGGTTTGACCGGAGACTCAAAGAGCCAACATGAAAGCCGTAGCGGAGATGTTGTCCAAGGTAGCTACAGCGTAGTCGATCCTGATGGCACCAGACGTACCGTCGAATACACCGCTGATCCCCACAATGGATTCAATGCCGTCGTTCACCGTGAACCACTTCATGTCAAAGCCGTTGCTGCTGCTCCCGTCGTCGCTAAAGTCGCTGCCCCAGTAGCTTATGCTGCCCCAGCAGCCTATGCTGCCCCAGCAGCTTATGCTGCCCACACAGCTTATGCTGCCCCCGCAATCGCTAAAGTTGCAGCTCCTCTCGGCTACGCCGCTCATGGAGCTTACCTTCACTAAGTCTTACCCATATATGCTACCAACGATTATTTATTGAAGTCATGTAGATTAAGTAATGTATAATAAATTCTTTTACATACATTTTTTTCTTTTTTTTAATCCTAATCCTTATTTCCAAAACCATATAAAGAGAAATAAAATTTAAATTCCATTGAAAACTGTATACTAATTGTAGAAACAATCACTATTGTTCCAACGTAAGAATGACAAACTGAATAATTTTTTAAAATAGAAAATTAATATTTATGTAAACTGGCGATGATAAAAAATACCCAAACATATACTTAAAATACTTCGTTTAATTATTTATGTTAAATAATTGTTTTATTGAGATGCTCTTTCAAGTTTTGTTTTTATATTAATTATATTTATTGATAATTTTTAGCGAATATTCAATTATAAACTCGTTAAATATCATTTTATAAAATTTAGTATGTATTTTACAACTTTTAATATTTCATATTTTGTATTATTTATTTTATGTGCACCAGCATTTAGTTACTTACTAATTTAATTAATATTTATAATAAGTTATTAAAATTGTAATGCCATTTACAATTAATTAATTACGCGAAAAATTATTTTATTCAAAATCTTGTATTTTTCGTCCTTTAGATAAATAAATATTAAAATGCTAATTTATATTTTCTTTTTTCATAGAAAAATAATATTGAATCGATGTTTGTATGATATTACACACACACACACATACTATATATATATATATATACATAAAGACAACGAGGCTGTTTAAAAGAAATATAATAACAAAATAAAATTTAGTTGTACTTACATCATCAAAAGTACTTCGAAAAGCATAATGAGCATGCATTAAAGAATTTATTTTTAATAAGTTCGTGTTCTTTCCTTTAAAACGTATATCTAAATATGCTAAACAATATTTTCCTTGAATTTTTGAATTTTTCTCCTGAAGATTGATATTATCTCCTGGCCCTTCGATAGATAAGCATTCATCGAAATCCCCGTATTGATTGATATTTCCACTTAGTAATCCCGATGGAAATTTTGAAGTTGCATCGTACACTGCATTAAAAATAGTACTTAATTGACTTGACATAATTTTTTTTATTACTATTTGATTATTTTTCATGGTTCAATTGAAAATTGTAAATAAAGAGAAAATAAATGCTCACTTACTTTTAAAGGCCCATATATCTAAATGTTTTAATCTTTCTTGTAAGTAAAGACTTTGATTTTTACACAACTCGTTTTGGCTATTCACTGGTATAAAATATTTAGGAAAATTCGACCAAAAATACAAGAAATTATTTGCACTTTCCAATAGCGTCATGACATTATTTTTTTCATTATCAATAAATTTTCCGATATATCTAAGTTCTTTAATATTTCGATTCGCACAAGAAATATTTTTATTAAACTGTAATGGACTTTGTAAATCTAATGAAGAATGTGACTGATGAATATTATCACACTTATAATTACTACGAAAATAGCCAGTCACATTTTTTAAATTATACATAAAAATAATTATTAAAGTAAAAATACCACACGGTCTAATAAATATTTTTCGGTAAATTTTCATCGTGAATCCTTAAAGAGAAACTAACTAATAATTTGTTTGATAACATCTATTTATACATTTTTCAACGCATTATTTTTGATCCAATTGAAACCATAAAACAATAGCTGACATTGACTTAATTTTATTTGAATTTAAATTTTTATCAATTTATTTCAAATAAACTGTTACGAAAACTTATAGTATCAAATTAGTAATACAAATTAACATACAGTAAAAATGAATATGTAATATGTATTTCATTATCAATTAAATAATTTAATGAATAAATAAACTTAATAACAAAGTTGTACTAGTACATAGTTTACTACAATATATTTTAAGTATATTAATTATAATATTTATAAAAAGGAAGAATTTACAAAAAATCTATAAATAAAATTTAATTTATTTGACAACATAAAATTTGTGTTAATAGACTATTAACGTTGATTTTAAAATTAACGTTATATAACTAATTATTATTGTTATTATTCATATACATATTTAGCAAGAATTAAAACGAACAATAAATTCTTATAGTTTTTTTGCTCTTTTTAATTATTAATTTTCTAAACATATTTTTTTTATTTTAAGGTATAAACTCAGATTTGTAAAATTTTCTCTTTGCTTTAGTTTTTTTTGTACAAATTGTAATTATTTTATTTATCTATTGTTAGTATTTGGTTGCAATTTTTTTTTAATTTTCCTAAATATATTCACTATTATTCTTAATAGTGAATTCACAATTCCTAACTTTTTTTCTGTAAATATAAATATTGTGTGTTAAAGTCATTAATTATTTAAGTTTAATATTCTTAATCAACTTAACAATAATGTAAAAATAAAATCAGAATATTACATAGGTTTAAATTGAAAATTATATAGGGTAACCCAAATGAGATTAAAAAGTGTATTCATGCATTTTTATTTATATGAGAACTATTTTATACAAAACAAGAAATGTATTTCTACAATATTTAAATAATTCTATACTTTATTTTTTTCATATTTCCCTCACAAAAACATCATTTAACGGATAGTATTAAATACAATGGCGTCTACATTGACTAATGATAATTGTCAATCAGATGAGGACTATGTAATTTCTAGAGCAAAATCTGCGTTAAAAGATGATCCTGTAACTGCAAAAGCATGGATGATAACAGCAAAAACGTTGTACGGAAATAATTTTTCAGTACAGGTGATGTATTTACTAATATGTAGATTGTTTTTAAATTTTTGGTTATCTATGTTCTTTCTTCAATTAATAGTTCGAAGCGTATAAAATAGAAAAAGATGCAAGAAATATTAAAGAAGCAGCAAAATATTTAAGTGAAATGTATGTATTAGTTAAAATAGTATATATTTTATCACACTGTTTTCGTGGAAAACATATTTTAGATTAGGAAAATTTCAACAACAACCTGAATTATGGCAAGAAATAAATGCAATGACTACAGCACTACGATCTGAGATTGAACCAGTTGATCCAGAACTTAAATTTTTATCAGATATGTTCCAGAATATACCTTCAGGTAAATTAAAATACTTTTAGTACAGTTTAAAAATTATCTTCTAATTTATATTACAGAAGTTCAACGTGATATTCTATTAGTAACAGCAGACCATTGTGAAGATACAATGGAACATTGCCGTTTACTTTTATTACTACTTAAAAGATTTCCACAAACAATTTCCACACATGGGGTAAATATATGTAATTGATATATATATATATATATATATATATATATATATATATATATGCATAATTTATTTTTTAGCCAAAATTAGTTGATACACTTCTTACAGCAGAAAAACATAGCCATTCTGGAAATCATTCAATGAATAATTTTCGTCATTTACTTGTCTGTGAATTACTACCACTTTTTGCAAGCACAAATATTGTAGTTGACTTACCCCCAAAATTAATATTTCGTCTTTTAAACAAAGCCATTGAATTTTATATATGTTTCATTGTAACTCCTGCTAATTCAAATCAGGTTAGTGATACATTAAATAACAATGGATTCATATTTAAATTGATAGAAATAAAGTAGATGTAATAAATTATTTTTAATAACTAGGATACTGATTCATCCATTGAACAACCTTGGATTAAGTTATTTTCAGTTTTGGAATTAGCAGGTCGTAATTTACACTGGGATTCAGGATTAGTTACTTTTGGACAGTCATTGTAAGTTTATTTAACAAATAATTTTAATATAAGTTTAGTTAAACAAATATAGATTTAATGATAATCTTAAAAATAGATTTATTTATTTTTTTAAAAATGAAATTTCTGAAAAATGAAATACAGTTTTTTTCATTTTATTTCATAATCTTATTTATAAAGTTATTTTTTGAATTTACAATCAGTAACTTTTTCAGAAACAAAGAAGTATACTGGCAAAGACTATTAGCATTTTGTAAAGCCCAAAAAAATTTAATTACTGATGATCAAAATATTAGCAAACAGTTGTTGTATTGTTTAACAACATTTTTTTTGTATTGCTTATATGAATATACAAATAGCCAAAATATGAATGAGAGCCAAATATTCAATAATATGCTACTTTTAGAATCCCTTTCAGGTAAAGTACAATGTTTATATTGTAATAACTCTTTTATATATCATTATAATATTAATAAGATATAAAAAAGAATAAATGATTAGTAAGAAACAATGTGATAATACAGTATAATACAAATATTGTTAACTTATTTAAAATCCACAATCATTTTTAATATTTTATTTAAAAAGACTCATCTCTGCCACGACCATTATCAGAACCTAAATCAAAACGAAGAAAAACAGATGAGGAAAGTAATTTACCACATATAACAATTGATAAACCTGGAACTCAAAGCATCATCAATAATTTTTTAATTACATGTAATTGTTGGGATTTACTACATTCTTCAGAATTTTTAGAAAGAGGTGAAAATAAATATACTAAATTTTGAAATAATATCTATATTATTAATATTTTTCAGAATTCAATAAACTTACTACAAATCTTAAATTAGAGTCATGGCTTAATAACTTTATTTTGGATTTTGCAATATATAAAAATCGTTATAGTACAGCAATCACTTTACTTCAAGTACCTGCTGAACCTTCACAAAATTTGTCTAGATATTTACGCTTTTCATGCATTAATTTTTTTCAACGGCAATATTCAGTTTGTATTATTTCAATTTTATAAAATATTGCTTTGTAGTTAAATAAAATGATATATTTTATATTATATGTTTCAGCAATTTTTTGAAAATGTTCTTTTAATTCTTGGACATTTGCCGTCATTGAGTACGGGTCAGTTAAGTAGTAATTTAACAGTAGGTGGAATTCAACGTCATTTACATTTTTTACCATTAACTCAACTTGCTGTTTTGCAATATTGTGTTCGTTTATTAACATATGCAATAAAAGTATGTAAATTTAATCCATTACTATTTAGTTTATGTTATTTTCAGTACAATATATATTTATAACTATTTTTATAATGTACAGGAAAATTCCATTAAACCAATCGGAGTATTCAATGATTTATCTCTAGGCAATATGCTCGTGTTAATTCAACTTGACTGGCCACAGCAAGAAGAACTATTATCTGTTATTTTAAAACCAATTTGCCAACGTGGTACATTTCATTTTCCTTTATTACAGGTTTGTTTTTATATAAAAACTATATTATTTGTGATAAAAGCTATTTATTTTAACAATTTGACCTTTGTTCTTAAGTTTATACTTTGTTTTCATATATAATTATTGTTTTTTTTTTAATATATATATATATATATATATATATATATATATATATATATATATATATATATATATATATATATATATTATATTTATGTATATATTTCAGACATATGTAATAAATATTGATATTCTTGAGGAATTAATGTATATTTGGACTGAACAAGGAGGAAATGTAGTTTTAGATATTTTTTTAACTTCTCAATCTTTAAGGTGAGCAAACTATTTCAACATACTTTTTATTTAATAACTATATATTTTCAACATATATATTTATGTGTTAGTCAAAGAAGAATAGGTACTCGTGGTGCTGATAAAGGAGTTAAAGAAGATTTTAAACAAGCTATGAGACGACAAGTATCTCGTTGCAATGAACCTATAGATCAATTAATTGTAAAATTCATCACAGCAGAGCGAATTCACTTATTACAAAGTCTTATGTGACAAAGACAGGAAACTGTAATAAAAGAAACAGTATTTACAAGCTGATTTTGCAAATTAATATATTTTATTAATGTTACATATTTTGTATATTTTTATAGTAAATGTTATGTAAGAAATAAATGTGTTTTTTTTTGTAAATATAAAAATATAAGTATGTGAACATGAAAGAAAAGATGTAAAAATAATAAATGTATATATAATAGTAAATGATTAAATAACATGATAGTTGTAAAAATAAGGCTAGCCATAAATAAAAAAATTAAAATTCATTTCTTAATTGCCTATAACTTTTTTTTTGAAATGTGAATTTAAACCTCTGTTTCTATATTTATCATTGGTAGCCATTGAAATCCCCTCCATAAGAGTTGTAGTACTAAATAATAGAATGTATTTTTAATTCTTTTTTCTTAGTTCGTTTGCCTTTTTTGTTACAAAAATAGAACACAGTATGAAATATATTCATATACAAAAATATTATCTGTTCCTGTGGTACTTATAAGAAAATTATAATTTCTTTCTATAACCTCACTTTTACACGCCGGTCTATGATTTAAATAGTGTATTTTCATAAGTTTTCTGTTTTAAAATGTTTCATTATTTTTTAATACTTCGAATTGTTTCCATATGGCTAGTCCAAACATGGTTTGTTCCTGATGAATATTGGCAATCGTTAGAAGTGGCACATAAATTATCATTTGGATATGGTTATCTTACATGGGAATGGCAAAAAGGAATTAGAAGTTACCTTCATCCTATTTTGATATCAATTATATATAAAATTTTACAAATTTTAAATCTAGATTTTACATATTTATTGGTAAGACAAATTTTAAATATTTTTGTGTATATATACATATATATATATATATTATTTATATTTTATTCTTTTTAGATTATTTTACCACGAATTGCTCAAGCTGTATTAAGTGCTTATTCAGATTACTCTTTTTATATATGGACAGGTCGTAGACGATGGGCAGCATTTTGTATTGCAACTTCATGGTTTTGGTTTTATATTGCTTCACGTACATTAATAAATACATTAGAAACATCTTTAACAACAATAGCTCTATCAATGTTTCCATGGAAAAACACAAAATATGAATCAATTGGTAGTTGTAGTTATAAAAAATATAATTTGATTATTCCATATAAAATACATATTTTTTATATATAGGTTCTACTGCTTTCTTATGGTTTGTGGTAATAGTTTGTATTATGAGACCTACAGCAATGATATCTTGGATACCATTGTGCTTATATCATATAATTATAACAGAAACCTCCCGTTTTAGATTAGTTTTTGGACGATATCTTCCGATTGGGTAATTTATAATAATTGAATGTAAAAGTTTCTTAATTGTACTTGAAAATTCCTTACATATTTCAGATTGACAGTATTTTTATTAATGACAGCTTTAGATACATGGTGTTATGGTTCATTATTAGTAGCACCTTGGGAATTTATGAAGTTTAATATATTACAAAATATAGGTTCACATTATGGAGTTTTACCATGGCATTGGTATTTTACTATTGGTTTACCAACCATTCTTGGAATTCATGTTTTACCATTTGGTTATGCATCTTTTAAAGTAATCCAAGAATGGAAAATTCGACAAACGCAGTTAATTTTGTTAGGAACAATTATTTTTACGTTGCTAGTTTATAGGTAAAAAAAGTATATTTTAGAAACTAATTTTAATAATGTATTAATTTTGTATTTTGTAAAGATCTTATTTTAAGAGTTTTTAATTCAAATTTTTTTATTTGAAATAATCTAATGTATATGTAACAAGAATTTTAATTTTAGTTGTTTAGAACATAAAGAATTTCGTTTTATGGCAATTCTTCTTCCAATGATTTTATATATTTCTTCTGATATGCTAGCACGCTGGAGTGGAAAAGCTAATCGGTATGTTTATCAAATTTATAATAATTGTGTAATTATTATTTTTGTAAAATATTTGATTAAATCTAAATGATTTTTTTTTTAAATTTAATTTCTTTTTCTTAGTTTTATGCTCTGGTTAGTAGCTGGAACAATTTTTATAGGCAGTATCCTTCCAGCTATTTATTTAGGGTATATTCATCAGAGAGGTACTCTTGATGTAATGCCAATTTTGCAAAAATTAGCTGAAGAACGACCAAAAGATACTAGTTTTTTGTTTCTCATGCCTTGTCATTCAACTCCATTATACAGGTATTTTTAAATTTGATAAATGATTATATATTTCATTCAAGTTTATTTTCTTAAGTTCATGTTAATATATATATATACATATATATATATATATATATATATATATATATATATTATTGTATATTCACATACATTTTTTTAGCCATATCCATGTGAATGTACCAATTCGATTTTTAACTTGTGAACCTGATTTTAAAAATAGAGAAAATTATAGAGATGAAGCAGATCATTTTTATGAAAATCCAGTTGACTGGCTTACAAGAGAGTATGGCACAGAAAATTCATCTCTTCCATCACATATTATACACTTTGATCATTTACATTCTGATAGTAGTGTATTTAAAATGTGAGTAAGTGTAGAGTGGCTTAAATAAAACTGAAGGATAATAAAGATAGTAAGTGGTAATAAGTAAATGTGCATTTCAACTCTTCAGTCTTATTTTAGCCATCTATATACCTATAATACACACACACACATTTATATTTATATATATATATATATATATATATATATATATATATATATATATATATATATATATATGTACATAAATAAATAATATTTTTAGGTTTAAACAAGTACACAGTATTTTTCATACAGAAGTGCCATCAGGAAAAATTGGTTACAATGTTCTAGTCCATCAACATGTCAATTATTGATTTTTTTTCATAATATTGCTTTTCTATAATTTAATTTCCATGGCTAAATTTAAATAAAAATCAAAATATGCTTTATGTATTATTTTTTAAGTTTAGAACATAATATACAGCCAAAGTCAGTATTTACAACTGATTTTTTATATATAATTCTTTAAGCTAAATTTGAAAATAATGTTTTCATTTGTAAATCCTAGATTTTTTAATTTTTAAGAAATTAAATATCATTTTTTTTATTAAATTAGCAGAATTGAATTTATTTGTAGTAACTATTTTTAAGGTATTTGATTAAAAAATACTAGTATTGAATTATTTAATTCAGAGACATTTTTTTAATAAGGTAATTTGTACAAATGAGCAATACAAATTAAGTATTTATGTACTTATTATATTTGATTATTGACTTTAAGTAAAACAGAATAATTATGAGTAATTATTATGATGATTACAAAAGTTTTTTAAAGTAATTTTAAATAATTTGCCATAAATAATGTGATATGGAATATTGTTTTATTTTATATAAAACTATTTCAGTAGTATTTTTTTAATATATGTAAAAAGATTAACATGAGTTTAACTTATATACAGTTGTAATATTATTTTGTGTTGCTCAAATTATTAAGTATAAATTTCTCATCATTTTACAATTATTATTTTTTATGTTTATTAGAAAAGACTATGTGTTCAATAACAACATTATGTAATTTTAATATTTTGTAACTTCCTACATATAACATCTAAATGAGACTGTAATGAATTGTACAAATTATGTATATTTTATATAACAATGTTCAGTGTAAAATAATTTAGTTGCTGTATTGTTCGTGTGATATTTGTCTATAAAATAAAGGAATTAAGTTACATTTTTATTGTTTTAAAGTTATTAGGTAAGTATATAAAAAATGTGTTATTTATTTTATACATGGTTGTTTGTAAAGTTTGGTTAATAGCACTTACTTAGAATATTAACCTGATATATTTTCAATTTAAATGGTATTTAATGTATTTCTTTTTCTAAAAAAAAGGATGTAAATGATGATACAATAAATGTAATAACTATATATTAACATTTCTGATTATAATAGCCAAAAATTTAATAACAATAACCTGCCAATTATTTCTTAATATTGGTTCATTTACAATAAGTTTTGTAATAAGGTATATATATATACACACACATACAAATATAGGAACAAAATTCGTTTTGGAATTTAATTTTATTAAAAAAATAATTGGATAATAGTTAATATTTGCGTAAAATTCGGATTTATGAAAATTATAAATACTATATATATTAAAGTAATTACGTTTCCTGGAAGATATAAATAAAGAGAAAAAAGAATACCAAACACCACACTACGTACTTATATTTTTTAATTAATTAAATGATCGTTTTTATATTAGCATAATTAAAAAAATATATTAGACATAAAAGACTTATAAAACGTTATTGTTAATATGTATGCACAGAGAAAAAAAACGTTATCAGATACCATCGATTCAATCATAATAAAACTATTAAAGTTATCAGCAAAATAATTAACAGTGCTAGAGTATATATTTCTGTTTTTTGAACATTCAAGGTCTACAGAATACATATTTTCACAACTAATAATTGTTTTGTTATATGTGAATATTTTGCATTCAGTTTATTTTTTTTTTTTAGAAAATTATAGTTTTCATACAATTTGCTCATCATATTATTATTATGTCATTAAACTCATTAAAAATATTCTAGGGGACATTTTAAATAAATATATTTTAACATCCAATTTTCTTTTGCACAGTATTTACGATATATTTGATGTAGATTTTATGGTATTTATAATTAAATATAAACCTGATGTTTTTTATTGTATGTCATATATACCCCATGAACATATTTTAGTACCAATTAATAATTTTTATTTTTTTAAAAATAGTGAATATAATTTACATATACCTATATATATATATATATATATATATATATATATATATATATATATATATATATATATATATATTCACAAAATTTAGGGTAGATCAAAACATGCCTTCAATTCCATAGAAAAAATTAAATATTCAGAAATATATACAGTGGTTCAAAAATGTCTTTAAAACTTTTATGATATTTTCCATACTTCAGTATATTCATCAGATTAGGAAATATAAACCAGTTATCAAGAATATAAAGTGTAGTTTTACTATAAGTTTTAAGAAATATGACATTATTTACATATCAATATTATTTTCTCGTTTTTATGAAAATGTCATACATATCACATACACATATACATATATGCATACATACATATATATATATATATATATATATATATATATATATATATATATATATATATATATATATATATTAAAGTCTTATAAAAGTAGTGAAATACATAAAAGAATATTTATTATTTTCTGGCTAAAGTGATGTCTATCTTAATCGCAAAATTAAAAAAATAGATTACAAATATTATTTATGATGAAGGGGAAAAAATAGATAAACATTTATAATTTAAAACTATACAGAAATAAATGAAAATGATGCATTATTATTGAATATTTTTATTTCGAAATTTGTTATTTTATTGTATATATATATATATATATATATATATATATATATATATATATATATATATATATATATATATGCATACACATATAATACATAAATACACAATAAACATAAGTGAATAGATGTATATTATAAATGACCTTACAATGTCCAATAACTGGTTCTGTTAATTTTATATATTCCGATGTAACCAGTTTTGAATTCTGTATTAACGTACGAGTACTGTCGCACATTGACTTCTCAGCAACGCTACGAGATTCAATTCAGTGGTGGTTTTAAAATACCGTTTATATATGCATATATATATATATATATATATATATATATATATATATATATATATATATATATATATATATATATATAGATAGATAGATAGATAGATAAATAAAATTTATCTATCTATGACTTACGTAAATTATATTTTTCCTATAGAATATGTAAAATCGATTTCATAAATAAGTTTTTTTTCATCCGGTTAAAAAATATTATAAAAAATTATAACTAATTACATTCTAAAGACAAAAAACTAATAGATTATTAACACATTGCATTTTCATTGAATATTAAAATAAACGAACGGGATATTTCTTATTTTTATTGAAAAATATTTATAATTTTGAATTATTACTAATACATATATATAAAATAAATTGGTAGACATAAAAAAATTTCAAGAAATTTTTGTCGTCATACTAAGTTTATAGATTTTATATTTCGTTGTATTTTAAATATAAATATATTATTAATATTTAGTTATCAGTAGCGGAAATACAACAAGTTAAATGTGGTTAGGATAGAATATATATATATATATATATATATATATATATATATATATATATATATATATATATATATATATAAATTATTCTCAGCTTTATCATATTAATTGTATATCAATGAAATGTGAAGAAATAGCTATTGTATATTTTTGAATATTTGATTTCTTATTTATTGATAATTTACATCTATCAATAATTGAGCATTATCATTTTTTATAAAACATTTTAATTTAATTAGAACACAAATTAAAAAGAACACGAAGTGTTGCAAGATTTTTATTAGTTTTTGTATAATGCCGTTATAATAATCATTCCAGCCTTATTTTTTAGTACATACATACTAACAATTTTAATTTTGTATACATACATACATATATATACATATATATATATATATATATATATATATATATATATATATATATATATATATATATATATATATATATATATATATATATATATATATATATATATATATATATATATATATATATATATATATATATATATATATATATATTTTATTTGGCAATGGATATTAATATATTTTGATATTACATTATATATACATATATAATATTAATATATATATATATATATATATATATATATATATATATATATATATATAGTGCTACGTGAGTTATTTGAATATTTTTATATTACAACATATTAAAGCTCTGAATAGATTAAGATTAAATTATATAGGTCACAAGAAAAGAAAACATTTATTAAGATAATGTGTCAAAGTAATTTGATCAAAATTGTATGTTTTATAAACATAAAAACATGTAAAACAATGATTAAATCTATAAAACTTGACCTGTATATTGACATTGGTCTGTAAACTTTACAAAAATAATGATATAAATTATACTTATAATTAATTTATGTAATATTTTAGATAAATAATAAGTATTGTGAATTTCTGAATATTTATTAAAATCATAAGTTAATACATTTAAGTTTTGATAATATATTATTTAATGTCGTAATATTATAATTAATAGTTTATTAAATGTGTGTTAATATTTAAATAAATATCTTATATATTTTTTTTTCTAAATGAAAATTAAGTTTTCTTTTCGAATTTAAATGAACATAGCTTTTGTTTTCTAATTTATTTTTTTTTATTAATTATTTAATGTGATATTGTTTATAAAATATTAAGTTGCAAAGAAAAAACTTTTCTCATATATGTATTTAATAAGATAGAAATATTTTAAAACAAAAAATATTTTTTATGCAAATTATTTTATTCACAAACATATGTCAAAATAAAAATTCCAACATGTATATTTCAAATTAACTTAAAAACGTAAACATTTTTTTATATTTACAAATTTCGAGAAATAAAGTTGTTTAATTAATTTTATGTATAAATATCTTTTTTATTTATATGGACGTATTTTTTTAGAAAAGAACTTGTAAATATTAGTACGAATAAAAACTAACATTACATTTATTAAATCAATAAAAATACCAGTGATATATTTCAAATTATTTTTTTTTATTATAATTTCACCATTCATTAAAAATTTAATATCAATTGGATAAAAATCTAGGATGAATTTGAATCTAATTAAAAATGTGTATGTTATTTAAACATAATTGTACATTTCAATAAAATTGTGTAATCTTCATTGAAACACTATACAATTATTAATGATATGACTATAAAATAGTTATATTTTTTATGTTTATATCCAGGAAATTCTAACAAAACGTTTACAATAAAAAAATTTCAAATATGAAAAATAATGTAATCACTGATGATACACTTAGAAAAAAACAAGTTTTCCTAATGGATTAAATTTTTCAGGTTCTTTGTAATATGTGATTGACTTGGCATATAATTAAGAAACAATAATAGAAATCGTTAATTTTCTTGGAAATTGTTTATATTGATAGTATATTGAATAATATAATCTAATCTATCGTCGACTATAATTATAAACAATTTATGAATATTACAAAAGATTATTAAGAAACATTAGTTAATTAGTATACGTTTAGATAATACAAAGAATGTGTTTGTGTTTTATCAAATAAAATATTACAATTTATGAAAAGGACATAAGGTAGTTTCTTCTGATTTTTACACAGTGTTCAATAAATAAATTGTTATTTTATCTATTTTTAATTAAAAATTAGAAATTTTTTAAAAATATGCAATTGTATTTTTGGAATATAATGTCTTTATATTGATATATTGTATATATATATATATATATATATATATATATATATATATATATATATATATATATATATATATATATATATATTATATATATGAATATTAGTCAAAATTATAATTTTACATATTTTTTATAATAATTTATATTTGATATAGTAAAATGGACAATCCATCTTTACATAGAAAAAACATTATTCAATACTCAAAAATTTTGTAAAAGTCGTCACTAATAATATTTTTTCTTTTTTATTAATATATATATATATATATATATATATATATATATATATAAATATTAATATATATATATATATATATATATATATATGAATGATTAGCCAACATTTTTAATACGTAAAATAAAAAAACTTTAATATAAATATTTTTTTAAATTTTTATAATGCTGCATACTATCTAAATACTCATTTCATTTTTTATTAATTTTATATAAAAAATACGAGTTATCTCATAATTATGGTATCGTATTTACTTAAATTTGATATACTTTTAATTTAATATATTGATATCTATTATTATTTCATCCGTATTTTAAAACATTTGTGATAAAATTACTAGATGTATATTATTATATAATAACGAAATATTTGAAAAACAAATGTTTTAAAACTCATATATTGAAAAACAAGTTATGGAAATGACCAAATATGTAATTTAAATTCCTAATATAAATATATTATTTATATATTTGTTAATTACGAGATCATTTCATCATTATATTGACTTTATCATATAACGAGTACTTCTTGTACGTTAATATCACTTGCGAAGAGGTTATCATATGTTTTCAACAACATCCAAAAAAAGTAAAAGTGTAGTTCAAGGTGAAGATACTCCTCCTACTTGAACTTTATTTTATGACAACAGTGCAGGTACGGATTGTTAAATGAATGTAACGGCTATAATCTAAACTCTTGTATAGCAAGTTATTTATTTAAATTGTTAATATGTATTCAGTTAAAGGGGTTTAAAATATTTGTTGATCGAACAAAATTATATAATTTGATTTATTTTTATCAGTTCTTTAATAAGCATTTAGGATAAAATCAATACACACACAGATATATATATATATATATATATATATATATATATATATATATATATATATATATATATATATATATATTAACTAAGGATTTTAAATATTCTTTATAAATTAACATCATCTATTTATCTTATATCTATATTTCTCAATTTTCAAATATATAATATTTTTTTATATAATTTAATTGTTTTTTTATTATTAAATGTTTGTAAATACTGTTTATGATTTTTTTGAAAAATCTATTTTGAATGTATGCTAACTGTTACACTTTTTAGTTGATCTAAGGCTATTAGTGTCTCAACTCAATTGTTAGACACTCTTGCACTCACTATCATTTCCCAGCATCCGAAATTACAATAATTGTATATGAAAATTGTATTCTATATTTTGAATGCTATGAAAAAGTAAAATATCAATTTATTTCCTTTTTGATAACGTTATTGATATTTTCCTAAATATTCAACAAAATTATGAAAAGATATTTGAGGATTTAATTAAGGAAAAATAAATTTAACTCTAATATAGAATAATGCAAAATAAATTTATTTTCTCAAGTAAAATTGAAATATAAGGAACATATGATAAAAAAATATTCAATATGTTTTCTGAAATAACTTTCCTATATTATAATGTTTATCGAAGAATTAGAAGAAAAATAAAAATGAATAGTAGTTTATTTTTAATACGCAAAAATTAAATCGATAATCTATTTTAGTTGAAAAATATTCAATTAATTTATTAACATTTATCTTTCTTGTAAGTCTTTTGAATATTAAAATAATTCATATAACTTCAGATAATATCTATGATGTACAAGAGAAATGATAAAAATAGGATTAATACGAAAATGAATGGAAGTTATATATATATATATATATATATATATATATATATATATATATATATAAAGAGAGGGAGAGAGAGAGAGAGAAAGAAGGGAGAAAAATGTACATTTTCTTTGTATTTGAATATAATACTTTATATAAACAATGACTGATATCATTTACAATAAAATAAAGATAAATAAGTCGATATTATTAAAAAAAAAAACACTTCATTTTATCAAATTGTATTGAAATTGTTAATAATAGCTCACTTGAATATATTTTCTTTTAATTATATTAATCAGTGAAATCAATATTTTAAACAATCAAACCTGTTTTTCACAAAATATTAAATCTCTACTATTTATATTTTATTTTATTTTGAAGTATCATTTATCGTTATTGTGTAAAGAATGGCACAAATCTTGTATTAAAAGAAAAACTAAATATAATTTATTTTATTTTTCTCATAATATTTAAGAAAGTATTAAGATTAATTTATAAAGCAAACCTTTTATTTTTTTGAAAGAAAAAACTTAAAAAGTTGTATGTAAAATTTAATATATATATTTAGTTACTTAAAATAATATATACTTGATTCATTTTCTTTAGTTTTTCATTGCGTATTTTATTTACTTTTATATGGTTTATGTAAATACACACTTTTTATTAAAATAAATCATCTATAACTATTTAAAAATATTTTGATGTTATTTTAAATCAACAAATTATTAATTTTATTTATATAAATAACGAAATTATTATTTTTTATCTATAATGAAATCAATTATTATAATTTAATATGCATTATTTTTCAAGGAAATAATTAGTTCATATTCACATTGTATAAAATTAATGAAACATTTTTGTACTTTATTTGATGATTCAAAGAAAACCGTTAATAGAACTGTATTACGAACCTGTTAGAGTAAATTTATTAAATTCTAAGAATATAGTGCTGATCAACAAGTACTTTTTTAAACATTTTTTATGAAGTAATTTAATTGTACTTTTTTAATTATAAACAATTTTATTAAAAATCAAATATATCTTTGATATCTCAAAATATATAGAGAATGAACAAATACTTCAGTTATTTTTATATGTACACATATTTTAAGTAGTTCCAAAAAATATTATGTAAAGTAGGTTTAAGTAGAATTTTAATTATCTTTGTTTATGTTAATGCTTTTCATAAAGACTATAAGTAGTTTTTAAATTTTTTAAATAAGGTAATAACAGTTAGAAAAATATTAAATAATATAAAATTTGAAAAAAACTATAAAATAGTACGAAATTACTTTTTTCATTTTATTTATATTATGTGAAAATTGAAATATTGATAACTTTTAAATTATTTTTTTATTTTTGACAATATTTTTTCCGAATGATTATTCATATTAATAATGAATTGCAATAATTAAAAATGAGTGTAAATAAATACATAAACATTTAATATACTTAAAGTATTTTTTGAAAAGTATTGAGATTTTTTAGAGTATATATTTTTTTAAACTTTTTTAATGAATTATAATCAATTAAAATTTATTTTTTAAAAATATAATCTTAGATTCCAAAAAATATTTTTATTTAAATGTTTATATAGATTATTAACCTTCCTATTTAAATATTCAGTTTTTAACATATTTTTTTTATTTTATATACTTATTAGAATTGAAATAAAAAATATTTTTCAGGTACTTTATAGGTTAATATTTTATCAAGTCACGTTATGTGAATATTTTTGTCCAATTTATTTTACTTTTGTCTTGATCATATCTTATAATATTTCTTTAAAGAAAACAATTTTTAATAATTCATTTATGAATATAATTGTTTGATTGTAATACAAATCGTTGAAATATTTCTGTTTATTAATATTCATTTTTCGTTTATTATTTAAAAACTAATTGAGTAAAATGATATTTTCCAATAAGTGTAAAATTTTTGACCAAATGTCAATATTTGCACTTTTGTCTTTACATATTTTTTATACATCATTTTTACATAGTTTGTATATTATTTTAAATATAGCCTGTTTTTCGTTTTAAAATTTGACATTTTATTTATTTTATATGAATAAGGTATAAGTTAACACAAATATATATGTCAATATATATATATATATGTAAAATTATATGTGTGTATTTTATGTATTTAGTTATATAATGGTGATAAAATTAAAAAAATAATATTACATTTTTTTCTTAAACAATATTATTCTTGTAGTTAATGAAAATTTGAATGATAATATATAATAAAGAAATATATGTTTGCTTATATTTTTTCATAATGTAAGAAAATATTGTTTTAAGAAACAGTTATGTATCAGAATTGTTTCAAGGTTTGCATATTTCATTTTGAATTCATGACTAATAAAAATATAAGATGTACTTTTTATTATTATTTTTATGCATTCAAGAGAAACTAAATTATGACCTTTTATTTTTAAATTAATTTCCTTATGTTTATTTGTTTATAACATTAGACAGATGAAAATAATATTTTCAAAATTAACAATTTCAGTATGTATTCAAATTAATATAAAAATTATGGTAATTTTAAACCCTTAACTTATTTTTATTTATTTTTTTAAAAGAAAAGAAAAAATGTATATGATTCTAACATTTATCATTTTTATAAAAAATATTATATTTTATATTCAATCCATAATTTGTAAATCAAATGTCAAATGTAATTATTTTGATGTTTAAATCATTTTTTTAATAATTATATGTACATTTAAAATTTATCAAATATTATACTTTTAAATAATTTGAATTATTTTATTATATGTAATTTTTAAATAAAGGAAATATTTATGTATATATATATATATATATATATATATATATATATATATTTATGTAGATAAATAAATATTTGCAATTTTAATGACGTATTATAATTCCACGTTTTGTGGTTTTTAGCAACAATTCGTATAATTGTATGCACGCCCAATAAATCAATGTAAAATATGAATATAATATATTTTGTTTAAAATTAAATGTTTTATTTTGTAACTGTTTCATTTATTGAAATTTTATTTTAAACCTATTAGAAAGTTATGTATACGAAATAAAAAAATTCGCTTTTTATAGAAAAAATAAATAACTTATGAATAAAAAATATTATTTTAAAAATATTATATTTCTATGTTTTTGCAGCAAAGCATTATTTTTTGATATTTAAATATTATCAAAACAAGTATAATAAATAATGATTACAATTGTACATATAATGTGAATATTTCATTTTGATTTACAATATGAAAAATATGCTGTACATATATATTCCTACATCTTCAGATTTATAGTTTAGTAACTATTACTAACCACTATTTATTCTATCTCAATAATCCTTTTCTTTAAAGGTAACTAATTCCATTAATCTTTGAATATTTTTCCCTTTTTTGTTTAGTTTTACTTTTTAATAATTTATTACCGAATTATTGTATTTTTTACTATTGTTGATCGAATAAAGGTCTTTTTATCTATTCATCTGAACACGCCTTCGTCTCAAGATAATTTTTCTTATTTTGATGAGTTATTGTGATTTTAAAATATTTTTCACGTTCTTTTTTTATATATTTTACTTTATATACATAAATTTAGTAGTCAGAATTTTATTTATTTTAAAAAATGATAAAACATATTAAAATTTTCTTTTTTTTTCAATAATTATCAGTATATAAAATAAAATAGATTTTATAAACATATATGACAAAAATTGATTTAAGTATCTTTGATAAAATATCTAAGTCCTAATTTAATAGTTTTAAAATTTACATCCATTATAATTCTTAATATTGATATGTTATTGTATTTTTAAATATCATTTATGTTCAATATAAAAAAATTATCTAATATCATTTTCAAGCTTTTTATTAATTCATAAAAATAATGCGTATTTATAATATTATATATATATATATATATATATATATATATATATATATATATATATATATATAATTTTAAGTTAGTTACATGAAAATAAGTACATATTTCAAAGATCACAGCGATTTTATAAAATAAATAATTCAATACAAATTTTATACCGTAAACGTTACTTTAGTACAAGTATCATTCAATAATTAACATTAAATCTTTACGTTTTCGTGGAATATAATACGTACGTTGTTATTATTTTTATTGTCATAAATACGATTGCTCTTGATGTTTTGTGTATAAGGAAAACCGAGAAGACAACATTGAACAGTTTGCTTATGGGGGAAAACCACAAACTATTTTGATTTGAATACACGTATACAAAACAGGTTAGGGTTTAGAAAATTTAAACAAAATTAGTTATATATAAATAATTTACTTGAGGAATATTCATTTTTGTCAAAAATGTATGCATATATATATTTATAAACAATCTATCCATATATTATTGTTTAAGATTAAAGTATTTTTTCTGTTGTTATGTATTTTTAATTTTTCCTAAGTACGGGTCTGCATAGAATATAATTTTTATATATAAATTCTCGCTTCCACTTGTTAGTTGGTCCGAGGGCAAGTAATCCTCAGTACGTGTTGTCATCTTTTATTGTGTGCATCTCTCCTACTTAGAGGTAAATATGTTAATATATTGTTACAAAGAGCATATTATTCGTTAATATTTATTTTATCATTTAAATGCAATTACTTTCTGAAATTAGAATAGTTATTTATTTATTTTTTTCATTTTTAATATTTAAATATTAATACGTATTAATTATTTGATCGCATTTGTGTTGAAAAAAATAACATTCAGACTTGGTATTAAATTTCAGAAATTTCTTTTTGATGCAAATTTTAAATATTAAAATTATTATTGAACGTTGATTCAAGGAAACTTATATAAATTATCTTTTACAGCAATGTTAGCAACATTTGTATTTTTGGGCCTTTTGGCTACAACTTTAGCCAATGTCGTACCAATCGCCTCCAGAGGCAATGAAGTATTCGGATACAATGTCTACAAGGTATTTTTTAATTTGAGATTAAAAAATGTATTTTAATTTATGCAATATTATATAAATAATAATAATAAAAAAAACATTTATATGAATTTAAATTTATATAAATACTAATTATTGTGAATGAAACATTAAATACATAAACAAAATATATTTTATGAAAAGAAATTTCCTTTTTTTTAAGAAAAATACATATATTTTATATATACATATATATATATATATATATATATATATATATATATATATATATATATATATATATATATATATATATATATATATATATATATATATATATATATATATATATATATATATATATATATATATATATATATATATATATATATATATATATATATATATATATATATATATATATATATATATATATATATATATATATATATATATATATATATATATATATATATATATATATATATATATATATATATATATATATATATATATATATATATATATATATATATATATATATATATATATATATATATATATATATATATATATATATATATATATATATATATATATATATATATATATATATATATATATATATATATATATATATATATATATATATATATATATATATATATATATAATAATATACAATAAAAATTAAATTCAGATTTTTATAAATAAACTATTAATAAATAATTATTGTTTACATGAAATGAATTAAAATTATAATTAATACTTTTAATCAAAAACCTTTTACAAATGTTTTATTATACAACTGATATCAAATTAATTCTTATTTTATTTACTTAGTGTATTGACTTTATTTGAATTTTTTTGTTTCTTGTTATTTTTTAATTATATTAGTATAGAAAGTTTTCTTTTAATAATTTTATATATATGTAATAACTATTTTTTTTTAGATCCTTGCTCAACAAGATGGTAATGTTTTGGTGTGCCCGTTATCAGTTTCGACAATTCTTGCATTAACCGCTATGGGTGCTGAAAAAAATACATTTACGGAAATGACAAATACACTTGCATTACCTCAAGATAAACATGAAATTGCACGCAGTTTCTCACAACTTACTAGTGCATTAAAAAGTGAAGGAAAAGTGACTCTCAATATAGCTAATAAAATCTTCCCAGCTCATTCTATTGTAATAAAAGATGATTTCAAACACACAGCAGTTGAATCGTTTAAATCAGATGTCCAAAATGTAGATTATTCAAATGCAGAAACTGCAGCGCAAACAATAAACTCTTGGGTTGAGAAAGTAACACATGATAAAATTAAAGATTTGATCAAACCATCATTCCTTTCTGATGCTACAAGAATGGTACTTGTAAATGCTATTTACTTTAATGGAAAATGGAAGAATTCATTCACATTAGAAAATTATCCATTAAAATTCCGTTTAAATGAACACGATACTGTCGATGTACCACGTCTCTATCAAGAAGAAAATTTTAGATATTATGACGATAGAGAACTCGGTGCCCAAATCTTAGAATTGCCATATGACAATGAAGATTATTCTCTTGTTTTAATTTTGCCACATGAAGTTAATGGTCTCGCTGCTGTTGAAAATAAATTGCCTGTCAATTTTGATGAAAAATTGCAAACTACAAAAGTTCGAGTCACTATTCCTAAATTTAAAATTGAATCAACTATTGAATTTATTCCAATTTTAGGAGAGGTAAATATATTTAATGTAATTCACTTTTTGTTTGTATATATATTTTGTTTATATATATATATATATATATATATATATATATATATATATATATATATATATATATATATATATGTATGTATGTATATGAATATATTTTTATTTATATATTAAACAATTTTTGTATACTCATTAATATTAAATTTGAAGTATTTTTATAAATATTGACATTTTTTAAAACATCTCATATTTTGAATACATTTTATGGTATTTTGTTGACTTAGCTTTAATATTAAATTTTTTTTACAGTTGGGTATGAAAGATGCATTTACTCCAGCAGCAAATTTCTCTTCCTTAAGTGATGAACCTTTGCTTATCTCTAAAGTAATTCAAAAAGCTTTCATGGAAGTTGATGAAAAGGGTACAGTTGCTGCAGCTGCTACAGCAGGTAAGATTTTTTGTTATTTTTAATAAAATTTGATTAATATGTTGGTTTTATGCTTAACTCTACTTAATAACTAATATTCATATTTAGTTTCCTGATTTTTGTATTAGCTTGAGATTGCAAAAATTAATTGGCATACTGTTAATTAATATTACAATTTATTAATTACTTTTATTTTTGTAATGATATTTAATTGATACTATATTAATTTATTTTTTTGAAAAAATATCTTAAAATTTGTCTTAATAAAGGAAATCTTTTTTTTTATTAAATGTTAGGTATTTTTGTTATTTAATTTTTTCAAGTTAATAAAAAAGTATAATAATAGTAGATGTATACAAATCTTTCACTGATCACTGACATATGTTTTGATTTGAAAATTATTTTTTTATTAGAAATCTATATAAATATGTTTATATCTAGTTATCAAAATATTTTTTAATAATTAAAAATAATTTCGTGAAATTATGGTTCTTTATTTTAGAGCAGTCATTTAATAAAAATGTTAATATATTTTTGCAATCTTTTTTTATATTTTAAGTAGATATTCTAAGCTGCTATTGCATGTTGCCTTTATTGATCATCTGCTGAAGACGCTTTTTATTGGTGTTAAATATTCCATCAATTATACAAGGATATTTTCTATGTTTGCATTTTTGATAAAGCTACAAATTTCATAGATGGGCTGAAATTATTTCATTTTACTACAGTAACATTTATTTTAAAATTCTTTCTTGAGAGAATATGTAACACACATATTCATTTTCTTTATAAATATACATCGAATTACATTTTTATTCTTAAATGAGTAATTAAAGTTATATTCGTATTAATTACTTATAAAAATTTGCAAAAAATATTAAAATATTTTAAAAAATTGTAATTACTGTTAAAGTGTGAAATACAAATATTTTCTCAGTGTGCTATTAATTTACAATCAGCATTTGGTTTTACAGATATTTTAGAAACATATTTTTACAGGTTTTCTTAAACATTCTATTGATATAAAATTATATATGAATACATATTGTCTCGTTGATACACATAAATTATGTTTAAAGTATTTTAATTCATAATTTATGTATAGATGTTTTTTAAGCGTGATAGAACTTTAAATTGAATCATTTTCTAAAGTTCTATCTAACGTAAAAAAAACATCTTTATCATACCTTTATATTCATACACTCAGATACACATATAAAGGTGTTTTTTTTTTTAGGTCAGATAGAACTTTTGATAGGAATTCAATTTAAAGTTCTATCACACTTAAAAAATACCTATATTATAAATAACTTTAATACAAGAGAAATTATCTGAATTTCATTTTCAGTACAAATATTGTTTGAAATTTTATTTTATTCATTTAGTTATTTATATATTTTAAAATTATTGAATTGTATAAAAAATAATCGATATTAGATTTATTATTTTATAAATAATATTATTTCTGTAATACTAACTATAAAAAGTTCAGTATTATTAGTTAGTATTTTATTGAAAAAGAATTTGATATTATTAGTTTAATATTATCATTAATTTAAAAATATTTTATGTATATATATATATATATATATATATATATATATATTAAATATTTTTCATAAATAATTTATAATGGTCTTTTGCATTTTGAATTTTCATTTCATGATTCTCTATTTTATATAAAAGTCATATCAAGGTCTTTTATACTATTTAAATACTCATTGTTTAAACCTGTTTTATGAAATTGATTTTTACGTTATGCATATTATTAGATACACAAACATAATGTTTGTGAGTACATTTTTCTATACCTATGTTTATGTGTATATATATATATATATATATATATATATATATATATATATATATATATATATATATATGTTTATATGTATGTATGCATATATGCATTTATTTATATACATATGTACATATATGTATATATGTAAATAAGACGCAAACCATCTATTATGAAGTTATTAATCTCTTTTATTTCTAAATACACAATTTATATTTTGGCCTATAATTACCAAATAAAATATATAAATAAATGTAGTTTGTAATAAGAAAATTATTTATTAAAGTAAATGTGGATTTTTATTAATGTTAAAATCGTATATCTATACATTTTTTATTTATGCATGTATTTATTAACTTTTCAACTATACAAGTTCATTGATAATTCTGTCTGATTTATATTCTCGATCAAAATTGACTTATTTATCTAACGGAGTACTTTTTTCGCATGAAAAGTCAAATATATGTAAATGTAACAAATAAATGGGATGTAATTTCTTTAATTGGTTCTCTGACCCTGATAACTGTTATGTTATTATGAATGGATGTAATTTCAGTTTACCAAATTATATATATATTCAACTAATTTGAATATCATAATTTAAAAATTATTTTTACTACAATATTCAGTAATTTACTGATAACAATTTTCATTTTAATCATTAAAAATATTTTTTATTTCATTTTTCCATGTTTCAATATTCTTTATATATTATTTAACATTAAAATAAAATTGTTGAAGATACATAAAATTCTATATTTTTTTCATATTATATGATTGATTGAACGTTCGCCAAATATTTTTTCTATTTTACTCAGTATTCTTATTATCAAATATAAATAATTTTTACACATTATTTAACAATTATTATTAAATGGTTTTATACGTATATTCACCGTTTTTATTTTAAAGAAGAAATATGTTATCTAAGAGCAAATTTTGAAATTTTATTATTGATATTGTTTAAGATTTAATTCATACTTTGTATTTTTTTAAAGAAACGTTTATTTATGTCATAGTTCTCACATAAAATAAATCACATAAAAAAAATTGTTTTTTAAAGCATTAATAAAACTTAATTAATTGTGCTTTATTAGTATCAGTGGAATAAAATTTTTTTTATTAGCACGTTTTTCGTTATTAGAAACTAATGTATTAGTTATTGTCCACTGTTTATTATTTATTACTTAATAAATTTTTTTCGGCTTTCTAAGTATCAACTAGAATTTATAAAGTATGGACATAACATAAATATTCAATAGTCAATAAATTAAGTATGGATGTAAACTATTTAATTATTGTTTTTCAGTTACAATTCATAGACAAAGCTTACAACTTGAACCAGGATTACAAATATTTTTAGCAGACCATCCTTTTTATTTCGCATTGATTGCAAAAGGATCTAAAACTCCATTGTTTATGGGTTGTTTTACTAAATTTTAATAATAGGTAATTTTCTAAAATACATATAACTAAGATATTGGCAGAAATTAAATTTTTAGATACTATTTTTTTTATTAAAAAAGATAATTCAGTTATATTTTAAACTTTTTTGCGTTTATTTATTTTTTTCATATTAAAATTTGAATTTAACCTTTTATAAAAGTTATATTTTCATATCTTACATATGTTGAGCACTGATTAATATTCTTCTAACAATCTCATTCGTACCATTATTTAAATGATTTATATTTATATATAAGAGTATTAATTATGATAATTTAATATATTACACATAAGTTGATAATTATTAAAATAGTGCGAGGTAAATATATTGACTTCTGTAGACATTAAAATGCATATAGAGTAATTCGGAAAATTAATCAAATGCCTAATATTTTAAAAATATATTTATGAACGACATATTTAACAATATGAAAATCTGAGCCAAAAAATGTTTAAATGTAATATATTTAATATAAAATGAAATAATTTCTATTGAATTTTTAATCATTATTTTTATAATACGTTACAAGTTACGTTTTAGTAATATATCGGTGAAACCATTTTTACAATTTATACAATTCTATCATCAGCTGTAAACCTTATGGTTGTGGAAATATTTTTATTTCAGTTGATATATTAACAAATTAACTTTATTTTAATAGCTAATGAAATAATTCAGAACATGACTTTAAAAAAAATTACAATTTTCTTATAAATATAATTTCTACGTACTTTTTTTTATAAGTCCGTAAAATTGTCATATTGATTGTATCTATTAAATTGTTTATCATTGTTGTATCTATTAAATACAACTATTCAACAGTACAAAAAACGGTTTTTGTGCTAATAGACTCACCTATCTCTTCAATGAGATCAAAAACGAAATTTGGAATTTTCAATATTTAGTGTCTGTTTGTTAAATTTACAACTTACCTTTACTACTTTTACTGTAAAGTGTATAGTTATACATAATCTGTTAGTTAAAAAATTGTATGGTATATATTTTTTAAGTATATCGATTATTTATCTTAATGGTTCCGAAAAAAACATCATTTTTCTAATATTGATACCAGTTAAGATTTTAGAAACATTATTTTTTATTATCTTGATTGATATTTTCAAAAATTTTGAAATAAGACTAAAATAATATTTAAAATATTTGGTTAAAAACTTATAAGTATTCATTTAACTTCAACTATTATTACGTGATGTATGATTATTTTTCTGAGTTAATTCTTTTCATAATTGTTTTTTTAGAACATATTTTAATTTTAAATTATTTCAATTTATGTATATTATATTAAGGTTAAACAAGAAAACATATTTGCTTACTTCTTTGTAAGAAAATGTTTAATTAATTGACTGAACTTCTGCAACATCGTGGTTATGCTAATTACTCCCTCCTATCTTTCTCTATTCAACTCTCTCTCTCTCTCTCTCTCTCTCTCTCTCTATATATATATATATATATATATATATGCATAAAAGCTATAAAAATATCTTTTATTCAGATTAAAAATATTAACAACACTTTTTAATTATTGTTTATTATTTATATTTAGTTTATAACATTTGTGTTTAATTGAATATAATTATTATTTTTAAATAAGTTTTATTTTTTTACTTTTCTTTTTAATTAAAATGTAGATAAAAAGTTTTATCTGAAGTAATTAAAGAGATTCTTTTTTTGGTTTTATACAACTATGGAAAATATTTTTAATGTTTAAAAAAGAGTGATTATTTAATCAAATATTATAATTGATTATTTAATTACAATAATAAGTGTATTTTGAAACAAACACAATTATATATATATATATATATATATATATATATATATATATATATATATATATATATACACTCACGTGAGAGATATTTTATAATTAGAAAACTTTTATTTTTTACGAAAAATACTTGAACTTATTTATGAAATTCATATTATTAATTAAATGTACTCAGGACAGAAATATATGAATTCGGTTCTACATAACTATTACGAAGTTAATTTCAATTATAGAATGACATTGAAGCGTTTTGGTTGATCATTCAAAATAATATAAAAAAACTTCTAATTTTAAGATAAAATCATAGTCTTTAAAAATATTCAGTTATTATTGCATCTCAATATGGTTAGACATTTTGAAGACATAAATAAGTACAATTTTTAATTGTACCAAGTTTGTTTATTTATTAGAAAAGATACAGCGTATAATTTTTTAATTGCAATATTTTATAGTCATTTTTATTATAGAACATTAATGAAGAACTATCTTGAAATGTGTTATGGAATAATGTTTTTATGTTGTCAACTTACATGTAGTGTTTACTTACTATACTATTTATTAGCTTAAAATCACTTAAATATAATTTAATTTTTTATATCGATTTGAAATAGTATACGTATTATATTAGTCTACCGAATCCTAAATTACTGTTTATATATATTATTTAAATCGAATATAGGAGTTAAAATCTACAGAATTTTATAAACGATAAATTAAAGTTTATATTTATTTTAAATATTTCTTATAAAAATAATTTAAAGAAAAAGTAATATTATATATATATACACACACATATATATGTATGTATGTATACATATTTATAATTTTTATGACCTTGTGGGTGATCTTTTCAACTAATGATCTTTTCAATATTATATAAATTAACTTAAATGAATCACTTGTTGTTAAATGAGATTGGTAGAATAAACAACAGCTATTATGTATGTATCCATGTATGGAAAATTACTTACATAGTGTGACTTTAATTATATATTTTACAAAAAAATGATATAAATAATATTATAATAGTAACATTGTATATTATTTGGAAAATACGACCATAAAATCGTAATTATAATTATATTTATTTCATACAAAAAAAATATAATAAGCATTAAAATTGAAAACTTATTATTTTACTTAATGACTCATCGAACTGAAATTCAATCAACTGAATCATAAATATATTGACGTGTTAAATAATAATAATAAAATGGAAAGCAACTGCAACTAAGAATAATATTGGGAATAAGTAACATAGTACAACTATAATTACATATTTTATGAATAATTTAAGACGAATGGTGGTATTATTAGTGACAAGTATTTAGTAATAAAAGAAGAACGGAACTTAAAAATGAGTGTTGTTTATTTTTCGAAATTTTATTTCGATTTTTACTTTATTCAGTATTTTTTTTATTAAAATTATATACCAAAATTAAAACACTTATATAAAAATAAGTCTATATAAAATACATATTTGAAAACGTTATTGAGAGTTCCATGTAGTTAAATTAAACAAAGAGGATTTATCATTCTAAATTGATTTTCGAATTGTTCTTTTGAATATATAATAAATTTTAAAGTAGCATATCTACTCATACGTAAGAAAATTAAAACTTCATTAAATCTCTACATTTTTAAAATTTCAATGTCCTTTTTTCATATATTAGATTTTGTAACTAGATTTGGTTTGTTGCAGTAATATATAACACATCGTCACTTCAAGTGGATCGTCTACCTCAAAGATTTAATGCTGATCACTCATTTTTATTCATATTATATGAAAAATCAACCAAAACACATTTGTTTGTGGGGAGATTTGCACAACTTGAATAAATTAATGATAAATATTTTTGTATTATTAAAAATACTTAATAATATTCAGTTGAAATTATAAATTTAGCATTTTTAATTTTCATAAAACAAATATCTAGTTTTAGTTAATGTTAAAAATCAATATATAATATATAAATAAATAAATAGATAGAGAAATAGGTAGAAATTTAGATACGTACACATTTATTTAAAATAATATTTTTATACATGCATTGAAATTGAAAGCTACTTCTATTATTGGACAAATTCTATAAAATTAGACAAATGAAATAAAATAAATCATAAATGTTTTGATAAAGCTTTTGCTTCGACTGTTAAAAATATATTATTATATTAAATATAAGTAACGTTATATAACTAATACTATAACTATTTATTTTATAAAACAATTATTAGCTATCACTTGAGATTATTAAAATAATTTGAAGTGATAGCTTGTAATTATTTAATAAAATAAATAAGAGTGAATGTTAAAAATATTAATATTATTTATTTTTCGAAACTCTATTCGATTCATTGGTTCCATTTTGTATTCTTATTGTACGTCTGGATCTCTAAAATCCGGTAGTAACTGAGTACGTTTTGAATTGAAATTATATTTTGTTCAAAAATTAAAATTTATACATAAAATTTTTGATTAGATCAACTATATAACAAATGAAATTCAATCAAAACCAATTTGTTAATGATTATATAAAAGAATTTTAAAAATTACTAAAAGAAATAAAACTTAATTTAAAATGAAAGTGTGCTTTAAAATTTCGACATCATTAATCACATTACATACTAAATATTTAATTTATTGCAGTAAGAGTGGCGCTTATTTCATCAGCATATGCACCTCCACCTCTTCCAAGTTTTTATGCTGATCGCTCATTTTTATTTATATTATATGAAAAATCAACCAAAACACATCTGTTTGTAGGGAGAATTACACAACTCCAATAATTAGTGATAAATATTTTTGTATTATTAAAAATTCTTAAGAAATTGGATATTACAAATATTTGCATATATATATATGCAAATATTTGCATTGTACGAAGTATTATAATCAAAAATTAAAATATCTTAAAAACTGTATCCATTCGTTGGGATTTTCTTTGTATAAATAAATAATATTCAGTTGAAATTCAAAATTTAGCATTTTTAATTTTTATAAAACAAATATCTAGTTTTAGTTAATGTTAAAAATCAATATCTAATTTATAGATAGATAAGTAGATAGGCAAATAGGTAGAAATTTAAATACGTACACATACATTTAAAATAATATTAGTAACTCAGTACGTTTTGTATTGAAATTATATTTTGTTTAAAAATTAAAATATATACACAAAATTGTTGATTAGAACTCAACTATAAAAAAAACTAAATTCAATCAAAACCAATTTGATAATGAATATATAAAATAATTTTAAAAATTATTCAAAAAAATGAAACTCAATTTAAAATGAAACTGTGCTTTAAAAATTCGACATCAAAAATCACATTACATACTAAATACTTAATTTGTTGCAGTAGTAGAGGTACTTACTTCTTCAGCATTTGAATCTCCACCTGTTCCAAGTTTTTATGCTGATCACCCATTTTTATTTATATTATATGAAAAATCAACCAAAACACATATGTTTGTAGGGAGATTTGCACAACTCCAATAACTTAATGATAAATACTTTTGTATCATTAAAAATACTTAAGAAATTGGATGTTACAAATATTTCCATTGTACGAAGTATTATAATCAAAAATTATATCTTAAAAACTGTATTCATTCGTTGGGATTTTCTTCTTATAAATAAATATTATCCAGTTGAAATTTAAAATTTCGATTTTTAATTTTCATAAAACAAATATCTTTGTTTACTTAATATTAAAAATCAATATATAATATATAGATAGATAAAAAGGTAGGCAAATAGGTAGAAATTTAGATACGTACACATACATCTAAAATAATATTAGTAACTGAGTACGTTTTGTATTGTAATTATATTTTGTTTAAAAATTAAAATATATACATAAAATTGTTGATTAGATCAACTATATAAAAAATGAAATTCAATCAAAACCAATTTGTTAATGAATATATAAAAGAATTTTAAAAATTATTCAAAGAAATGAAACTTAATTTAAAATTAAAGTGTGCTTTAAAATGTCGATATCATTAATCACGTTACATACTAAATACTTAATTTGTTACAGTAATAGAGGTGCTTATTTCTTCAGTATATGAACCTGAATTTGTTCCAGAGTTTTATGCCGATCGCCCATTTTTATTTATATTATATGAAAAAACAACTAAAACACATCTGTTTGTAGGGAGATTTACAAAACTCCAATAACTTAATGATAAATATTTTTGTATTATTAAAAATACTTAAGAAATGGGATGTTACAAATATTTCCATTGTACGAAATATTATAATCAAAAATTATAATATCTCAAAAACTGTATTCATTCCTTGGGATTTTCTTTGTACAAATAAATAATATTCAGTTGAAATTTAAAATTTGGATTTTTAATTTTATAAAACATATCTTGGTTTAGTTAATATTGAAAATCAATATATAATATATAAATAGATAAATAGATAGGCAAATAGTTAGAAATTTAGATACGTACACATACATTTAAAAAATATTAGTAACTGAGTACGTCTTGTATTAAAATTATAATTTGTTTAAAAACTAAAAAATATACATAAAATTGTTGATTAGATCAACTATATAAAAAATGAAATTCAACCAAAAACAATTTGTTCGTGAATATATCAAAGAATTTTAAAAATTACTAAAAGAAATAAAACTTAATTTAAAATGAAAGTGTGCTTTAAAATGTCGATATCATTAATCACGTTACATACTAAATACTTAATTTGTTACAGTAATAGCGGTGCTTGCTTCTTCACCATATGCACCTCCACCTCCTCCAAGTTTTTATGCTGATCGCCCATTTTTATTTGTATTATATGAAAAATCTACCAAAACACATCTGTTTGTAGGGAGATTTGCACAACTCCAATAACTTAATGATATGTATTATTAAAAGTATAATACTTAAGAAATTGAATATTACAAATATTTGCAATGTACGAAGTATTATAATCAAATATTATAATATCTTAAAAACCATATTCATTCGTTGGAATTTTCTTTGTATAAATAAATAATATTCAGTTGAAATTGAAAACTTGAATTTTTAATTTTCATAAAACAAATATCTTGGTTTAGTTAATATTAAAAATCAATATACAATATGTAGATAGGCAAATAGGTAAAAATTTAGATACGTACACATACATTTAAAATAATATTAGTAACTGAGTACGTTTTGTATTGAAATTATAATTTGTTTAAAAACTAAAAAATATACATAAAATTGTTGATTCGATCAACTATATAAAAAATGAAATTCAATCAAAACCAATTTGTTAATGAATATAAAAAGAATTTTAAAAATTACTAAAAGAAATAAAACCTTATTTAAAATGAAAGTGTGCTTTAAAATATCGACATCGTTAATCACGTTACATACTAAATACTTAATTTGTTGCAGTAATAATGGCGCCTTCTTATTCACCATATGCACCTCCACCCCTTCCAAGTTTTTATGCTGATCGTTCATTTTTATTTATATTATATGAAAAATCTACCAAAACACATCTGTTTGTAGGGAGATTTGCACAACTCCAATAACTTAATGATATGTATTATTAAAAGTATAATACTTAAGAAATTGAATATTACAAATATTTGCATTGTACGAAGTATTATAATCAAATATTATAATATCTTAAAAACTATAGTCATTCGTTGGGATTTTCTTTGTATAAATAAATAATATTCAGTTGAAATTTAAAATTTGAATTTTTAATTTTCATAAAACTGATATCTTGGTTTAGTTATTATTAAAAATCAATATATAATATATAAATAGATAGGCAAATAGGTAGAAATTTAAATTCGTACACATACATTAAAAATAATATTAGTAACTGAGTACGTTTTGTATTAAAATTATATTTTGTTTAAAAATTAAAATATGTACATAAAATTGTTGATTAGATCAACTATAAAAAAATGAAATTCAACCAAAACCAATTTGTTCATGAATATATCAAAGAATTTTAAAAATTACTAAAAGAAATAAAACTTAATTTAAAATGAAAGTGTGCTTTAAAATGTCGATATCATTAATCACGTTACATACTAAATACTTAATTTGTTGCAGTAATAGGGGTGTTCGCTTCTTCAGCATATGCACCTCCACCTCTTCCAAGTTTTTATGCTGATCGCTCATTTTTATTTATATTATATGAAAAATCAACCAAAACACATCTGTTTGTAGGGAGATTTGAACAACTCCAATAACTTATGATATGTATTATTAAATGTACTTAAGAAATTGGATATTACAAATATTTGCATTGTACGAAATATTATAATCAAAAAGTATAGTATCTTAAAAACTGTATTCATTCGTTGGGATTTTCTTTGTATAAATAAATAATATTCAGTTGTAATTCAAAATTTGGATAAAAAACAAATATAAAATATTAAAAATCAATATCTAATATATAGATAGATAAATAGGTAGGCAGTTTAAATTAATAATTTACGTTTTGTATTGAAATTTTAAAAACTTATACATAATTTTGATTCATCAACTATATAAAAAAATGAAATATCAAAACCAATATAATGAATATAAAAAGTTTAATTAATATTAAATAATGGAGACTTCTTATTCACCATATAGACCTCCACCTCTTCCAAGTTTTTATGGTGATCGCCCATTTTTATTTATATTATATGAAAAATCTACCAAAACACATCTGTTTGTAGGGAGATTTGCACAACTCCAATAACTTAATGATATGTATTATAAGAAATAATATTATATTTGCATGTAGATAAATAAATATGCAGATAGGTAGAAATTGAGATTCGTACACATACATTTAAAATAATATTAGTAACTGAGTACGTTTTGTATTGAAATTATAATTTGTTCAAAAATTAAAATATATATTTAAAATTGTTGATTAGATCAACTATATTTTGTTTAAAAATTAAAATATGTACATAAAATTGTTGATTAGATCAACTATAAAAAAATGAAATTCAACCAAAACCAATTTGATAATGAATATATCAAAGAATTTTAAAAATTACTAAAAGAAATAAAACTTAATTTAAAATGAAAGTGTGCTTTAAAATGTCGATATCATTAATCACGTTACATACTAAATACTTAATTTGTTGCAGTAGTAGGGGTGTTTATTTCTTCAGCATATGCACCTGAATTTGCTCCAGAGTTTTATGCCGATCGCCCATTTTTATTTATATTATATGAGAAATCGTCTAAAACGCATTTGTTTGTGGGAAGATATATGAAACTGGAATAAATCAATGACATAATTTTTTGTATACTTATTAAAAATATTCATAGAAATGGGCATATTCGAAACACAGGAATTATATAAAATATTATAATAGAAAGTTATTATACATTAAACTTTTTGTATTCAACGTTTGCAAACAATTTTTTTTATATTGATGAATAATATTCAATTAAAATCATATACTTACATTATTTCATTTAATTTCTTTATAGGTATTTAAAATTTGAAAATTAAATTTTATATATATATATATATATATATATATATATACAATGAATCTTCAAACAACTAGGATCTTATTAATAACTCTATTTTTATTTAATTTATCGATTTAGTAACTTAATTTAATATTAGCATGCTAATATTAAATCTGTTAAAATTACAAATATAATAATTTTAACAATACTGTTGATAATAATAGTTTTATTTAAAATATATTTTTCTAATAAAATATATTTTATTACGATTTAAAATAGATTTATAGATTGTATTAATTATTTTTAACATTTACTTTATTATCTGCGACTTTTAATAAAATTTTAATAATTTGAATTAATTGAATGTTTTAGTAAATAATTATGAACGATTATCTATAGTGTATAACTGAAGGTTTTGTATCATATTTGATAATTACTAGATTTTTAAAGTCATATATGTATAATTATAACAAAGAAAACGATAATAATTTTATTTTTATTCTCAAGTATTCCAACTAAATTCTTACATTTAATATACTAATATGCAAAAATAAGCTCATTTATTATATTCGTTACAAAACTTCTGATTTTAATTTATTTTCTCGTAGATATAATGTGCTATTCAATAAGGTGTATCTATAATTTCAGTTTTTATTCATATTATTAAGGAATATTTGAAAAACGTTATGAAAGTATTTCTTTCAATTCATTATCTCTTTAATTATATGTTAGTATTCTAATAATTGAAGTTAATTTATTTACAGTTACTGAAATAAATATTTTATTTGCTTCTTAATAAACATTTTAAACTAAATGCGTAATTACTAATTGTGTGCCAAATGAAATATTATCAAAAATAATATTTTTAATACATCGTTTTTCATCAATAAAAACTTAGTTAGTTTTTATCGTGCTCCGAAAATCTAAAATATTATTTACATATCATATTCTGCGGCTGTGGTCACGTTGACCGACAGAGCTAGAGTGCCAACTTTCCCGAGGGAAGTTTCCGACTCACGTTGCACATAAGAGCTGGTTTGTCGCTAGTTAGAGGAATTATCACGTGATGGAGCATTTCCGTTGTCCTCTGTGGGACTGAAGCTTTCGATTGGCCGGCAGAGCTCCTGGCCACCCTCGCGGGGGCGACCACCGCCGGCCAATATTTACATATATATATATATATATATATATATATATATATATATATATATGTGTGTGTGTGGCGGTTATGCATAACAACTGCGGGAATAACCACCCGCACACAACAACAACAGCAGCGGCTAAAACAATTAGCCACACCCGCTGGCTCCTCCCACACGACGACGACAAAGTAATCAGCGAAAAATGCTAACTCAGCATTTATTGTGCATAAAAGAAATGCAATTCCCAGTCAAATCAGTCAGTACTTCACTCGACTCATTTGACACAACTAGTATCCCTAGTAGTCGAAATTAAATACGGTAGACTAAAGTCTTGCCCATTCATCTTTATTATATGTTGTGATATTTTTATATTGTTGAAATAAATATTTTTTGTTATACGACTTGTTATTTATTTCCACTAAACGGAGACCCAAGTCTCCACATATATATATATATATATATATATATATATATATATATATATATATATATATATATATATATATGTCTGTTTATTGTGTGTATTGAATCGATAACAATAATATTGTTAATTTGATGCATTAATAATTGTTATTTATAGACATTATGTTATCATGTTATTTTTTTATTATCATCCATTGTCGTTTTTGTTATGTAAACAATTAAGGAAAACAAATATTTTTTCATTGGTAGAATCTAAAAGATAATGATATATATGTGCATAAAAATAAATACCTTTCAATATTAATCTACATTAACTTTATGGAAAATATGTTTTACTTTAAAAATAACGCATGATCGTCTAAACTAGAAAATAATAAATAGCGAAAAATATTCTTAAATGTTTAAAGAATTGAATATATGAATGCATTTTAGGGATCTCTTATGTTGGTAGTGGGTTTTTAAAATAATATATATATATATATATATATATATATATATATATATATATATATATATATATATATATACTGTGTGTTTTTAATAAGTTTACCTATTCATATTTACTGAATTGAAATTTAAGATTATTTTAATTTTTTACAGTCTTCGTGTTAGAGTCAGCATCTATAAGTTTTTCACCAGATTTTTATGCAGATCATCCATTTTTATTTATATTATATGAAAGATCAACTAAAACAAGTATTTTTATGGGAAGTTATAAAACACAATCATAAAACATTAGCATAAATGCATATATTTAAGTATAAATTCTATTTAACATAGATTATAAGAAGGTGTTTTATTTTCTAAAATTCATGCATGTTTTCATATAATACGTAATTGAAATGAAATATTGAATAATTATTAAAAAGATTACTTTATATAATTTAATTATAGTATTTTTTATATTTTTATGGAATATTGTATAATTTATACAATACATACTTTTTAAATCGATATATTTTTTTTATATTTTTTTGTGTTCTATGATAATTAATTTAAATCTAATATATTTATATATATATAGTGCGTGTGTGTGTTTTTAAAAAGTTTACTTATTGATATTTATTTAATTAAAATTTAGGATTATTTTAATCTTTTACAGTCTTCAGGGGAGATTCAGCATTTATAAGTTTTTCACCAAATTTTTATGCGGATCATCAATTTTTATTTATATTATATAAAAGATCAACTAAAACAAGTATATTTATGGGAAGTTATAAAACACAATTATAAAACATTAGCATAAATGCATATATTTAAGTATATATTCTATTTAATATAGATTATAAGAAGGTTTTTTATTTTATGAAATTTATGCATGTTTTCATGTAATACGTAATTGAATTGAACTATAGACTAATTATTAGAAGATTACTTTATATAATTTAATTATAGTCTTTTTATATTTTTTGTAGAATATTGTATAATTTATACAATATATACTTTTTAAATCGATATAAATTTTTATATGTTGTTATGTGCTTTGTGATAATTAATTTAAATCTAATATATATATATATATATATATATATATATATATATATATATATAGTGCGTGTGTGTGTTTTTAATAAGTTTACTTATTAATGTTTTTTGAATTAAAATTTAGGATTATTTTAATTTTTTACAGTCCTCATGGGAGATTCAGCATTTATAAGTTTTTCACCAGATTTTTATGCGGATCATCAATTTTTATTTATATTATATAAAAGATCAACTAAAACAAGTATATTTATGGGAAGCTATGAAACGAAATCATAAAACATTAGCATAAATGTACATTTTTAAATATAAATTCTATTTAACATAGCTTATAAGAAGCTGTTTTATTTTATGAAATTTTTGCATGATTTCATGTAATACGTAATTAAAATGAAATATTGAATAATTTTTAAAAGATTACTTTATATAATTTAATTATAGTCTTTTTATACTTTTTGTGGAATATTGTATAATTTATACAATACATCCTTTTTAAATCGATATAAATTTGTATATATTTTTTATGTGTTTTGTGACAATTAATTTAAAAAATTAAATATAATATATATATATATATATATATATATATATATATATATATATATATATATATATATAACAGCATCAGTTAAGATATTGAATAGCAATTATTGAACAGTTTGTTTATAATATTGGCGTTAGTACAAAAATAATTAAAAATAAGTTCAACGTTCTTTTTAATAATATGAAATAAATTGATATAACTTTACAATATATTTGAAAAATATTTTTATTCAATCATTGTCATTTTTTATGTTTTAATAGATAAATTAATCATTGATAGATTGATAACGTTTCGTTGTATCTTCAAATTGTTAGTTTTCCAAAATAAAGAAAAAAAAACAATATATAAATACCTGAACTGTATGCATGTACTAAAAAAAGGAATACACTGAAATGCTTCATACTTCTTCGCTTCAGATGTACTATTATTGGAACTTTGTTTTAATATCTAAATTAATTTTTATTTTCGACTGTCTACAACTTTTTTCTTACAAAAGACGTCTAATTTTTTTAGATATTATATGAATGATTATTAAAGTTATATTTTGTTTCTTTCTTCTTAATATGAATAAAATTTTATTCAAATTTTTATTCTTAATATTAATATGTATGTGTTATGTACATATTTTATATTACACATAAACAATATTATAAATTAATTATGATTATAACAACATTTAAAAATATTACTGAAGACAAAATTTTTCAACAAATATTAGTATATATTAGAAACTAATTTCATACTAAAAGTTATCTAAAAATTAGAAATATAATGTACATATACATACATACATGCATATATATATATATATATATATATATATATATATATATATATATATAAAAAAAATATATTTCTGAATTATTTTTTTCAATTCATCTATTAATAATATCAGCTTATTTTCAATTTGTTCCAGCAATAATAGTGCCAGTGTCAATACAAATAGATTTTGTACCATCACCATATTTTTATGCAGATCGACCATTTTTATTTATACTGTATGCAAAGTCAAGTAAAACAAACCTATTCATGGGAAAATATAAGATACCTTCATAAAAAGTATGAAATTAAAAAAAATTCTTACAAAATTTATTATGTTTTTTATCTAAATTCATGTATTATATAAAACATATGTTTATTTTTATTATATATGTAAGTGAAATCCATGCTATTACGGTTTTAAAATTAATACTGATGTAATATTTTAATAGAAAATAGATTTTTGTTCATAATACACAAAACTTGTATGAAATTGTCTTAATCTCACAAAAATATTATCAAAATATTTGTCAGGCTTACAATACACACATAAGTATACTCGTACACTGAAATGCTTCATACTTCTACGCTTCAGATGTACTATTATTGGAACTTTGTTTTATTATCTAAATTAATTTTTATTTTCGACTGTCTACAACTTTTTTCTTACAAAAGACGTCTAATTTTTTAAGATATTATATGAATGATTATTAAAGTTATATTTTGTTTCTTTCTTCTTAATATGAATAAAATTTTATTCAAATTTTTATTCTTAATATTAATATGTATGTGTTATGTACATATTTTATATTACACATAAACAATATTATAAATTAAATATGATTATAACAACATTTAAAAATATTATTGAAGACAAAATTTTTCAATAAATATTAGTATATATTGAAACTAATTTCATACTAAAAGTTATCTAAAAATTAGAAATATAATGTACATATACATACATACATGTATATATATATATATATATATATATATATATATATATATATATAATTAAAAATATATTTCTGAATTATTTTTTCAATTCATCTTTTTATAATATCAGCTTATTTTCAATTTGTTCCAGCAATAATAGTGTCAGAGTCAATACAAATAGATTTTGAACCATCACCATATTTTTATGCAGATCGACCATTTTTATTTATACTGTATGCAAAGTCAAGTAAAACAAACCTATTCATGGGAAAATATAAGATACCTTCATAAAAAGTATGAAATTAAAAAAATTTCTTACAAAATTTAATATGTTTTTTATCTAAATTCATGTATTATATAAAACATATGTTTATTTATATTATATATATAAGTGAAATCCATGCTATTACGGTTTTAATATTAATACTGATGTAATATTTTAATACAAAATAGATTTTTGTTCATAATATACAAAACTTGTATGAAATTGTCTTAATCTCACAAAAATATTATCAAAATATTTGTCAGGCTTACAATACACACACAAGTATATATCACATACACTTATAAAGTGTGTTTGTGCCTCTGTGCCTTCTTGACAAATGTAATTTTTAATTAAAGTAATTCTTCTAGTAAAATAAGGCACTTTTATTTTGTTACAGTAATAGCTGTGGATTTGATACGAATTGAAGAGAAGAAAATAACTACGTTTTATGCAGATCGTTCATTTTTATTTATATTACGTAAAAAATTATCTAAAACTAATCTCTTTATTGGAAGATATATAAAATCTTAATGAAAAAAATAATTTTTATACAACTATTCTAAATAGTTCACAAACGTACATTTAATGAATTTATATATATATATATATATATATATATATATATATATATATATATATATATATGTAAATAGAGAGAGAAGCTAGAAAGGGAAACAAATTAATTTCATTAGACTAATTAAAAAATATATAAATTTATATAAGTACATTGATTTTCATAATTTTAAAAAATATATTTCTAACATATTCTCTAGTTTAAATCACATTCTCTAAAACTTGCCGGTTGACAATAAAAATTTTCAAATGAATCAAAAACTTAAAAATAAATATTATACATATACATACATTTATATATATTTATAAATTTATAAATATAATTAAAAATATATTTCTAAACTATTTTTTGAATTCATCTATTAAAATTAACAGCTTATTTTCAATTTGTTACAGTAGTAATAGTGCCAATATCAGCACTTACAGATTTTTTACCATCACCTTATTTTTATGCAGGTCGGCCATTTTTATTTATACTGTATGCAAAGTCAAGTAAAACTAATCTATTCATGGGAAGATAGAAGATACTTTCATAAAAAATATGAAGTTTACAAAAATTTCTTACAAAATTTAATATTTTTTTATCTAAATTCATGTATAATATAAAATATATGTTTATTTATATTGTATATTTAAGTGAAATCTATGCTATTACGGTTTTAAAATAATATTGACAAAATATTTTAATACAAAATAGATTTTTGTTCATAATATACAAAACTTGTATGAAATTGTCTTAATCTCACAAAAATATTATAACAATATTTGTCAGGTTTACACATACTCTTATAAAGTGTGTTTGTGCTTATGTGCCTTCTTGCCAAATGTAATCTTTAAATTAATTAATTCTTCTGGTAAAATGAGGCAATTTCAATTTGTTACAGAAATGTATATGAGAGTCAAATTAATTGAAGAGACGAAAATAATATCGTTTTACGCAAATCGTTCATTTTTCTTTATATTACGTAAAAAATCATCTCAGACAAATCTCTTTATTGGAAGATATATAAAATCTTAGTGAAAAAAAAATATTTTTTATACAAATACCCTACATGCTTCATACATGTACATTTAATAAATTTATATATATATATATATATATATATATATATATATATATATATATATATATATATAAATAGATAGCGAGAGAAGATAAAAAGGAAAACAAATTAATTTTATTATACTATTTAAAAATATATATAATTTTTTTATAAGTACATTTTCATAATTTTAAAAAATATATTTCTAACATATTCTTTAGTTTAAAAAGCATTGTCTAAAATTTGTCAGTTAATGATAAAAAGTTTGAAATGAATAAAAAACTTAATATATATATATATATATATATATATATATATATATATATATATTTATTAGTCGAGGTTAAGGCAACCTGCCTAAAGAAGTAAACCCTGAATTAAAAATCCTCACCAACTCGTTTGGTGATAAATATGATTAAATACCAATGGATGGTAACATTTAATGAGACTTTTGTCCAGTTGTGAGTGGATTATATGATGATGATATGATAATAATTACATATGTATATATTTATATATATATATATATATATATATATATACATACACACACATATACGTACATATATTAATATGATGTAAAATTTAATTATTTTTTTAAGAAATGCCATTTCATATGGAATACTTTTAAAATGTTTTAAACTGTTTTGAGTATTTTTAAATAAATGTTTAAAAAGTTATTGGATTGTTGGTTATTAAAAGTACTTTTTTTGAATTATTTTTGTTGTCCATGAATTGTTTTTTGTGTTTTTTAAATTTGATTATAAGCGAAGTAAATTATTTTTTAGAGGAGATAACAAATAGTGAAATTATTTTTTTAAAAATAAATACTGTTTATTAACAGAATTTCTGTGTTCTATTTTTGTAAATTTTGAAAAATTATAAATCAAACTTCAAATAAAATTTAATTATTAAGTTTAATTATTTATCATGCAGTTTAGGTATCTTAGAAATTATATAAACTCAAGAATTTATTATAATATTTTTGTACTCAAACAAAATATCTAACTGGTTATTTTTCACTTTATATACAAAAACAATAAATATTAATTTTCATATGTGAGTTTTTGAAAAAAAATAATTGTGCTATTACTTATTGAAATTAAATGTCTTTTTATGGAGTTATTAATAAAAAAAGGAAATTTTATAACTTTAAAAAGTTTGCCATCAATCATTCCTTATGAATAACATATAAAAAAAGATTTTATACGTTTTTGTTACAGTGGCAGTTAACTTTTCAATGCCCAGGCCAGCGACGTATATAACTTTTGACCATCCATTTTCATTTATTCTTTATGAGAAATCGACCAGAACATCTCTTTTTATAGGAAGGATGTTTAAACCTTAATATATTAATTAAATGACAATGAAATGAAAAATAGAAATATCCAAATCTCTAAATTGGTTTTATTGTATTTTGTGAATAAATTATAAGCTCCAAACTAAAAACAAGAGTGTCTTATTTCTAAATGTTTTTTGTCGATATTCACTATACATGTTTGTGAGCGTACTTTTCCTATAATTAATATATTATTAAAAATAATGACGACAAATAAATCATCAAAATATTTATACATTCATGTAATATTTACATCGTATTTAATTTTTTCGGTTTTGGAAACTGAATTTATAAGAATTATATAGTAATGGATTCTTCGAAAAATTAAATTTCTTCTTTTTAATAAAAAAAGATACTATGTTTATATATATATATGTATATATATATATATATATATATATATATATATATATATATATATATATACATATACTTCCATATAACAACATGATATAGAATTTAATTATTTATTTAAAAAATGTCATTTCATATGGAATACTTTTAAAATGTCTTAAATTATTTTGAGTATTTTTAAGTAGATGTTTAAAAAGTAATTGGATTTTTGGTTATTAAAAATATTTTTTTTGAATTATTTTTGATGTCAATGAATTGTTTTTTTTATCTCTTTTAAATTTTATTATGAGCGAAATTAATTATTTTTTGGAGGAAATAACAAATAATGAAATTATTTTTTTTAATGTAAATATTGTTTTATTAACAGCATTTTTGTATTCTATTCTCGTAAATTTTGATAAATTATAAATCAAATTCAATGAAATAAACTTTTTTATATCTTAATATAGTAAATAGAATTTATTAATTCAGTTTAGTTATTTATCATGCAGTTTATATATCTTAGGAATTATATAAAGTCAAGAATTTTTTATAGTATTTTTATACTCAAACAAAATAATGAAAATAATTGTATAATATAAGGTATTTAATCCAATTGCTTCCCATTTAATAAAAATAAAAAAAAGATTTCATATATTTATTTCAGAACTAGCATACGTAACTGGTTATTGTTCATTTTATATACAAAAACAATGAATATTAATTTTCATTATGTCTATAGTTTTTTGAAAAAAATAATTGTGTTACTACTTACTGAAATTGAATTTCTTTTTATGGAGTAATTAATAATAGAAGGAAATTCATTAACTTTGAAAAATTCGTCATCAATCATTCGTTATGAATAACATAAAGAAAAGAATTTCTACGTTTTTGTTACAGTGTTGATCGTTACCTATTCAATGCCACTTCCAGCGAAGCGTATAACTTTTGACCATCCATTTTTATTTATTCTTTATGAGAAATCGACGAGAACATCTCTTTTTGTAGGAAGGTTGTCTAAACCTTAATATATTAATTAAATGACAATGAAATAAAATGTACATATCCAAATCTGTAGATTGGTTTTATTATATTTTGTGAATAAATTATAGGCTCCAAACTAATAACAAGAGTGTATTATTTTTAAATGTTTTTTGTCGATATTCACTATACATGTTTTTGAGCGTACTTTTCCTATAATTAAATATATACTATTAAAAATAATGACGACAAATAAATCATCAAAATATTTATTAATTCATGTAACATTTACATCGTATTTAATTTTTTCGGTTTTTGAAAACTGAATTTATAAGAATTATATAATAATGGATTCTTCGAAAAATTAAAATTCTTCTTTTTAATAAAAAAAGATACTATGTTTATATATATATATATATATATATATATATATATATATATATGTATGTATATATATATATATATATATATATATATATATATATATATATATAAATATATATACACACATATACTTCCATATAATAACATGATATAAAATTTAATTATTTATTTAAAAAATGTCATTTCATATGGAATACTTTTAAAATGTCTTAAATTATTTTGAGTATTTTTAAGTAGATGTTTAAAAAGTAATTGGATTTTTGGTTATTAAAAGTACTTTTTGAATTATTTTTGATGTCAATGAATTGTTTTTTTAATCTCTTCTAAATTTTATTATGAGCGAAGTAAATTATTTTTTGGAGGAGATAACAAATAATGAAATTATTTTTTTAAAAGTAAATATTGTTTTATTAACAGCATTTTTGTATTCTATTCTCGTAAATTTTGAAAAATTATAAATCAAATTCAATGAAATAAACTTTTTTATATCTTAATATAGCAAATAGAATTTATTAATTCAGTTTAGTTATTTGTCATGCAGTTTATATATCTTAGGAATTATATAAAGTCAAGAATTTTATAGTATTTTTATACTCAAACAAAATAATGAAAATAGTTGTATAATATAAGGTCTTTAATCAAATTGCTTCCCATTTAATAAAAATAAAAAAAAAGATTTCATATATTTATTTATTTCAGAACTAGCATACGTAACTGGTTATTTTTCATTTTATATACAAAAACAATGAATATTATAATTTTCATTATGTTTATAGTTTTTTGAAAAAAATAATTGTGTTACTACTTATTGAAATTGAATTTCTTTTTATGGGGTAATTAATAATAGAAAGAAATTCATTAACTTTGAAAAATTCGTCATCAATCATTCGTTATGAATAACATAAAAAAAAGAATTTCTACGTTTTTGTTACAGTGTTGATGGTTTCCTATTCAATGCCACGTCGAGCGAAGCATATAACTTTTGACCATCCATTTTTATTTATTCTTTATGAGAAATCGACTAGAACATCTCTTTTTGTAGGAAGGTTGTCTAAACCTTAATATATCAATTAAATGACAATAAAATAAAATGTACACATGTCCAAATCTGTAGATTGGTTTTATTGTATTTTGTGAATAAATTATAAGCTCCAAACTAATAAGAATAGTGTCTTATTTTTAAATGTTTTTTGTCGATATTCATTATACATGTTTGTGAGCGTACTTTTCCTGTAATTAAATATATATACTATTAAAAATAATGACAACAAATAAATCAACAAAATATTTATAAATTCATATAACATTTACATCGTATTTAATTTTTTCGTTGTTTGAAATTTTAAGAATTATATAATAATGGTTTCTTCGAAAAATTTAATTTATTCTTTTTTAATAGAAAACTATACTATGATATATATATATATATATATATATATATATATATATATGTATATTGCATATAAAAAAATTAAAACATTATTTTTAATTTGTTTTACTTTAATAAATGGCATATTAATAAATGAATATTTATTATCATTTATGACATTAATAAAAATAAATATACTCGTATATGCAAATGAGATTACAATATTTTAAGTATTCATATTGATGTTAATAAAATGTATTCAGTAATCGAAGAAATACTCGAATTCGATTTTATAATTAACTTTCATTTATTTGTAGAATTCTAGAAAATATAAAAATATGAAACTGATTATTTTTTTTATCACTTTAAGAAAGAATATATTATGTTCAAAGTATGATTTTCTTCCATTAAAAATATAATTATTATTTATTTTATTAATATTATTTTTTTTTATTTTCCAATGATTTTTATTATTCGTGTGGATTTTAAATTATAATCTTGTTTAATCAATGTTTTCTTAAATGAAATTTAACGACAATTATCTATCAATAAAATAATATTTTATTGGAATGTAAATAGCATATTTAATTTACAATTGTTAACAAATTTAAATTTACATTATTTTTAGGTATTGAAAATATATATAAATTATTTTATTTTCTGAATGTTTATATCTTTAAAATTATTTCTTTCGCCTTTATATATATATATATATATATATATATATATATATATATATATATATATATATATATGCATATTAGCTGTGGAATGGAGAAAAAAGCGTTGTATAGCTAGAATTGGAAAGTTTTGGGAAAGCTTTCATATTGCAGTAGATAGAAAGATGCTGATGACTATGATATATATATATATATATATATATATATATATATATATTCCTTTTTTTGATTAATTATTTTTATTGCTTATTTTTTTAATTAATAGCTTATTTTATCTATTAATTCATCTTATTGAATCTAGATTCAAATTTATTTCGTTACATTTAAATAATGAAATGGAAATGCTTTTTAAAGATTTGATATCATGATTTATAACTATTTACAGCGATTTTAACAAATATATAAAGAAATATGTTTTATGTTTATTTTACTTTTTTCAGTGATATCCGCTATATCCATTACAAGCACTCATTTTGATTCATATCCTGTTTTTTATGCAGATCGTCAATTTGTATTTATTTTACGTGCTAAGGCACGTGGTGCAACTTTATTTACAGGACGTGTTAAAAAATTTTAAAGATAAATGTTCTGATTTCACCTTTTTCATATTTTAATACTTTTTGAAAATAAATATATGATAACTGTCGATTTGTTGTGATTTATGTAAATGTCAATGTATATTTTAATATACATTATATATTTTTAATTGTAATAAATGCATTGCAATTTATTTATACTACTACAATTAAAGGAATTATGAAATATATATGGAAATATTAAATAATAATAGCATGAAAATGAAATGTATAAACAAATCACTTATTCCTGTGTCCTTAATTATGATTATAGATAAATTTATTATCCGTAGATGAGTAAGTAGATTATATAATATTTTAAATGATATCCATACAAAGATATTTTATTTATAATTTTAATTATATTTCGAATTTTACTACAAGTGCTTAGATTAGATAAGGAGTTTAATTAAATAAAATAAGAAAAATTTGAAATATCTGTAGTGCTTTTCAGTATTCTAGAGATAGAATCAAGTTAAAATATTACAGAAGATAATTATTACAATATAAATTAAATTCATTTAATTTGTACTATAGAATATATATTTTTTAAGTAGTATTTTTTAAAAGTATCTAGAAAATCTGCGAGTATTATTGATAAATAAAAGTTTTTAATCTAAAAATTTTAATTATTATTTGATAACATTAATTAATAATGCAGTGGGTGTATTCAATGACTAGGCAGTTTTCTTTTCTAATACAAGTCAATTAGTGGAATTATACAAATCAGTTTTCTAATAATGTAAAATTAAAAATACTTGTTAAGTATAATAATTTAGTAGTAGATCAGTAGACTTGAATGGTTATATATATCTATTTTAGAACGAAATATTTTTTTGGTAATATACACACGTGTTCATTATTCTTATTCAGAAGATTGTGGTCAATTTTTAAACATCTATATTATAAATAAAAAAACTATTACAGTTCGTAAGTTGGAAATTTTCGTTATACAATACATGTATGAAAATATTAATACAATTAATAATCCCCAAAGATATCCACTATTTTTAATTATTAAATTAAAGTTAATTTTATTTATTAATATATATCTTCTAAAATATAATATTATTCACTAACGACAATTATAATTTCTTTTCAAACCTTTTTCATTTTTTTAAAATTGTGCTTTTTTAAAAAATGAAATAAGATACTTTTTAATTAAATTTTATAATAAAAACATTTCTGTTTCAATAAAACCTGATGAAATGATAAATTATCGAAACGGAATTTAGCGAATATAATTTCCTAGACCAGTTTTTGAATTATTTTTATAAGTAATTTTTGTCGTATGAAATTATAAACTGTTATAATGAAAAATTATTTTTATTCTATTAATTTTACTTGTGTATTTTTTATTTAGATTTTAGTTTAATCCTGTTCATTGTTTGCAGTAAATTTATTCTGAGTTCTTTCGTAATTACTATAATTATTTATACATAGTATGTTATGTTATTTTTATAGATGATATATTCAAATATTGGCGTCTTTTTAAAAAATGCAAACAAAAATAAATAACTTTATCGGTTGTGGTTTTTAATAATCATATGTTAATATTATTCTATGTGATGAAGTGGAAATATGGAAATAACTAATTATTAATGAAACAACGTAATTAATTGCAGTTAAATTTTATAAAATGATGTGATATTACTTCCGAAATGCATAAAAAAATTAATACTTCTTGTAGTTATTATTATATTAAAAATAAAGATTATTTCAATCTATTATTACTTGAGGTAAAAAAATAAGATAATATGGTAGAAGTAGTATATGCTTTTATGATTAATATATATTAAAATATAATACTTGTGCATTTAATTTTAACATCTTGTACAAAATCTTATAAAAATAATCATATAACTAACAAATATTGGTAATTTAAAAACATTAATTTCATCGCCATAATGAAATATAATTCATATTTGTTTTATTCATTGCAGAAGTCTTTTATTTGTCAGGCGGTGGTTCTCCATCATTTTTCGCAAATCGTCCATTTTTGTTTATATTACGTGAAAAATCGACTACACTGTTTATAGGCCGTTATAAAAACAACAGTTCATAATAAATGTATTTACTTGTCTTAATTGATTTCAAGAAAAGATTTATTTGTATCATTTTTGTTCGCATTTAAATATCAATAGAAATATGCTATTTTATATTTTATTTTATTTACAAATAATTCATATTGTATATATATTTTAATATATTTTTCATTCCGTTATATTTGTCATATATATTGAAATATAATACTTTTGCATTTAATTTTAATATCTTATATCAAACCTTACCAAAATAATCATAGTAACAACAACCATTGATTACTTAAAAACATCAATTTCATCGTCGTAATAAAATATAATTCATAGTTGTTTTATTCGTTACAGATCACTTTTATTTGTCAGGCAGTAGTTCTCCATCATTTTACGCAAATCGTCCATTTATGTTCATATTACGTGAAAAATCGACTACACTGTTTATAGGCCTTTATAAAATCAACAGTTCATAATAACTGTATTTACTTGTTTTAATTGATTTCAAGAAAATGATTTATTTGTATTATTTTTGTTCGCATTTAAATATCAATAGAAATATATTATTTTATATTTTATTTTATTTACAAGTAATTCATATTGTATATATATTTTAATACGTTTTTCATTCCGTTATATTTGTCATATATATTGAAATATAATACTTATGCATTTAATTTTAATATCTTATATTAAACCTTACAAAAATAATCATAGTAACAATAACCATTGATTACTTAAAAACATTAATTTCAGCGTCGTAATAAAATATAATACATATTTGTTTTGTTCGTTGCAGCACTCATTCTATTGATTAGTGGACCTCCAACTTTTCACGCAAATCATCCATTTTTATTCATTTTACGTGTTAAATCGACTCCACTATTTATGGGCCGTTATAAAATCAATAGTTCATAATAAATTCAAATAAATTTTAATTGATTTCAAGAAAATGACTGGATTATATTATACTTATTCGCTTTTAAATATCAGTATAAATATGCTATCTTATATTTTATTTTACAAACAATTAATTTATGTTGTATGCATTTTTTAATACATTTTTTATTCTTTTATATTTGTCATTTATTCAACCTTTAAAAAGTAGAATTAGTGTTCAAGTAAATATCCATATTTTTTACTAATTTTAATAAAAGGAAAAACTCATTATTCGATTAAAATGATAGATAATAATAGTTATTATATTTTTTTCAAAAAATCATTCATCATCATCATTAGAGAATTATTTCACAATTAATGAGAGTATGGTGTTAAAAAATAAATATATTTAAATACTATTTACTCTATTTATGTTAACTACATCGTATATTTTCACAGCGCTAATGAATAATATTAATCATTATTATTCATTTTATATATATATATATATATATGCGGTTTTATAGAGGTCTGTTGACGTTTTCCATTCTTCAACTTTCGAAAGTTATTTTTTTTTACAAGATGAGGTTGTTAGCCTTCATACTCAACCCCCTCGAAAGTGAGGGACTCTCTCCCACTGGGAATCGAACGCAACCTCCCGCATGACACGCGGTGATAACCACTGTGCTACCCAGTCGGCTATTAATATTATCTTATTACATTTTTGATTTTTACTATTAGAAAGGCAATGTGGTATATTATTAACATAATTATCTGTTGAAAAATGTTTGAAAGATATATAAGTTTCAGTGTGAGTGTATTGATAGTAATTAAGAAAAAAAAATGAAATAATTCATATGTAATACAGAAGGGTTTACTATTTAACTAAATTTCTTATATATTTTTTTAAAAAAAATACAAAGAACAAATTGTATTCTATTCAATAGAATAAGTATTCTTTTATTACAATAAAATTGTAATGTAAATTACAATTAAAATAAATTAGCAGTGTGTTGTGAATATTTTTTCGTTATTTTATGATATACGTATAAAAGAATCATAATTATTCATCATAATTCCAGTACGTTAAAGTTTTAATTATTATTATTCATTAGTATTCATTATTCACTTATGTACTTATATTCATTTCAATTGAATTTCCATCATTTTCTAACCATTAATTTATAAAATATATTTTTAACAATATATTTCTATTAAATAATTTGAATGAATACTAGAGTTTAGCAAAGTATTTATTCAGTCATTGCTATTAATTTTATTAGTAATGTTTATATTTCGGTTTTATTTTAATTTGTGGGTTTGTTTTGAAAATATTTGTGTTCTATTATATATTATTAATAAACTGTCGTGATTTATATATATATATATATATATATATATATATATATATATATATATACATGTGTATGTGCTGTATGTATATTTTTAAAAAATCGTTTGAAAAGTATGAGGCATGATTATGAACACAGTAATGTGATTTTTTTAACATTTTTTTCCAAAAAATGTTTGGTTCTTCCGATAACTTTTTAAAATGATTACTGAGTCGTACTTTATATCACTTTTTCTGTTATAACGTTTAATATATTTTGTTGAATATCACTAATTCTGCATTTAAGTGAAATCTGCATAAATTTCTATAAAACAAGATTATCACAAATATAAAGTTTATAGTTTTGAAATATACTAGTTTTAATTAAAATATAATAAAATCGGTACATTTTTTAACAATACAGTTTATTCCTAAAAATATAACAAACGTCTCTATTCAATTAATTTAAATTTATTTCATACAAATTCAACAACTGTGTTTTATTGTATTTTATATATAATAAATTATTCATATAATTGAATAATTGACATTGATAAATGATGTACGTTGCATATAATTATCAAGAAAGTACAAAAGAAAGCAATATTTTTAATAAAAAATAACAATAATTTTCAGCTATTACTAAATATGTAAAAAAGTTACACATTATTAAAAATTTATTTATTACAATAATATATAATAAATAAAACTTATTTATATTAATGATGCAGTCATTTTTTATGGTGTTTCTGTTTAGAACGTGTCATATATTTTGTAATTGTATTTGAAATATTCCGTAAATTTAAAAAGAAAAAATATTTCTGGGTATTATTAAAGAATGCCGTTAAAATAACTTGTTTGTCAATCGTATTTATTTTAAGAATTTATCAAAAATGTTAAACATGAGTATTTAATTGATGTATTATAAAATCATTGAATGTAGCACAACAATATATTGTAAATACTTAAATGTTTATATATATATATATATATATAAATAATGAAATGGGTAATATTTTTGAAATATCTAACAACATTAATTTTACTAATCATTAAAGAGTAAATTGTTTATGTACATCTTATATATGTGTGTGTGTGTGTGTATATATATATATATATATATATATATATATATATATATATATATATATATATGTATATAAATATGTAACATTAATTTTCTCAAGTCATGTGAACATATTTTTGTTATATAGGTAAATAAAACTGATTTACTGTTGACAATAATTTGATTTCTTTTAATTTTACTTCTTACAGTTTATGTCGCACTTACAAGTTTTTCACCACAAGATGAATCAGTAATTTTTTATGCCAATTATGCATTTTTATTTTTACTGCGTGAAAAAACAACCAGAATGACATTGTTTGCGGGCCGTTTTACTAATCCACAATAATAAAATTATATCCTATGTGAGTGTTAATTGTTTATTTCCGAAATTTTCCATAGCTGTTTATATATATATATATATATATATATATATATATATATATATATATATATATATGCATACATACAATAGAAGAAAAAATATGTTTATATAAGTTATATATTTAGCCAAATGATATTCATTATTTATGTATTTTTTAACATTGTAGTTTTATGAAAGAAAGTTACTGAATTTTTAATTTGAATTCTTTACCAATTTGTATTTATCCTACTACTCTAAGTACAATATATGATATGATATTGACGTGTATTTTTTCAATAATAAAGAATATTTTTTATATAAAATTATTTTGATTGTGAAGTTAATAAATACCATTTTACATAGTTATTTGAACTTCGATAGTTTTAAGGATAACATTATTTTTTAAAAATAATGTTTATTTTACGCTTTTAAATTAAATTTAAAATGTAGATCGTTTGGATTAGAATTTAATTTTT
>CP092095.1:15112228-15152228 GCA_029203775.1 Neoneuromus ignobilis | reverse complement strand
TAATAATACGAATTATTCTTTTTATAGATATTATAAACAGTTTATAATATGAATTAATTTGATCTGAAAATTAAATTTCAGTTATACAACAGTTGTTTAGAAACTACTCTGTATACAACTTTTTTATGTAGGTAATTTTCATGAAGTTAGTTTTTTTATTATAAAATAGTGTATTATTTTATATAATAGTAATTGTTATTGAATTGTAGATATTTTAATGTTGTCATAGACAAAAATTGCGACTTTCATATATTGTTATCATTGTTGGAATTTTTTTTAAATAGCAGTTATATTTGTTTGTATTAAAATGTCACTGTTTACACATTTAATTTTGTCATATATATATATATATATATATATATATATATATATATATATATATATATATATATATATATATATATATATTCGTGTGTTGTATGGGTATGGGTATATACATATATTTAAATTGTAATTTCTTTTATTATCTTAATCACTTTGCAGTTTTCCTTGGGAGATCTGGACGTCTGTATAAGTTCGAGTACTTTATTGCCGATAAACCTTTTCTATATATATTACGAGAAAAAAGAACACAAACAGTTTTATTCGTAGGCCGAGTCTCTAAATTATAAAAGACTAATATATAAAAAAAATCTTGTACGTAATACTGATTTTAACATTTGAATATTTTATGTTTAGTTTTGAAGTAACATATTTAATAAATAATTCAGCTATATATAAAGTATTAAAATATATTAAAATCCATTAATCAAGTAAATCAAATACTTATTTTAATAAATTTATTAGAAAATGTGTAATATTTTTATATTAAGTTTTATTTGTATGTATGTAGTTCCAATGACTTCAAAATTTATTTATATTGGAGTAAAAACTGTATGTAAGAAAGTCAATAATTTTTTCTTATTAATAATAAACGGAAGTTATAATTTTAATACATTCGTGTTTAAACATGTAACATGAACTTTTTGATTTAATAGTTGAATTAAAAATGCTAGATTTAATATTTTTGATATAAATTTTTTCTTTAACTTATATTGGAATTTATTATCTAAATATAAATTAATTTGAAATTTGAAAAAAATAATTTTTTAACATAACAAATATAGTTTAGTAATAAAATGTTTTTTTACTGAATTTGTTTTTTAAACATTGATATTATTGTAAATGAAATACTTGTAATTATTACGTATATATTACTGGCAACAATTTATATCGCGTAATCATTAGCTTGTGTTTAATATTTTATTTTACATTTGTATCTGTATAAATATGTACATACGTGTGTGTATGTATATATATATATATATATATATATATATATATGTGTGTGTGTGTGTGTGCTTGTGTATGTACACATATGTGAGACTTTATTTTTTTTATTTTTATTATTTTACAGTTATTCTAACAAAACAAGGACGCGTGCACTCATCAAAACGCTTTTATGCCAATAGACCTTTCTTGTACATTTTAAGGCAGAGAGGAACACATACAATTTTATTTGTAGGCCGATGTTCTAAACTATAAAAATCCTATATTAGAAAAATGATTTGATCATATATAACATTTATATAAAAATAAGTGAATATATTTAATTGCAACTTATATACTATTGAATAAATAATTTAGATAATACACCTTTTCACCTTTTCTATTACACCTTTTCTGTTCTCCAATTAATTTATTTTTTTACGTTTTTAAAACTAACTTAATGTAGGAATGGAGTAAAAATACGAATTATTTTTTTTATAAATATTATAAACAGTTTATAATATGAATTAATTTGATCTGAAAATTAAATTTCAGTTATTCAACAGTTGTTTAGAAACTACTCTGTATACAACTTTTTTATGTATGTAATTTTCATGAAGTTAGGTTTTTTTTTATTATAAAATAGTTTATTATTTTATATAATAGTAATTGTTATTGAATTGTAGATATTTTAATGTTGCCATAGACAAAAATTGCGATTTTCACATATTGTTATCATTGTTGGAATTTTTTTTAAATAGCAGTTATATTTGCTTGTATTAAAATGTCACTGTTTACACATTTAATTTTGTCATATATATATATATATATATATATATATTCGTGTGTTGTATGGGTATGGGTATATACATATATTTAAATTGTAATTTCTTTTATTATCTTAATCACTTTGCAGTTTTCTTTATGAGATTTGGACGTATATATAATTCAGAGAAATTTACTGCCGATAAACCTTTTCTATGTATATTACGAGAAAAAAGAACACAAACAGTTTTATTCGTAGGCCGAGTCTCTAAATTATAAAAGACTAATATACAAAAAAAATCTTGTACGTAATACTGATTTTAACATTTGAATATTTTATGTTTAGTTTTGAAGTAACATATTTAATAAATAATTCAGCTATATATAAAGTATTAAAATATATTAAAATCCATTAATAAAATAAATCAAATAATCATTTTAATAAATTTGTTAAAAAAACATATAATTTTTTATATTAAGTTTTTTTGGTATGTATAGTTCAAATGACTTCAAAATTTATTTACATTGGAGTAAAAACTGTATGTTGGAATGTCAATAATTTTTTCATATTAATAATAAACGGAAGTTATAATTTTAATACATTCGTGTTTAAACATGTAACATGAACTTCTCGATTTACTAGTTGAATTAAAAATGGTACATTTAATATTTTTCACATAAATTTTTACTTTAACTTATATTGGGATTTATTATTTAAATATAAATTAGTTTCAAATTTGAAAGAAATAAATTTTCAACATAGCAAGTATAGTTTACTAATAAAATGTTTTTTTATTGAATTTGTTTTTTAAACATTGATATTATAGAAAATGAAATACTTGTAATTATTACATATTTATCATTACTAGCAGCAATTTATATCGTGTAATCATTAGCTTGTATTTAATATTTTCTGTATTTGGACATTATATAATATATATATATATATATATATATATATATATATATATATATATATATATATATATATGTGGATATATATATATATATGTATATATATATATATATGTATATGTATATATAATTATATATGTTTGTGTGTATATACACATATGTGAGACTTTATTTTTACTATTTTACAGTTGTTGTAAGAAAACGTGGACCCGTACACACATCAGTACTGTTTTATGTCGATAGACCTTTCTTGTACATTTTAAGGCAAAGAGGAACACAAACAATTTTATTTGTAGGCCGATGTTCTAAACTATAAAAATCCTACATTAGACAAATGATTTAATCATATATAACATTTATATAAAAATAAGTGAATATATTTTTATTGCAACTTATATACTATTTAATAAATAGTTTAGCTCCATATATTGTATATGAATATAATAAAATTTATTAGCAGAATAAACTGAGTATTACTTTTAAATACGTTTATTAAACTTCTAATATTTTCGTTCGATTCGGCATATATGAATGTATATATCAGTATAGTATAATTTATTATTACATATATACATACATACATATATATATATATATATATATATATATATATATATATATATATATATATATATTGATACAATTCATTTCATACCAAAATATTATTGAAACTAATTTTTAGAAAAGTACTCTGAAATTTAATAAATATTGTTTATTTCTCTATTTGTGTATTTAAACAATCATTTTTAATATCTTTTTTCTATAATTGTATAATAAATTATATATTTCTTTAATAGTTAAATTTCTATATATCTTATAATTATCGATAATAATGATGAAGAATCTTATCCAGTTCATCCATTCTTAAATATTATTTTAATTAGTTTAATTCATATCAACTTCAAATTAGAAATCATATATATCTAATACCTATTACACCTTTTCTGTTCTCCAATTAATTTATTTTTTTACGTTTTTAAAACTAACTTAATGTAGTAATGAAGTAATAATACGAATTATTCTTTTTATAGATATTATAAACAGTTTATAATATGAATTAATTTGATCTGAAAATTAAATTTTAGTTATTCAACAGTTGTTTAGAAACTACTCTGTATACAACTTTTTTATGTAGGTAATTTCATTGAACTTTGATTTTCCTATTATAAAATAGTGTATTATTTTATATAACAGTAATTGTTATTGAATTGTAGATATTTTAATGTTGTCATAGATAAAAATTACAATTTTTACATATTTTTATCAATGTTGGAAATTTTTTAAATAGCAGTTATATTTGCTTGTATTAAAATGTCACTTTTTACACATTTAATTCTGTCATATTATATATATATTCGTGTCTTGTATGGGTATGGGTATATACATATATGTAAATTGTAATTTCTTTTATTATCTTAATTACTTTGCAGTTTTCCTTGGGAGATCTGGACGTCTGTATGATTTCGAAAACTTTATTGCCGATAAACCTTTTCTATATATATTACGAGAAAAAAGAACACAAACAGTTTTATTCGTAGGCCGAGTCTCTAAATTATAAAAGACTAATATATAAAAAAAATCTTGTACGTAATACTGATTTTAACATTTGAATATTTTATGTTTAGTTTTGAAGTAACATATTTAATAAATAATTCAGTTATATATAAAGTATTAAAATATATTAAAATCCATTAATCAAGTAAATCAAATACTTATTTTAATAAATTTATTAGAAAATGTGTAATATTTTTATATTAAGTTTTATTTGTATGTATGTAGTTCAAATGACTTCAAAATTTATTTATATTGAAGTAAAAACTATATTTAAGAAAGTCAATAATTTTTTCATATTAATAATAAACCGAAATTATAATTTTTTTACATTCGTGTTTAAACATGTAACATGAACTTTTCGATTTAATAGTTGAATTAAAAATGCTACATTTAATATTTTTCATAAAAAAATTTTCTTTAACTCATATTGGGATTTATTATCTAAATATAAATTAATTTGAAATTTGAAAGAAATAAATTTTTAACATGACAAGTATAGTTTAGTAATAAAATGTTTTTTTTACTGTATTTGTTTTTTAAACATTGATATTATTGTAAATGAAATACTTGTAATTATTACGTATATATTACTGGCAACAATTTATATCGCGTAATCATTAGCTTGTGTTTAATATTTTATTTTACATTTGGATCTGTATAAATATGTACATACGTGTGTATATATATATATATATATATATATATATATATATATATATATATATATATATATATATAATTGTGTATGTACACATATGTGAGACTTTAATTTTTTATTTTTACTATTTTACAGTTATTCTAACAAAACAAGGACGCATACACTCATCAAAACGCTTTTATGCCAATAGACCTTTCTTGTACATTTTAAGGCAGAGAGGAACAAATACAGTTTTATTTGTAGGCCGATGTTCTAAACTATAAAAATCCTATATTAGAAAAATGATTTAATCATATATAACATTTATATAAAAATAAGTGAATATATTTAATTGCAACTTATATACTATTGAATAAATAATTTAGATAATACACCTTTTCACCTTTTCTATTACACCTTTTCTGTTCTCAAATTAATTTATTTTTTTACGTTTTTAAAACTAACTTAATGTAGGAATGGAGTAAAAATACGAATTATTTTTTTATAGATATTATAAACAGTTTATAATATGAATTAATTTGATCTGAAAATTAAATTTCAGTTAATCAACAGTTGTTTAGAAACTACTCTGTATACAACTTTTTTATGTAGGTAATTTTCATAAAGTTAGTTTTTTTTATTATAAAATAGTGTATTATTTTATATAATAGTAATTATTATTGAATTGTAGATATTTTAATGTTGTCATAGACAAAAATTGCGATTTTCACATATTGTTATCATTGTTAGGACAATTTTTAAATAGCATTTATATGTGCTTGTATTGGAAATATCACTTTTTGCACTTTTAATTCTGTTACATTAATATATAATCGTGTGTTGTATGTGTATGGGTATATACATATATCTAAATTGTAATATCTTTTATTATCTTAATTATTTTGCAGTTATCATGGATATCAGATCTGGTGGACGTCTGTATATTTCAGAGAAATTTACTGCCGATAAACCTTTTCTTTGTATATTAAGAGAAAAAAGAACACAAACAGTTTTATTTGTAGGCCGAGTCTCTAAATTATAAAAGACTAATATACAAAAAAAATCTTGTATGTAATACTGATTTAAACATTTGAATTTTTTATGTTTGGTTTTTAAGTAACATATTTAATAAATAATTCAGCTATGTATAAAGTATTAAAATATATTAAAATCCAATAATAAAATAAATCATATACTTGTTTTAATAAATTTATTAAAAAACGTATAATTTTTTTATATTAAGTTTTGTTGGTATGTATGTAGTTCAAATGACTTCAAAGTTTATTTACATTGGAGAAAAACTTTATGTCGGAAAGTCAATAATTTTTTCATGTTAATAAACGAAAACGATAATTTTAATACATTCATGTTTAAACATATAAAATGAACTTCTCGATTTATTAGTTAAATTAAAAATGGTACATTTAATATTTTTCACATAAATTTTTACTTTAGCTTATATTGGGATCTATTATCAAAATATAAATTAATTTGAAATTTGAAATGAAATAAATTTTTTATACAAGCATAGTTTAATATTGAAATGTTTTTTTATTGAATTTGTTTTTTAAACATTGATATTATTGTAAATAAAATTCTTGTAATTAATACCTATTTATTATTACTGGCACCAATTTATATCGAGTAATCATTATCTTGTATTTAATATTTTATTTTACATTTATATCTGTATAAATGTGTACATTTGTATATATATATATATATATATATATATATATATATATATATATATATATATATATATATGGAACAATTTATAGAAAAATATTAAAACTGATTTATTAAAAAGTACTCTGAAATTTAATAAATGTTGTTTATTTCTCTATTTGTGTATTTAAATAATCATTCTTAATATCAATTTTTTTCTTATAATTGTATAATAAATTATATAATTAAAACTATTAAAACAAACGTTCTTTAATAGTTGAATTTCTATATATATATATTATAATTATCGATAATAATGATGAGGCATTTTATCTACTTTTTCCATTCTGAAATATTATTTTAATTAATTTAATTCTTATTAACTTCAGATTAGAAATTATGTATATCTAATACCCGTGACACCTTTTTTGCACTTCAATATTTTTATTTTTATGTTTTTAAAACTAACTTAATGTAGGAATGGAGTAATAATACCAATCATTCTATTTATAGATATTAAAAAAAAGTTTATAATAGGAATTAATTTGATATGAAAATTAAATTTCAGTTATTTCACAGTTATTTAGAAACTACCCTATATACCCTTTTTCTATGCAGATAATTTTTATTAAGTTAAATTGTCTTAATATAAAATAGATTATTTTTTTATATAACAATAATTGTTATTGAATTGTAGATATTTTAATGTTGTTATATATAAAAATTGCAATTTTTACGTATTGTTATCGTTGTTGGGACAATTTTTAAATAGCAGTTATATTTGCATGTATTGAAAATATCACTTTTTGCACATTTAATTCTGTTATATTAAATATATATATTCGTGAGTTGTATGTGTATGGGTATATACATATATGTAATTGTAATTTCTTCTATTTTTTTAATTATTTTGCAGTTATCATGGGTATCAGATCTGGTGGACGTCTATATATTTCAGAGAAATTTACTGCCGATAAACCTTTTCTATGTATATTACGAGAAAAAAGAACACAAACAGTTTTATTCGTAGGCCGAGTCTCTAAATTATAAAAGACTAATATACAAAAAAATCTTTTATGTAATACTGATTTAAACATTTGAAATTTTTATATTTGTTTTTTAAGTAACATATTTAAAATAATTCAGTTATGTATAAAGTATAAAAATATATTAAAATCTATTAATAAAATAAATCAACTACTCAATTTAATAAATTTATTTAAAAATGTATAATATTTTTATATTAAGTTTTGTTTGCATGTATCCAAAATTCAAATGACTTTGAAATTCATTTACATTGGAATAAAAACAGCATGACGGTGGGTCAATAATTTTTTCATATTAATAATAAACGGAAGTTATAATTTTAAATCATTCGTGTTTAAACATGTAAAATGAACTTCTCGATTTATTAGTTGAATTAAAAATGGTACATTTAATATTTATCACATAAATTTTTACTTTAACTTTTATTGGGATTTATTATTTAAATATAAATTACGTTGAAATTTTAAATGAAATAAATTTTCAACATACCAAGTATAGTTTAGTAATGAAATGTTTTTTTTATGAAATTTGTTTTTTAAACATTGATATTATAGAAAATGAAATACTTGTAATTATTACATATTTATCATTACTAGCAGCAATTTATATCGAGTAATCATTAGCTTGTATTTAATATTTTATTTCACATTTAAATCTGTTTTAATGTGCATATATATATATATATGTATATATATATATATATGTATATGTATATATATATATATATATATATATATATATATACATATATATATATATATATATATATATATATATATATGTATATATAATTATATATGTTTGTGTGTATATACACATATGTGAGACTTTATTTTTACTATTTTACAGTTGTTGTAACAAAACGTGGACGCGTACACACATCAAAACTGTTTTATGTCGATAGACCTTTCTTGTACATTTTAAGGCAAAGAGGAACACAAACAATTTTATTTGTAGGCCGATGTTCTAAACTATAAAAATCCTACATTAGAAAAATGATTTAATCATTTATAACATTTATATAAAAATAAGTGAATATGTTTTTATTGCAACTTATATACTATTTAATAAATAGTTTAGCTCCATATATTGTATATGAATGTAATAAAATTTATTGGCAGAATAAACTGAGTATTACTTTTACATACATTTATTAAACTTCTAATATTTTCTTTAGATTCGACATATATGTATGTATATATCTGTATAGCATAATTTATTTATTAATCATTACATATATATATATATATATATATATATATATATATATACACACACACATTCACACACACACACACATACATCATCTTATAGTCGTAGATATCAAATTAATAATTTATTATTATAAGTATTAATTAGCTAAAAAGTCTACATATGTTTCTAATAGAATTGCAATCATACATACATCTAGTAACATTCAAATGACTATAATATGCAATAAAATTCTCTATTTAATACCTTAACATAATATATTTAAAATTAATTTATTTTTATTGCCACATTTATGAATACAAATAATTGACATTTAAATATTCATTTAAGTTAATATTTACAAATAAATCAATTTATAATTTAGTGGAATTTTTTTTTTTACATAATAATATATATTTTGTTATTATAATTTGATTTTTATTAAATGTTTTTTATTATAGTTTATGTTATTGTATAATTAACAATAGCATTTATCATATGTTTACTACTTTTAACAATTTCTATCGAGCAATTAGTTGCTTGTATTTAATATTATATATACATATATATAAATATATATATATATATATATATATATATATATATGTATGTATATAATCAAATATGTAAGATATAGGTGAATTAATAATATTTCTTATTTTAATTATTTTACAGTTGTCATTTTAAAAACCTCACGTGGACACACATCAGAACTGTTTATTGCTAATAGGCCTTTCTTATACATATTACAACAAAAAGGAACACAAACAGTTTTATTTGTAGGACGATATTCTAAACCATAATAATCTTTTGTATTCAAGAAAAAATGTTTATATATAATATATAGATTAAAAATATATTTTTGTTCAATTATTTTTTTATTATTATTTAAATCACACATTATTATTCATTCAATAAGTAAGGTATAAAAATATACATAATAAAATGGTTAGTAGAATAAAATAAGTAAATTTATTAAATAATATTAAATGTTTTTGTTGCATCCCATATATAGTACAATTCCATTATACAACTAGGCAGTAGCTTAATTCTAGGTAAAGAATTATATGTATACTAACGTCATTTATTCCATTCTTAACCATATCTATATGTTATTTAGTCATTAGAATTTATTCTATCATACTCACTCGTCAAGAAATGAAAGAATGCATTGATAAAATATGTTTTTTTTAATGGCCAGTTTACTAACATCAAATGTTATTTTTAACATAAAATATGTTATCAAAGATAATGAAAAAGCTAATATTCATCGGTAAATTCACAATTTGTTGTCTTAGTATTATAGTATACGATTTTAAAAAAAGAATACCCTAAAACAGATTAGCAAAGTATGTTGAGTTCTATTTTATGTATATTATTGAAAAACATCTCAATAATTCCGATATATTAGTAAAAAATTGCTTTCACTTTTGGGATTACATATATATATATATATATATATATATATATATATATATATATATATATATATACGAGGGTGGTCGCAGAAGTACCCAACCCAACAAAGAAAACACAAAAATTTTGGAAAAAAATATATTTATTTTTCAACATAATCTCCTTTCAGCTCTATACACTTTTCCCAGCGATGTTCAATAAGTTCGATACCCTTTTTATAATAAGAACTGTCTTGCTCCTCAAAATACCCATTAACTGCCGACATCACTTCTTCATCGTTGGGAAATCTTTGACCACTGAGCCATTTTTTCAAGTTTGGGAACAGAAAATAATCCGAGGGGGCTAAATCTGACGAATAGGGTGCATGAGGTAGCAATTCAAACTTTAATTCATTAATTTTGACCATTGCAATAACGGATTTGTGAGCTGGTGCATTGTCTTGATGAAACAACACTTTCTTCTTAGCCAAATGCGGCCATCTTTGCTTGATTTATTCGCTCAAACGTTGCAATAAGTTCGCGTAATACTTGCCGTTGATAGTTTTCCCTTTTTCAAGATAGTCAATGAAAATTATCCCACGCGCATTCCAAAAAACCGACGCCATGACCTTGCCTGCAGATAAAACGGTCTTTGCCTTCTTTGGAGCCGGTTCTCCCTTTTTAGTCCGTTGTTTTGATTGTTCTTTTGTCTCGGGTATGAAATGATGGACCCATGTTTCATCCATGGTTATGAAACGGCGCAAAAATTCTGCTTTGTTACTGTGAAACTTCGCTAAACACTCAATTGAAACATCTTCACGACACTGTTTTTGCTCGAGTGTGAGCAAACGCGGAACCCATCTTGCACACAGCTTTCTCATGTCCAAATTTTCATATAATATGCGATGTACCGCACTTTTTGAAATGCCTACTATGTCTGCTAGCTCGCGCACTTTCAGTCGACGATCATCCAGTACCGCTTTGTGGATTTTCTTCACCATTTCTGGAGTCGTCACCTCATTTGGTCGACCACTGCGATGCTCGTCTTGGCAGCTCGTACGGCCTCGTTTAAACTCTGCTACCCAATATTTCACTGTTGTAAACGAAGGAGCAGACTCACCCAGAGTAGAATCCAGTTCAGCTTTTATATTGGTTGGGCTGAGGCCTTTCAAATAAAAGTGTTGTATCACGTAACGATGACCAATTTTCTCCATTTTCACAAATTCACTGAAAACGTTCACTATTGATGGCTGCCAAACAAATACTAAACAACGTGGCGTCCTCAAACTTGAAACATATGCTTTATAGATTGTGTACTTTCTAATACAGTGATATTTTTCAAACAACTACCGCCATCTCTAGGTCAGGCCGGGTACTTATGGGACTACCTCGTATATATATATATATATATATATATATATATATATATATATATATATATATATATATTCTTCTAATTGTTATTACAACGCTTCAAAAATTCTGAATAAGAATTTCTATTAATGTTTTTGTTTATATTTATAATCAGTATGTCAAGGACAGTAAACATAAGTATATATTATTTATATACGTATATATTACATAAAAAAATTTTTTTCACATTCAGTACCTTCTTGTGTATTTGAATAAAATATTTAATATATATATATATATATATATATATATATATATATATATATATATACCAATTCTTAATTTATTATTATATTTATTATTGTGGCTGTTGTATTTCATTGAAAATTACAATAGAAAATATTTTTTACTTGTCAATCAATTAAAGACAATAAATAATTTTATATGTTATAACAAAAAAAGATATTTCAATTAAATATAAAATAATGGAAAGTTATAATAAGAAACATTAATAGTTCAATATATTACAAAGCAAATTATGATATATTGAATTACAATAGAAATAACTTCAACATACAATTGAATAAACTATTAATTAAGTATTTGTAACCAAATAATATACAATGATAGTTTATTTTTGAATATTATTTTTCACAAGTAATATTTTTATATATTACAATCAATTATTTAGGGTTTTCTAATAAGAATGTCAGAACTTTCACAGCTGGTAACAGTCATGTTTTTTAATTTTTTTTAAACCCATTTTGACATTTTAACTCTGTTTAGTTTGGCAAATTATCATTGAACGTTTAATAACACTTCAACAATGCTTAGAAATTGTAAAAACTTCAATAGGCTTATTGAAACAAAAGTTTAATGAGTCCATTATTTTACGAAATGACCCCATCAATTGGCCACCAAGATCATGTAATCTAACTCCGTTGAATTATTTTCTGTGAGGTTATGTGAAATCATTGGTTTATGCTGAGAAACCACTAATAACAGAAGCATTAAAAATAAATATTGAGCATGTAATTCATGAAATTGGACCACAATTCTGTGAAAGAGTAACTTAAAATTGGACTAAACGAATGCAGTATGTGCAAAAAAAGTCATGGTGGTCATATGAGTGAATTTGTGTTCCATCATTAATGCTATAGTACTCGTATATGTTTAAAAATTAAAGAAAACTAATTAATTAAATACTTTTTGTTTTATTTCCATTTAAACTTCTGAGGCGCTTATTGGAAAACCCTATATTATTAAAATGTGATAGTTTGTGTGTTGCATATTTTTATGCTGATTTATTACAGATGACGTCTGCAATCTTTTGTCTTTGGCAAACGTATCTGTATTATATAAATCCACTTTAAATTTATAGATATTAATCTTCTTAGACTGTTTGAATAACTTACAAATTTTCTATTTCTGATGCTTATCATTCAATACTTTCAATTATAGAGAAGAACTTGTTTAAATTATTTCTTTTTTAAAAGGTGTATTTACATATTTTATATAGTTCTATTTTTCATACCTACACAGAAGTAACTTTATTAAATTTGCTTTTTTCAGAGGTAATTAAATATGCACCGTTTTGCTGCATATTCCAAGCTCAACACACATTTTTATACATATTACGTGACAATTTAACTAAAACACCTTTATTCATCGGTCGTGTTTCTAACCCCAAATAATTCAATAATTTAAGAGGAAATTTGAAATTGTTTTTTTATTATTACTTAAATTAACTCATTTTTATTATGAATTTTATCATTATATACATATATAAACAAAAAGAAAACAAAAATAAATATTGAATTATTTTATATACTTAAATTTATATTAGTAATGAAAAATATTTTTTTTAATTATTTGTATAAGGTAGCTTTTTAACATTCTTTACGAGTAATAATTGTTTTTATTCATATATATATATATATATATATATATATATATATATATATATATATATATATATAAACAATTTTGGAAAATACTACTTTTAATTAGGTTGATTAATAATAATTTTTGTGCTTAAACATTATAAATATGTATAAATGTTTATTTTATTATTCATCTAAAAACAATATTACAAAAAGTGTTTATTTTTTAGATGATTTTATATATATATTCTTAATACATTAAAAATAATTTGTATTAATTTGGTAAAAATAATAAAAAAGTGGATGGGTCAAAGAAGTATTTATTATTTTATTGAAAACTCATATTCTTAAATTTATTTTAATTGACATGACTTATCGTTTCTTATTTTTTCATTTATTTACTTACTTTTGAATTACATTCCCAACTTGTTTGTTTAAAACAAATTCAATTGTATTAAATTCATATTTCAATTCAGTAACTGCTAATATTTAATATAAAATTGTAAATATAAATTTATAAATTTGTTATTTCATTTTTTTATTTAACCTTAATATTGGTTTTAATTGAATTTAGTAGTTATTATATCAAAACTATTATTAAACAAAATTAATGTTTATAAAAGATAAATGAAATTTACATTATTTTTTGAAATACATTTGAATATTTTTATAATATTAAATAGATATTTTAGATATTTAAACTCATTACAAATTTGGAATATTAACAATAATATTGCAGTGCATTTGAAAAAATCAATAATTGCTACTAATGCTTATTGAAAAACAACTAATTTATTGTACAAAGTTCAATGTGTTCAGATTGTTATATATGAGAAATGCAAAATGTTAACTCTTTCCAAATAATTGCTTACTTGTAAAAAGTGAAATAAAAAAGGAAAATATTTAGACCCTAGAAATTATTTTTTCATATCTATAAATAAAATAATAAGAAAGAAGCTGAAACCAATTTATTTCATTATTTTTCGAAACGACATGTAAATAAAATAAATGCAGTTTTCGTATTTTTAAGAAGAAATCTATTAAATTATTTTTCAGTTATCACACAGAGGACTGAAAAGGATATTTTCACTCTCGATCGTCGTTTCATTTTTATTTTGTACGAAAAAATTACAAAAATTTCTCTTTTCATTGGAAAAGTTACAAATCCTCTTAATTAGGTAAATGAAAATAAACATTTTATTCCTATATTTAAAGGATTTTGATTATGGATTTTATTATTATTTTAAATTACTTTTTTTACAAAATTAATAAGATTTCTCTACATTAACAAATTAAAAAAATATATTTACTGATAAAATAATAGTTTTTTGTTAAAAAAATATTAAATCCAAATTATAAATTTTATATGTATATAAATATACAAATTGATAGGAAACAATATTTATTTGTTTATTATTTATTTTTATAAAATTTATTTTTCTCCTAGAAAAATCGGATTATATAAATTAATCGGATTATAATTTTCCATAAATTATAATTTTTATTCATTATTATACAAAAACTGTATAGACTTTAATAATGATATATTTTCATTAAATTTATTTAATTTATCTTTTATTAATGTCAAATCTGTTAATTTCTCAACAGTATTTAATATTTAATCTAAAATAATAATGTAGTACTTAATCTCACAAAAAGTAATTATTTGAATAGTGTAATTATCAAGTATTATTTTAAATTGATTGGATTGTATGATATAATGTTCTTAGATATTATAGAGACCTTGGTTTTGAAATGTAAGAATCAATTATGTTTTATTTTTTACAAATGCTATCAAACTAAAAAATAATACCGCATAAGGAAAAATTGAACTGTAATTATATAATATTCTTGTTTTGAATTGCATTGATACTTCGTCTATTTGAAATTAAAATTATAAAAAATTACATTTAATACAAAAACAAATTATATAAGAACATAGAGATAAATGACCAAGAAATTAACATATATAAGAAAACATAAACTTTAGTTATTATTTACAAAACATATGTATTCTTTCAAGAAATGAAACTAACCTTTCCACTTTTTTTATATGCAATTAAACTTAATTGGCTTATTCTTCTCTAAATATTGACATTTTAAATTATAGAAACTGAAGATTCGTTTTTTTCTCGTATATGTCTATTATTAATCTAATAGTGTATATAATATTCTTTTTAAAGAAAACTACTCTATCAAAGTTGATGTTTTATTTTCGTTTTTTTTTCACAATTTTATATTGACTTCTTAATATTCAGTTATTTACTTTGGGCTCTTCAGTTGGTTTTAATTTCCTTTTAGTTGCATTGTTTTTTATTTTTAATACATTTAATATAAAATAATAAAATTATATTTCTTAAAACCGAAATTTAAGACATGCCGCTTTCAAATAATTTTATCTATTTTAGTCAGTATATTTTTCAAATATTGATGTGATTATTTTTTTTCTAAAATATTGAAATGAATTGAATTAAAAAAATTTACATCAAAATAGTTGACTAAACTAAAAGTGAAAAATGGACTATTAATGTTTTTCAGAAAGTTTTTTGATCATTTATGTTAATAAATTTATTTTAAACATTATAAATCGTATTAGAATGAAAGTTTTTATTTAAAAAAAATACTATAAAATATAGAAAATTATCAATAAATGAAAATGAATTATTTATAAAAAGTAGTATATGGAACAATAAATATAAGAAAAACACAAAATAATAGAAATAAATTTATTTAAATATATATCTTTTTAAATTTTTCCTTTTTTAATTATCTAGATATTTTTCTTACATCATTTTTTAAATTTAATTAAAATACTATTATGTATATATATATATATATATATATATATTAGATATGTTATATGAAACAAATAACTAGTGTATATAAAAAGATATAATTAATTCTCAATTTTTAATTACTGAATATTTTTTTGTAAAAAGCTTTCTTTTAAATCGCGCTTTACATTTATAATATAATTTTTATTATAATTTAATGACTTGTAAATTGTTATCTAATTTTACTTTTACAGTGACGACAGACAGATTTGATGATGAAGTTGACTCTTTCTATGCGGCTAGAAAGTTTTTATTTATTTTATATGAAAAGAAAACGAATACTTCATTATTTGTAGGCCGATGTGTAAACCCAATTATTTAATTGATTATTCTTAATAATAGATTCAACAGAAATAAATATTAATTTTTCTAACATATTTTTAATTATAGGCTTATTTTTACTTAACATTTTTTAGCATTATTTTCTAATCATTAACTTCCTTATGTTTGCAAAAATCATTTAGATAAGGATTAGAATAATTATTCTATACATATTTTTTTTTGTAATTTTCTACATGATTTAAATATATTTTACTGTATTTTTTTTAGAAAATACATCACAATTAATAAGTTATATTGTTTCATTTATGTATTATCATAGATCGCACATAAAGCTATGTATATGTTTCTGAGTTTAACGCAACAAATCACATTAAACACATAATACATGTGGGATACTAACTTTTAATTGTTTTTCGTTTTAAAATAAGTGGAACCTTGTTAGTGTTACATTACATTTTTAATTCAATATAAATAATTTAGTAATTAGTCTGCCTTGTAATTAGTCGACAATTTGTTTTCCAGTTATGATTACCAGAAAAAGTTTTTCGATTCCATTAGATATTGAAATATTTAACGCTGATAGACCATTTATCTTCATATTGCGTAATAGAAAAACAGGTGCTTCAATGTTCATTGGACGTTTTACAAAACCCAATTATTAATAGGTAATGAACATGTTAAAAATGATAATAAAAAATAGATATTGATTTCAAATATATATTTTTATAATAGATATTATATATTTTTATTTAAATGTTTTAATAAAACAGTTGTAACGAAATGTTTTCTCAGATATAATAGTTATTAACAAAACACTAGGTAATATATTGATGTCAAAATATATAAAAATGAAATATGTATATATATATATATACATACATACATACATACATATATACATATATAGGTATATATAATCATTATTGCCAATGTCTTTCTGTCTACTACTGGATGAAGGTCTTTTCACTTTCAGCGATTCCATTTTCCACTATTAGTGATCCAATGCCTTTTTCCATTCAATACCCATGATTTTTCTTATCACTTCTCAACTTTTATATACATACATATATATTATTAAGAACCTACAAAATTAAATATCCAGGAAGAGACTTATGGACAGATAGAACAAACACAAGAAAAATCATCGAAGTGGACTGGAAGAGAAAGGCATTGGGTCAATAGAAATGAAAAATTTTAAGAGAGTCTTTCATCCCATAATGAATACAAAGAGATTACTACAAATTATATATATATATATATATATATATATATATATATATATATATATAATGTGTATTTAGTACCTTTATTTGGTTAAAAATTTCATGAAATATTGCTAAAATAACAAATTTAAATCTTAACATTTTTTAAAAAAAACTGAAATTGTACAGCATACTTACAAAAAATTGAAAAAAAAATATATTAATACGAATTCCTTATATATATCATCCCTCTTATGTTATTATTTTTATTTTCTTACATAGCCTAAAACGTAAAAATGTTTATAAAAAATTTCAGAATCTAATTAAATAGTGTTTGAATTTAAATTTGAAGAATTGTGATTCTATTTTATAAGTAACGAATTATAATTCTGATTTGTTTATTTTCATTACATAAATATTTATAATAAAAATACATTTATTTGATAAGTTATAATGATTAGCATTTATTTTACGATAAAATGTATTAAATTAATTTTTATAATTAAAATTAAAAAAGAAAAACATTTCTTCTACACATTCCATTGAATTAAAGTTTATTAACCTATGTGCCTAAACTTAAAAATAGATCTATACTAGTTTAGGTTACATTAGTATATTTTTTTTAACAAAATAATGATTATATTTAATACACGCGTGGATTTTAACATATAAAATAAAAGAACAAGTTTTTAATAGTTTTCACTCATAATCAAGAAAAAAAATCTTCACTTATTTAAAAAGTAATGAATTTCATTCAAATTAATTTTAATAGAAATTAGTTTAAAAACTCTTTATGTATATATATATATATATATATATATATATGTGTGTGTGTGTGTGTGTGTGTGTGTGTGTGTGTGTGTACAATTTTTAATATAGAAATAGATATAACTGATTATTTTTTCCATTTCATTGACATTTTATTAAGCAAATTGAGTATCATTTTATATTAATTTATCATTTTCGACTTCAGTTTATTGTATTTCATACAAAATATAGATACTTATACAACTAAAGGTATATCATTTATGAATTTCGCTTATATCTTTAAGGGGTTATACGCACTTGCGAGGCGCAAAAACGACGTTTTTTTAGGAATTTTTTTTAGAAACAGTATTTATTTTGCAATTACAAATTATGGTTATTTGAATAGATCCTACATTCAAGAATAAAATAACATGTCGATCATAAAAAAATATTGAAGTGCACCGCTCCTGCAGACGATGTCCCGAACGACCTCCAAAAAAAGGCGCTTGGCGGTGATCTCCATATCGGCGGTTTGGATTATTTGAAATCAAAAAATATGGTCAATTCTTTTAAAGGATAGATTAATGCAGGTATTGGAACGAAGGAATAATAAAAATTTTCATTTTTGACAAAATGGCGTCTACTTGAAAAAAATTTGTCGTTTTTTACTAAAATTTTCGCTCCAAATTGTTTAAAAAAAATAGTAATAATTTTTGTAAACCTTATTCCTTCGTTCAATACCTGAGGAATATATTTGAGAAGATTGTGTGAAAATTTGAGACCGATCGGTTCAGCCATTTCTGAGATATCGAGATCACCGACTATGAAAACACTGTTTTGAGATAAACGCGTTTGAAGTTTCGGAAGTAGTTTACACATAGTTAAAATTTTTTTACAAATTCAGGTGTATGTCCGAAAATATTTATCGGATTTACTTCAAATTTTCAGAGAATATACTCAAATATATGTGCATTCCGAAAATGCAAAAAGAAAAAAATCGATTTTTTGAAATTTCTAACTGCGTATAACCCCTTAAACGTGAGAGAATCTTTACTAAAAAAAGGTCAGTACAATTCAAGTTGAACAACGTGTAGTCAAGCAAGTTCGCAACAAAAATATAATAATAAATATAGCCAAGGTTAGCAACATTATCATTTTATTTTCATTCTTTTTTCAAACTGTAAGCAAATGCTGATGGTATAAAACGAAGAAAAAAACATACTAGAAAATTAAGTATCTAGTATATACATGTATTCATCAAAAAAATAATGTTATCAAGATATATATATATATTAATTTGTTTTATTTTTTACCGTATTTATTATATATTAGTATATATTTAATCTTAAAATTAATCTATACTTTTGCTTTCATTGTATTTAATTTTAATCCAGAAAGTATTGCATGGCCATTTGTTTTTATATAAATGACAAATAAAGCAATAAAAGACTTGTTAATGTTAATAACAATAATTTATTTTTAAATGTATTTTTATTAACATAGTAGTATATAGTATTAATAACATTTAATACATAAAATTAATAATATATATTTCTTTTATATTTTAAATATATTTATATTTTTATGTTATAGAGTAATAATTTCAGAAATAATTTTAATGTAAAGTAGATTATTTTCAGATGAAACGTATTTAAAATTTAATAATAACATTACTATTATCAACTTTCCTTTTAATAATTATATGAAAAATAATTCAAATATATATTTATATATAATAAATTATATAATATTCATTATTTATTACATATAAATATATAGTTTATAATAATATCTAATATATCATTATCATTCTATTTACAGATGAAATTTAATTTCGTTTTCTTGATAAATAATATTTAGTTAAAGATAATGCATAATCACATATAAAACATGCATTTCAACATGTACTTTAGTTATATTTTTATTTATGTTTCAGTTGGTTTCATACCTTTATCAGCACCAATTCCTAAAGAACGACCAATTAGATTCATAGCTGATAGGCCATTTATGTTTATATTGAGACATACAATTACCACCTTGTTCGTAGGGCATTATAATAAAGCTTTTTAAAAAGTACGACTTATTCACGTAAATAATAATCATTCATTTCTGCAAATGTTTAATCATACTTATATGATATATTTTTATTCAAATTTATTTTCTATAACATATATCTTTATGAAAAAATAAATAACATGATATTAATTGCAAAATCTAAATATGTATATGTTTGTAAAAAGGGAATTATAAAATTCATATTCAAATAAAATTCATTTGAAATCAACACTAAACACTGCTGCTTTAAAAAGATAAACCAAACTATTTGAGAAGTTACATTCGTAATTATGATCTCGAAAAATGACTGAAAAATTAAACATTTTAATGTGAATTACAAAAAGATATAAATTGATCTCAAAATGAATAAAGAAGTTATTTAAGTTACCAGGTTTAATTGTATCAATTATATTTTTGTGTTATATATGATTTTTTGGTATTTAATTTTACATATATATATATATATATATATATATATATATATATATATATATATATATATATATATATATATATATATATATATATATATATATAGGTATGTATGCAAATATCCTTTGGGTTTTATTAATAAACATGCATAGATACATTTCTCTACAGAAATATTATCGATATTAGGATGTGCACTTTATTTTTAATATTTAGGTATTTATATGTGTAATAAACATATTTTTGATATTATGAAATTTAATAAATATATATAAAAAAAATATTTTTTTCTTTCCTTACATCCTTCCTATTTGTTCTCAAGTGATAGAAAGATAAATTACTTTATTAAAAATATTATTTTCTACATTGCTTATAAGAAATTCAAAATATCTCGTGTAAAATAATTCAAAATATCTCATATAAATATTTTTACTTTTTTTTGCTTAGTTTGATGTAGCCAAAGTATTTCGTTTTGAAATTAAAGTTAGAACATTTTTTTTTATTCGTAATTGATTTAATATATCAAAAATATTTTAATTTTTATTAATAAATTATTTTTCTTGATTTTAAATTTAAATTATGTTCTTATAGTTAATACTTTTATCATTTAAAATACAAGTTGTAATTCCTGTTTCATCATATTTATTTTCCTTGTACTGTTTTATCTCAAAAGAAGTTAACCAGGATTCCGAAAAAAATGATTGAAAACAGGTTTGTAAAATATGGTAGGTTTAGAAAAAAATGACAATTTCTTGGACGGTATTATTTTTATTAAATATACGGAATTATATATATATATATATATATATATATATATATATATATATATATATATGGGGGGGGGAGATATTAGAAACCTAATATTCGAAGTCGAGTAACATAATTTTTCAAAAATATAAATTTTTCATATGTTGATTTATTAGTAAATAAATTAAAAGGATAAGAACACATGAATAAGTATTGGTTATGAATAAAATATTTTTTAATTCATTTTAATATAAAATAGATTTTGATGTTTCAAAATTTGAATTGTAGCTTTAGCTCCCACTTCTACTACAACAAACATTTATAGTAAGTTAAACATACATTTTAATTAAATAATAATAATATATATGGATGTTTAACGAAAAAATATTTTTGTCAATTACATTTTTTGAAATATCAACATTATTTAATGATAGGATTAAAATATCTACTTTGGAATTTATGACCATGATAATAAATAATACTAAAACATTTTATGCTAGAATTTGTATTTTGCATATAATTCAAAATTTAGGGATGTACATGTTTAAAAAATTTATAATAAAATATAAACCACTTTATCGGTATTCAAAATATATTATAAATTTGAACAATTTTAGATTCGTTGGTATGTAATAAAAATGAATAACTATTATAAAAGTTTCTTAATTTGTATTGAATAAATATTAAAATTAACAAAATGAATTATTTTCATTTAGACGTCCATTATTGTTTTAAACTAATCTAATACAAATATCAGGGTATTTATTTTTATTATTTGAAATTGTTGTTTTAATTTTTTTTAATTTGAAAATGTATAAGTATTCATTTATCATTTAGATTTTAATATAATCTGTTAGTTCTAAAAATTGCAAAATAGTCTTATTTTCTATAATAATTACATGTGAATACGAATTATTCGGAATATACATAACAAATATATGCAACTAAAAGTACTAGTTGGTATATAGTAATAATATAAATGAACTACGTCCATTGTATTGCCTATAGTACAGAGAAATAACATTTCAAATGAAAGTAAAAAAATATTAAATTCAACATTTTAATATATATATATATATATATATATATATATATATATGTAAAGAATTTCTTTAATCTGTACATACTTTTGATTAATAATAATCATGTTATAAATAGCCATATTTATATTCAATTTCAAACGTGACGGATTACAGAAAAATATTTATTTGTAAGCAATATTATTTGTTCAAATAATTTATAGACACATAAATATTAATGGATTTTAATAGTTCGAATCTAGTTTATTCCGATTTAATTAATTTTTTTTTATTATTTGTTTATTTTTATTTATCTGTTTTTAGATATGATAAAAAATATTTAATTGATGTCATTTTCATAACATTAATTAATTACACAAATCAAATAAATCGATTTATATGCATACATACATACATACATACATATATATATATATATATATATATATATATATATATATATATATATAATAAATTTAAAATGAAATTTGATGAATATTTTTAATGACACAAATGTTATCTACCCACAGATATATATAATTTAATATAAAATAATTGCTCGTTTTTATATAAATGAATCATTCATTCCAATGTCCTAGGTTTTAATAAAAGATTTTATTAATCACCGTATCATCTACTTTTTTAATTAAAATGCATTTCGACAGACATCATTTTCACTGTACAGTATAAAAATGTGTAATAAGAATTAATTAAAATAGTGTTATTGTGGTAATCAAAAAAATTATTATTCAAAATTTGTAAGAAATTGTATAGTATTAGGATGAGTGATTATTTTCGTCGTAGTGAATTAGAAACAATAAAAAATTGCTATTATAGTTATTAATACTTTAAATATTTATATATATTTTATTCTTAGTAATTAAAGTCGTCCATAAAAATCCAACTTTAAATCTTGTCTTAATGAAAATTTTATGTTATCATAGAAGTAAATATAGAAAAAATACATGATAAAAAAAAATAGTCTGTTACTAATCTAAAAACATTAATTTCAATTGAAATGTGACTCATAGGAACACCCATCTGTTCGTCATTGTATATATAAAAGATAACTTCGAATAATGTAGCTGGAAGTCGGTATTCGACGAACAACTACGAATAATAACATATACAACATTTAGAAAACATTCTATATGAAGTGTTGTGAACCTCACATAATTTTTTTTGGGATATTTTTTGCTAGATGAATAGATTCTTTCGTAAATTTTCGTGATTATGTCATATGAACGTGGAATTTTATATACATGAAGCTATTTTTAACAGAATTTGACAGTTTGTTACTGACATTGGTATTCTTTGGTTTACCGGTGAGAGTATATCCACAGTTTTATCTTAAATATTTTTTATACTATTTGTTATCCACCTATATTAGAATTTGGTAAGTGGCTATTAATGATAGTAAAAATTCATATCAATAACTATAGTAACATATGAGCTATGTATGTAGACGATAAAAATCAATAAAATTCTTGTGTTTACAATACAATACTCAACTTTACTTATTCATGATCGTCACTATATTATTTGCATAAAAAAAAACATTAAAAATAATGTTTATTATATGAGTTAATAATGCCCATATACTGCTTAAAAACAAACCCTGTTATAAATTAAAATATGGATTCTAAATTGTGTATATTTTTCATATATTATATGAATAAAAAGATTATTTCATTAAACCCATTTAAATTACATTCTCCACTTATTCTCCAAAAGTTTATAAGAAAGTTTCTTTTATATAAATATAGTCATAAACAAACAATAATATATCGTTAAATAATTCTTGAATCGAAGTATTTCAATAAGTTTATATACGTAAAAAAAACTATAATAAAATATATATAATTACTATTTCGTTAATAGAAATTAAATTATTAAAAATAAAAAAGAAAATTAACGAAATGATATTCTAAAACATTGCAATATTTTAATTTATATCAAACTTATATCAATTAGTTATTAAAAAAGAAAATCATTGTTTTCAGTGTTTCATATTCTTGTATTTCATCATAAATCCTTTTTTTTGTTACTTGTAGAATCTTGTTTTTATTATTATTTTTATTTAATAATATTTATAACTTTGCCTTTTATAAGAAATAATTTTATATAGGGGAGTAAAGGGTTCAAATGAGACTAAAGGGTTTAGATATACATTTACTTACTATCGTTTACTATCCTTTAGTTGTTTTTTAACCATATATATATATATATATATATATATATATATATATATATATATATATAGAAAGAGAGAGAGAGAGAGAGAGAGAATTACGATACTAGAAAATAATTTAAAAAATTTTAAAATTAATCTTCATTACCTTTAAAATATTTCTCCTTTTTTCACATCTGAGAAAATATCTTTAGATTTCATTATTTAAGCTTTTAAAAAAATTTCCAGTTTTTCTTATTAACATTTTGAAAATAAATCCGGTTGAATCTTTGATCTAACTTTTTAGAAAAAGAATACGTTAAAATCACGCGTTGTTAATTTGGAAGAATGAAATGGTTACTCACGAATGGTTATTTATTTATTAGCCAAAGCTATGTTATCCAAAATTGTTTATTGGGTAATAAGTTGTCTAAATGCAAAATTAATTGTACAAATGCCAATGTTATGATTATTATTAATATTATACGTTATTTATTATATTTTTAAATGATTTTATTTAATTTCGATTAGTTCATTCATTATTATCAACATTTAATGATTTTTTCAACATCTTTTCTGCCATACTCGTGAACTAAAGAAGAACATTTGTAACTTTTTTTTGCAATGAACGACATATCTGTATTTTTTAAAAATTTAATGTTGGGTTTGATTTTTGCTATTAGTTAAATATGTCCACTTCCTTCAGTATGTAACTCATTAATTGAGTTAAAAGTTACTATCTTTTTACTTATTTTAATATTTTAAAGGGCTCACCTCTTATGTTCAGTCAAATTGACTAAAAATGTAATAAGGCATTTAATAACATTATGTCTAATTTCTTTAATTATAACCTGATTTTAATTGAAAAAGAATTTAAAATAATGATGATTACATTTATATTTATGATATAAATATTTTTATAATATTTATTGCTAAATTCATGCAACTTCGATATTAAGTAATATAAGAAAATTTTCAAGAATGAGTCTAAAATGAAATACAACAAATCATTATACAAATATTTCTTGTATAAAATTATTTATATATTAACGATGGATTTTAAAACATAACTGTCTTTAACAAATGGTAGTGTATTAAAAATAATATAATTATTCCTGAAAATATATTTTATAAAAAAATAATTTCAGGAACTTATTTATAACATAATTCTCTTACAAATCTCAATAATTGAAATTGTTTTAATCATCAAAAATGTTTGAACATTACTGATTTAGACATTGGTTGAAACTATCGATCCTATTCTTACATCAAGCCAAAATTACAAAGTAATTTCAAGCTAATAGAGTATAGTTTGGAATCAATGATTAACAAGGACACACCTTGACGTGACATGAATTAATGGGAATTTTACAATGGAATTTTTATATACAAATTTAAATAGGCTATTGTGATTATACATACATACATTATATATATATATATATATATATATATATATATATATATATATATATATATGTATATATATGATATATGTATTTGTAGTTACTTTTTCATTAGTCTTCTCTTTTGTATTCATTTTGGATTTGTTTTAATTTTTTAGTTGCTATTGTTAATATAATGTTATTCAATTATTACTTGTAAAATTTAACACTAATAACAAATAGTTTTTTAAAATTATTAGTCTTTTACTGTTATTGATTTTAAAAAAATTAAGACACTCCATTATAAAAAACGTTAAGTGCTTTAATCAAAATATAGTACAGTCTTTTTTCTTTTCCTATTAAAACTTTGGGATTAATATGACTTATAAACTAGATATTAAAATATATATTATAATAAATAATAAAATTTATTGTATAAAGTATCCCTTTTGTTACCAGTTTATATATATAAATATATATATATATATATATATATATATATATATATATATATATATATATATATATATATATATGAATGGTAGCATTCCTGGAGGCTTTCATCCAATAGTGGATTGATATGGACTTAATGATGTGATATCTATATCTATATATATATATATATATATATATATATATATATATATATATATATATATATATATATATATACATATACATTGTTATTTAGAAGTTACTTCATCGACAGAAAAAATATCTATTTAAGTATTATTAAGTCAATTGACAATTTTAGATAAGTTATTATCAAAATATCGTTTATCATTATTGTCCTTGAATAAAGTGTACGCATATTGTTGACATTATATTGTATTATATATTTTATATATATTATATATATATATATATATATATATATATATATATATATATATATATATAATATTCATTTTTTTATTTTACGAAACTGACAATAATATTTGAGTGACATAATATTTACTTTCGACTTTGTAAAATGTTTTATGGGTAATACTAATTATAAATTTTCATTTTTTTTACATAACCCCTTTCTGTAAATTTATTAATTATAAATAATATCCCGCACTTTTTTCGTACATAAACAAATGGATACTAAAAATTATTCATTTTGTTTGTACACAAAGGTATAAAAAATATGGATATAAGGATATAAAAAATATGATTAAGATTTCAATATGCGAATAAATATACGAAAATAAATATTTTGATGAATGTAATAAAAAAAATTAAAATATATTAATATAAATTGATATTATGTATGAATGAAAAAAATTTTTTTTAGTTAGTATTTCAAATATTATGAATAAATTAGTGCTAACGACATTGTTTGAATTAGAATCAAAAATTTAAAGATTTTTCTTAAAACTCTCACGTCAAATTATTGATATATATGTAAACTCAAATAATAAGTCAGTTAGAACATGATATATATTTAGTTTGTTTGCTATTTAATTCTTGGACATTTTTAAAATAATTTCTAAATTATTGAAAAATAAGGTTCATTTTTATATTTTAGTTTCTATTAGAATTCTAAGTTATTTCTATTTTTAAACTCTCTTTAAATCTATTGCTGTATATTACCTTTATCATGAATAGAATGTTTCATTGTATTGTTAAATATTAACCCAGTAAACAATTAATATACGATTGGAAACAAAAAAAATCTAGTATTTCTGAAAATAATTTTAAAAATAAATAATAAAAAGTATACACAATCGAAATGTAAATAGTTAAAATGATATTTAACCACAAATAGTAATCAGACAGTTAAATATAAAAATTATATTTGATATAATAGAGTCAAAAAAATTGTTGAAATATTATATTTCTTCCAGTTAAAAATAAATATTGACAAAATGTCTGAAGATCAAAAACCAGTTAATCTTGCTGTTCGTGGAAACGAAATTATGGGATATAATTCATATAAGGTAATTACATTTTAATTTTTGGAAAATGTAAAATATATTTTTATTTCATAATAAATAAAAAATTGTTTATCAATAGGCACTAATAAAAAAAGAAAGTGGGAATATTTTAATGTGCCCTTTGTCTGTAGAGACAATTTTAGCATTAACTTTTATGGGTGCAAAAGACACAACTGCTAAAGAAATGGCCGATACATTAGCACTTCCTAATGATATTGATATAACAGCTGAAGGATTTTCTCAACTATCTTCTGAATTATCAAAAAATACTAAAGTGACCTTAAATACAGCGAATAAAATCTTTGTAGAAAATAAGTTTGAATTGAAAGATTCATTCAAAAAAATCGCAGTTGAAAAGTTTTTAGCTGAAGCGGAAAATTTAGATTTTGCAAAAAACTCTGAACAGAGTAAGAATATCATTAACCAGTGGGTTTCTGATAAAACAAATAATAAGATTAACAACTTACTAGAACAATTAAGTTCAGATACTATAATGGTTTTAGTCAACGCTATTTATTTTAATGGAATGTGGGATGAAAAATTCACCCTAATGCCCAATCCTATGAAATTTAATATCAGTGAAACTGAATCAGTCGATGTGCCGAGTTTATTTATAAAATCTAAATTTAGATATTTCAAAGACGATGAATTAGATGCACAAATATTGGAGTTGCCTTATGAAGGACGCGATTTTCGTTTTATAATAGTACTGCCAAATAAAGTTGATGGATTGGCTGCACTTGAAGAAAAGTTACCAATTTCATTCGACAAATTGTGTACATGTACCGTTGAAGTTACTATACCTAAATTTAAACTTGAACAAACTATAAATTTTAACGATATTTTGAAAGAAGTAAGTTAATTATATTTTGTATTTCATTCATATTAATTTAAAATCAAATTTCAATCAAAAATAGTCTAAATTTATAAATATATTATTATTTACTTTTCTTTTACAGCTTGGAATGCCAACTGCTTTCAGTGACAGAGCAAACTTTTCAGGTATGAGTGATTGTCCATTAAAAATCAGCGACGTTATCCAAAAAACATTTATTGATGTAAATGAGAAAGGAACAGAAGCAGCAGCAGCAACTGCAGGTAATTAATCTATTTTTATTTATTTTACCAAATAGTTAGTGTTATTTTAGTCAGCTTAGAAATTAATGTGTGCTATTGCAATTTAAGCTTTATTAGATGTTTGATTTAATGAATTATGTGCTTCAATTTTTGTGTTATGTTTTTTAATTTAATCTAGCGACATTTTAATATTTCATATGAAAATAAAAATTGTAACAAAAAGTTATTGTACTTATTTATGAATATTTTTCTCTGATATAAATATTTTCAAATATATATATATATATATATATATATATATATATATATATATATATATACGTAATTTATTTATTTGGTGTATTGAATTATGTGCTTGCGTTTTTTGTTTTTAGCTTTTTAATTTAATATGACATTTTAATATTTTCTATGAAAATAAAAACTACAATAAAAATTTACTTTACTTATTTATAAATATTTTTCTCTTATAAATATATTCGTGTATATATATATATATATATATATATATATATATATATATATAAACATTAATTATTAATCTTCTTTTTAAAAATATGGTATTAGGTTATTTTTTAGCTAATCATCCATTAGTTATTTGTTTAAACTGACTAAAAATACATAAAAAATATTAATATTTTATTATTTAACTTTTTATACTGATTAAATATTTTGTCTATTACATTTACCTCCAAAACATCGCGCCATTCGAATAAAAATTAATTATCTTTTTTGCCAATAATGTTAATTTTTTTAAAAATAAATCAAAATAAATGCTTAAATAGAACATAAATATTTAATTATTTTCTTGTATATATATATAATGATAACTATTTTTTTGGTCTTACCGATTGTCTTATAGTTTGATGATTTCACATAATTTTGCAAATTGCTCTATTTCTTTTTTTCGGTAAACGATTTAATGTTTGTAAATTCAACATTTACTATTCGAATTCTAGATAATATCTTGAACTACTGGACTATCAATTCTTGCCATATAGTTTTAATTTGTTTTATAAAGTTACTAGCCTATTAAACATCAAATAAGGAAACGTGATCTTTTGAATATTATTAGTTTTTATTATTATCTGTTTTATAACCTGTTATTTACCACGCAAACATTCATGATCAAATATATATATTTGTTAGCTTGAGAAAAAAAGTATTAATAAATATGTTTATTAAGAATGCTTCTTGGTAATTTGGTTTACATAAATTTTCGTTAGTATGAAACCTTATTTAAAGATATATGAGTACATATTAGAATATATTTATATGTGTGTGTGTGTGTGTGTGTATAAATAAAATTACGAATTATTGACAATAAATATTTCATTTTAATGTAAAGTTAAATTAATTATACATTGTCTTAGTAGAAAATTGTATTTGAATATAGAATAACGAAAGAAATATATTATTCTTCTTCAAATAAATTATAAAGAAATTTATAAATAACCTATTTAAAAATTTATAAATAATTGGTTTGAAGGTGAAGTGATTCAATCCATACTTTGTATAAACTTACGAAAATTTATTCGTTCAACGAATTGATTTCTTGATACATGCTGTGAACATTTGTAAATTATTTATAAATTTTATAAACTGTTAAATACATTATTTTTTATACTTTTTGATAGTTATGCTATTAAAAAAATTAATTTATTATTTCGTAAAGGATATTTCACAAAACTTAATATTTTAAAATATTACTATGATATTTCAATATTTTATATAATGTTAATATTTCTAATTATTAACACTAGAACTACCGATGTTAAATATATACCTAGTTTTACCGCACTCGTCAAATTGACGTATTTTTGATCATGGCTTTCATTTTAACTTTTCACTTAGTTTATGTAAATAAAAGAATATAATTTAACAAAAACAACACTAATATAATAATTCATTAATTATTAATACAAAAAAAACAAACAAAACCCCTTTCTAATTGCATTTATATTATAGCACATTTGATATGTATGGAATAACTATGAATCACATATTTTACAAATACATGTTATCTGTGATGAACACTTGCCACAAACATATTTGTCAATTTTTTTTGTCAAAACGAATGAATCTCATAATTTCCGAAAATCTGTTTCTACTCATAGTTTCGGCAAAGAAAGAAGGTCCCCATTTTTTGGACCACAAATACGATAACTTCATGTTTCTTGCTTCGTAGGCTCCTCGAGCATACAAAATGGCTATAAAAGCATATAATTCGTCCATAGTAATTTTCCAGTCGTTCTGTAAAATTTTTCTGACCTGTAGCTCAGTGCAAGCTTTTATGTGGCTCATAATTCTATTATCAATTATAAACCGAAATACACTACTAACATTACCAAGCATAATGTTTCGCTTCGCATAACCAGTTGGGCCCGAAGTATCCTTGAATATAGTATGTAATGGCAATCTACCAACAAATTCTTCTCATTCAGTACCGTTTGTCTTTTTGCTGTCTTGGTTCGGTTTCTGTTTGGCTATCCGATTCAGTATCTGAACATATTCGCAATCGCTTACTGCGTTTGTGGCTATTTTGGGGAATTTCATCTTCACTCCTTGAATCTTCACTTTCATATTGATCTTCTTCACTTTGTTCAATATCTCGTTCTTCAATTTCATCCTCAGCTTCTTCAGAGTCTGAAAAATCAGTTTTATTTTCCACGCAAGATATGTCTAAATCATTATTACTTGAATTAGTATCCGAACTGTCTTCATTTATACCAGTGAGTTCTTTGAATTTTTCGAATAATTTTTTGCTTCCTGTAAATCGTTTCATTGTTGCCTAGGATTTACAAGAAATGAATTTGAATTTTTAATAACAATATGTTCATACTTTTTTCACAGGTTACACTTTGCACCAAGAACTTTATCACATTAGAAGTACAACTGATAATGATTGCAACCTATTTTTCATATGAAAAATGTACCTAAAATTTTTCCAGGAAATGTCTGAAAGCGATATATGTGTGTGCAAGGATGGACATCAATACGTATTTACATTCACTTGAATATAAATTATTATAAATTTTGAGATTGCTAATGTCGTCAATTTGACGTGTCTTGGTATAAATAGGTGTAGGTCATACTAATTATGGAAGTTAAAGTAGCTAAGTGGAAATTGAATAGGACTATTTAATTGTTCTTACATTTCATTAAAAGTCGTCATAAAATTCTAGAACAATACATAAATCATATCGAAATTTTTAAGCACGAAATTTGAAAATCGTCAAAATGACGCTCTTGGTAGTTCTAGTGTTAAAAATCAAATTCTATGAAAAATAATTTAAAGGTTAAAGATTACAATTTACGTACGAGATGCCATATGTTCATTGAAAATAGTATATCTATATACCAAATTATATTTGTAAATTATAAAAAATAGTAATAAATATCATACTCATTTCATTATTTAATACGTAAATCTATTTCATCTTTTTAATTGTTTAAAATTTTAAGTTGCTCTTAAACGTCTAAGTACAAAATTATTGTTTTTTTTAACAAAATAAAATATAAATATTTCTTAAATCGTTCAGTAAATCCTGACTGATTTGATTCATTTAATTAGAACTATTATTAAAAATTGAATATTCATATCAGTTTTAAAATATATAAAAACATTTTATATTGTTTAACTGAAATTTACTTGTTTAATTAAATGCAGAAAAAGGTTTTAGGTAATGAGAATATGTCTATTATTCATATTAACATACAATCAAATCAATAATGTAAATAGTGCCTTTCTAAAATATTATTTTTATACAAAATTTATATATATATATATATATATATATATATATATATATATATATATATATATATATATGTTTGTATGTATATGTGTATGTGACTATGCGGATATAAAAGACAATTTCAAGACAAATATTTATTTTAATTTTCGTGAATTGTTAAAAAAACAGAATGTAACTTTGAGTATAAATTTATTTACAGTACGAATGGTGAGATGTATGGCGTTTATTCCAACAGAACCAGAGACATTTACAGCTGATCGTCCATTCTTATTTATCCTTCGTCATGTCTCACTGAACATTAATCTATTCATTGGTCGTGTAAACAATTTTAAATGAATCTAAACCGAAATTAAAGGCGGAATGTAAATTTTACTTATATATTTTCGTTGTATAACACAAATTTATTGTATGTATTCGCACAGTATTTAATAACAATTATTGTTGTAATAATTTTAAACATCTATATATTTTAGTATGTACGTTGTTACATATTCGTATATTAATTAAATTTAATGGATATATTTTTTATGGGAATATCGACTTTAGTTTTACTTCTTAGTTTTATTTTTAAATTCCAAAAATGTTACTTGTTGTTAGTTCCTTTTAAGTATTAATAATTATGTACAAATAAAATAAATTATATTTTTACTTAATTTTGTTGTATTTTTACAAGTTTCATAGATATCAATATCTATTATCAATTAATTTCTCTCTCTCTCTCTCTCTCTCTCTCTATATATATATATATATGTATATATATATATATATATATATATATATATATATATATATATATAAGTTTTAACAAGAAAATTTAAAAATATGTTATAGTACTACGATACAATGCTTAATAAAAAGTTATGTATAAGTGTACTTTTGGAGTAAACTAAATCTTTGTTTTACTAAATAATTTCTTTTCGTATTTTTAAACATAAAGTAGAATATATAAAAATATATTATAATCATTTTTTTTTTAAAAAAAAATATGAACTTTTCTATACTAAAAACGTAAATTTTAAACAGAAATAATAAATGGTTTGCTATCAAGAATACAGATATGAAACATCATCCGCTTATACCACATTATTCAAATTTACTTTCTATATTACTTTTGCATGAAGTGTTTTAATTAACCTACATAAAAAGAGATATATTATTAATATTTTTGAATGAAATATTTGTTTCAGCACGTATTTCGTTTCGTACGTTTATAGAAGAAGTAGATTTTTACGCCAATCGCCCTTTTGTATTCAAATTATATCACATGTTATCTGACACTTCTATATTTGTTGGTCGTTTTTGTCAACCTGTTTTGTAAATTTATTTAAATGAATAGTATTATTTATGATAATTGACATATTTATTTTTTGTCTCTACCTCACATATACAATTATTATATACATACACATACAGATATATATGTATAGAGCACATTAATAATTTATAACTATTTTTGTAAATGATTGAAAATAAAATATTGAAATGTACATAAAAGCGAAGTTTTTGTTTTCGGTAATATTTCGAATCAACCCTTTAATAAGTGTCTTGAACTGAGTTTCTACTAGAAAAATATACTCGAATGAAAGAAATTAGAGTATTTTACTTTGATTTTTATTCTTACCGGCGAATAATTTATTTTTTCTGTATTAATACAGGTGAATTTTTAAAATACTGTATAGAAATAATAAGTATTTAAAAAAAATAATTATTATTTTTAGGCGGTTAAAAAACAATATGTATTTTCGAACAACAAATAAATTTAGTTACTAGAAAAATATATATTTTAGTAAAAATGTTGTTCTTTTTAAATTATATAAAAGTCGTAAAAAATAAATCGATAACATTTAAATACAATTTTTTGTATAACGATTTATAAATTTCTTACCACGAAATGTATTGATTATATATTATTATTTTGATTTTATTCAAAATATCGTATTTAAATCGAATCTCATTTTAATGTTAATCTCATATCGTTGAACTTTTCGATAATTTCATAAAGACGCGTGTGTATTGAAAACACGTTTAACTTCCTCTTTCATATATTCTATTTGAATATTTGTAAAACAGTTTTAATCTGGCGAAGAATGTATATACAAAATTACTCTGAAGTTTAAAAATAGTTGTAGACAAGTATGTTTTCATGCTTGTAAAATAAATATTAAGTGTATGAAGCAAGTGTATATTTTTGGCAGACCAATTCGTCCCACAAATATTTAATAGGATTAATGTCGAGCGACATCGATAGCTACTCAAGTACATATATTGTATTTCATTATTTGTAAAAAATTCTTTAGTTATTCTAGACGTATGCTTCGGATCGTTGTCCTATTGAAAAATACAAACCTGACCCAATCCCATTGTTTAAGTAGATTGGTGTACATTTTCTTGTGAAATATTATAGTATATTTGTGCTGTTAATTTTCCTTCAGTAATATGTAATTTGCTCATATTATGACACTACATCCTATGTTTTACAGTTTGTTGTAGGAACTTGTTAATATAAGCATTATCACTACTACTTCACCAAACTGTTTCAACGATTTAGCTACGAGACTAAGCTTGAAATATTTGGAAATCATCGACGTTAAACAGTTTGACAAAATAGCAGTGATAATGCTTACATGAACAACTGTTATATATATATATATATATATATATATATATATATATATATATTCAAATGATTTTTATTAAATATTTTCTTTTTTGTTCTTTAATAATCCAATAAATAAACTGGACGTACTCTTTTGTATTTTCTTCATATAACAACCACATTTTGTACTTTAATAGATATTAGAAGAGAACTAATATTTATTATTTAATATTTTATCTATTAATGCCATACATGCATATAAAAAAAGTTAATCTTTCCTATTTGTTGGAAAATTCACTTTTACACAAATGAATTATCATCTCCACCACCACAATATGTTATAAAGTGTTCAACAATTAATTATTATTCACTTTGTTGTTTATAACAATAATAGCAATGATGGCATCGCCATCTAAATGCACAATAAGTGATTATTAAACACTTTATAACATCTTGTGATATTGGAGATGATAATTCATTTTGTGTGAAAGTTTATAATTTCGTTTCATTTACGCTCTTTGCAGCTTGCATACGTACGAGAAGATGTGCACCACAATCACAAAAAAAATTTGTATGTGATCATCCGTTTTTATTTAAAGTTCAACACATTCCATCTTCAACAAGTTTGTTCATCGGTCGATATATAAATCCATAAAAGTGTTTTAGATTAATTGCAAACAAACTATTATTTTTATATTGAAAATAATTATCATTTCTATATTGTATTTATTACAGAATTGTGATTATTAAAAATGCTTATTTCATTTTTTACTTAAATTAAAATAACAATTATTGATTTCATTACAAATTTATCTCCTAATTAACTGTATAAAAAAATAAAATATATTTTTATTATTTTTAGAACTATATTAAATTATCATTTTAAATTACATTCTTTAAATTTTTGCACAATATTTCATTTTGATAAGTTCGAATTCTTTTTATTAATAATAATTAAATAGTTTTAGAATACTTTTGTATTTTGAATATGAAGTTGTAATAAAAAATATTGTATTTTGTACTAATTTTTATTCAAATGAAAAACTTCTTTTATAACACAATTTTTTAATATAAGTTTTAATGATCACATTTATTATTGAATCCATACATTATATAAATATTTTTGAAAAAAGTATCTCCAAAATAAATTCATAAGATCATGCTTATATTTCTTCTTTCAATTTATTATAATTATTTTTATTGTTTTTTTATTATACAACAAACATTAAAAGTATGAAAACCTGCGCATGTAGCTTAATAAATTATCATTTCTTATTAATTTATTATAAATTAACTTTTAATATTTTATGTTACATAATATGACTAATAAATCGGATAAGTTGTTAATATAGCATCTAAATATAAAGTAAAATATCAATTTGTTATCATAATAATGATTACTGAGAGTTATTTAACAGTTTGTATTGAATTTAAAAAACAGTTTAAATAAAAAATATTTTTTTAAAAATTTTTACTTTTAATTGTGATAATTATATAAATTATAATTGTATTTTTTGTTATAAATAATATGTGCAACTTTTTAATAAACAATAAATTGGTTAACTATACAATATATATATATATATATATATATATATATATATATATATATATATATATATATAATTTGAAAAAAAAATATGCTTATAAAAATAGATATTTCTCTTATATATCTGCAAAATTATAATTCTTTTTCACTTCTCTTCAAATGTTACATTTCATCAAGAAATGCATTATTTATTGGCCAATACATCAAACCAAATGTAAAAAAATTATTTGCAGTTTTAACTTGAAAAAAATTGTATGTTTTTTAATTTATATGACTTGTAACTTTATTTAATTTTTTATCAAAATAACTAATTTAAACTATAATCTAGTATTATATATATATATATATATATATATATATATATATATATATATAAACACACACACACATACATACATGTATATATATGAATGTACATATCGTGTTGTCGTTTTTGCGAATACATAGTATAATTCTTAATGAATAATTAAACTTAATGGAGTTATAAAATGTATATTGAGTGAATTTATTTATAACTGTTTTTTAACAAATGGCTAAACGTCACCTCAGTAAAAGAAAACGTGATTTTGAGACATTATATTCCAAGAAAAATAGCAAAAGAAACTAAAATAAAATTATTAATATTTTTCATGATAGCTTTACTCACATATGTAGTTTAATATATTTCTCATTTATTGACATTATGTAAATAATGTTGTTTTTTGCAGTTTCTCTAATGCTTAAGAAGAGAGTGATACCTAAGATCTTTTTTTGTGACCATCAATTTTTATTTATGTTACAACATGTTTCAAATGGATTAACTTTATTTATTGGTCGATACGTTGAGCCAGTATTATTGAGATAGTTTGTAATTTCTACATTGAATATTATTTATGTTTTATTTGTGTGTTCTTTTTTATTTGTAATATATATATATATATATATATATATATATATATATATATATATATATATATATATATATACATTGTGCCTTGAAACATGTGTAAGATGTAATAAATATATGATATGTAAAAGTATTCTGTTTTTATTCAAAAAATAAATTGGAAAAAATAATTTATATTAGTTGTAAACGGATTGAAATTCTATTAAATGTATATTATAAATAATACAGTTTTATCTCTCTAGAAATTGTAACTAAAGAAACCAAATTGTTCTCTTCTCAAAAAATATACAATTAATTTACATCATTTTCGATATATTCTTCATCATTATTAAATCTATCTAAATTTTCCTTTTAATTATTTCAAAAACCTTTTCATCTCCCTTGGAATTTGTACATAAATTATTTTAAGCTATTTTTTTTATTTTAATGAATAAATAAGTCACTTGATGCACAGTCAATTAAAATAATGAATACTCAAAAATATTAATTTGTTTTTGATAGAACAATGATTAATTAAAAACAATTTATTAATAGATGTATTGATGCAAATATTTGGCTAATTGTTTATAATACAATTGGATTTTTACACATTTCCTCAGTACAACACGAATCATTTACTCAAACATTATGTTATTTTATAAAATCATTCAATAATCTCTTTTTGTTCATTTGTTGTTTTGGAACTGTGGCTGATTCACTTTACACAAATGAATTTTAACTCCAACACCACAATAATTTAAAGTGTTCAATAATCACTTATTGTTCACTTATTATTTATAATTATATAATCTATAATTATATCGGCTGATGCATTTCGACGGCGACGCCAAAATTGTCAGAGCCTTTCTGATGATGGCGTCGCCATCGAAATGCATCAACCGATATAATTATAGATTATATAATTATAAATAATAAGTGAACAATAAGTGATTATTGAACACTTTAAATTATTGTGGTGTTGGGGTTAAAACTCTTTTTGTTCATTTTGTTTGCTGATATGTATTTCAATGATTATTTCATCATCAAGTGCTACATTATAAATTATTCATTTAATTGTATTCATTTATTTCGAAAATTTTTTGTTCATTTTTGATAGCTAGAATTGATTAGAAAATTCGTTACCTTTAATATTTTCTCTACTTTCATTATTTTATTTTATTTGGAACTTTTTTGAATAAAACATACAATTTTTATAAACCACTTGTAATAAAAAAATGCCAACTAATATTTGTCCACTTTTAATGAAAAAATTATTGTTCATTTTATATTTGATTCAATGTTGAATAATTTTCCATTAAAAATGTCATTTTTACCATTCATGAGCTCGAAAACTAGTTGAAACCTTCCCACGTATATTTATTATACACAATTTGTACAGTTCTACAAAAACATTTATAATCAGGGTACATTTATTTGTTTCTTTGCCTGTTAATTATATGTTGTAAATAATTTTATAGTGGCTAAATTCATTTTTATAAAAAGATCAACATATTAAATGAATTATTAATTAGTGTAAAAGAAAATTTATAATTAAAATAATTATCGTGTTGAAAATCTATTCAGTAATAGAACTTTTGTGCATATGTATTTTTATAAATAATTTTCGTAAACATACGTATAATTTAATTAAAAAATAAATCAGTGTGAATATTTTCATAAACTGATTAATATTTAATGATATGGATTTGAA
>CP092095.1:14982228-15107228 GCA_029203775.1 Neoneuromus ignobilis | reverse complement strand
TTTAGTTTAAGTATTTCCAAAATAAATACTAATACCTTACTAAATGCTTTTTAATTTAATAAAATATTTTTTCTTATGTTTTTTTCGATTTAGTCCAATTTCTCAACATATCAATTTTAATACACACACAAACATATTTATATATATATATATATATATATATGTATATTTATATATATATATATATATATGTTCAGGTATATATTTACAAAACTAATTTTTTCAGTAATAATGAAGACAAGGTGTTTAATAATGAGAAAGTTTGAACCAAAATTTTTCTGTGCAGATCGTCCGTTTTTGTTTATTCTACGTAATGAAGAATTAAATGCTAATTTATTTATTGGGCGCTTTACAAAACCTTAGTTTTAAGAACATAATTAAATTTTTTAAAGAATCACATCATATGAACTATTTTATATATATATATATATATATATATATATATATATATATATATAAAATTTAACTTTATGTAAAAAATGTAGAAACTGTAATAATAAATGATAAAAGATACGTTATTTAGAATCAACGTTTATTTTTTCATGTTATTAATATATGAAGTATACGTTTCTTATTATTTTAAAAGTATGATTTTCTATTACACTGAAACAATTCAAGTACATAATTCAATATTGCTGTTATTATTCATATTTATTTTATCTTTATTAAAAGGAAGATATATATATATATATATATATATATATATATATATATATATATATATATATATATATATATTTATAATTTTGACTTTTTCAGCACAACCTATGGTGTTTTCCACAATGGACGATATAATACCTGTGATAGAATATTTCTATGCAGATCGCCCATTTATGTTTATTCTTTGTAAAACCAAATTGGATGCTAATATATTTATAGGCCGATATTCAAATCCTTAATGTATAAAAAATTAATTTTATTTTTGGAAAAAACGTACATTATACATTTTATATATGCTTTTGTTTATATATATATATATATATATATATATATATATATATATGTATGTATGTATGTGTATGTGTGTGTGTGTGTGTGAGTGTGTGTGTGTAATTTTTATTTTTTCTTTAAAAGGGGCGCTATGATGTGCAATAATCGATATATTTCAGCCAACATACTTCTATACAGCATTTTTCGTAACATTAAATTGAACGGTAATTTTTTTATAGACCGATATTCAAATCTTTACTTTAAAAATATTAATTTTGTGTTTGAAAAATACGCACAATATACAATTTTAATAAATACACACATTATATATATAATATTCTTTAATTATTATAAAAATGGTATAGTATAAATTAAAAAAATAATATATACACTTAAATTAATAAGTGAAATAAACAATAAAACATTTTATTATTAACCAACAAATAAAATATAAATGATATAAAAAAATACATGTTCATATAAATTTCCATTTACCTTCTTTATATTATTTTATGTAAAATTAAACACAATCTCTACAAAATGTTTTTCGTAATAATGCAATATGAAATTAAAAACAAAATTCTAATAATATATAGTTGACTTTCTGCCGAAGTAAACACTGAAATTTGAATGAATATTTAATTTATTGAATTAACTTTTTCTTCCTTAAAACATACCACTTTTCAATTTGTTGAGTAATAAAGGGGGTTAATATGTATATATATATATATATATATATATATATATATATGTATATGTCTATATGTATATGTATTTGCATAATTTTGATTTTTTTCAGTAGAAATGGTATTTTTTTGTGCAATTATAGAAGAGCCCGAGCCAAAATATTTCTGTGCAGATCGTCCGTTTTTGTTTATTCTACGAAATAAAAAATCAAATACTAATTTATTTATAGGCCGTTTTGCAAAACCTTAATTTAAAAGGTATAAATTTAAGTTTCGTATAAATCACATATAAATAATAATTGTAATATTTATATAATCCTTAACTGCATAGAAAAGCATGCAAAAATGTGTGTGTATGTATGTGTATTTAAAAATAACTAGCTTTTTTATAAACCATATAAATACTGTAAAAATAAAGTTTAATAAATATGTTATTTAGTAACAGTATTTTTTATATTATCAATTTGTAGGTAAACACCAGGTATATTTCAGTAAATATTGTTAATTTTTTTCATTTAAAAAAAAACCTTTATATTTAATACTTATATAAATACTTATTAAATATTTGATACTCATATAACTCTCCATATATATATATATATATATATATATATATATATATATATATATATATATATATATATATATATATTTTCTTCCTATTTGATATATTTTATTAAAAAAAAACATTTTCATATAAATTTCCATTTACCTTTATTTTATTTTATGTAAAATTAAACACAATCTCTACAAAATGTTTTTCGTAGTAATGCAATATGTAATTGAAATCAAATTTCTAATAATATACAGTTGACTTCTGCCGAAGTAAACACTGAAATTTGAATGAGTATTTATTAATTTACTGAATTAACTTTTTCTTCCTTAAACCATGTCACTTTTCGATTTAGTTGATTAATAAAGGGGGGTTAATATGTATATATATATATATATATATATATATATATATATATATATATATATATACGTATGTGTGTATGTATGTATACGTATTTGCATAATTTTAATTTTTTTCAGTCGAAATTGAAGCACGATGTGCATTTATACAAGAGCCCGAGCCAGAATATTTCTGTGCAGATCGTCCGTTTTTGTTTATTCTACGTAATGAAAAATTAAATACTAATTTATTTATAGGCCGTTTTGCAAAACCTTAATTTAAAAGGTATTAATTTTATGTTTCGTATAAATCACATATGAATAATAACTATAATATTTATATAATCCTTAACTGCATAGAAAAGCATGCAAAAATGTGTGTGTATATGTATGTGTATTTAAAAATAACTAGCTTTTTTATAAACCATATAAATACTGTAAAAATAAAGTTTAATAAATATGTTATTTAGTAACAGTATTTTTTATATCATCAATTTGTAGGTAAACGCCAGGTATATTTCAGTAAATATTGTTAATTTTTTTCATTTAAAAAAAACCTTTATATTTAATACTTATATAAATACTTATTAAATATTTGATACTCATATAACTCTCCATATATATATATATATATATATATATATATATATATATATATATATATATATATATATATTTGCTTCCTATTTGATATATTTTATTAAAAAAAAACATTTTCATATAAATTTCCATTTACCTTTATTTTATTTTATGTAAAATTAAACACAATCTCTACAAAATGTTTTTCGTAGTAATGCAATATGTAATTGAAATCAAATTTCTAATAATATATAGTTGACTTCTGCCGAAGTAAACACTGAAATTTGAATGAGTATTTATTAATTTATTGAATTAACTTTTTCTTCCTTAAACCATGTCACTTTTCGATTTAGTTTGGTAATGAAGGGGGTTAATATGTATATATATATATATATATATATATATATATATATATATATATATATATATATATATGTATTTGCATAATTTTAATTTTTTTCAGTAAAAATTGAAGCACGTTGTGAATTTATACAAGAGCCCGAGCCAGAATATTTCTGTGCAGATCGTCCGTTTTTGTTTATTCTACGTAATGAAAAATTTAATATTAATTTATTTATAGGCCGTTTTGCAAAACCTTGATTTAAAAGGTATTAATTTTATGTTTCTTATAAATCACATATGAATAATAACTGTAATATTTATATAATCCTTAACTGTATAGTAAAGCATGCAAAAATGTGTGTGTATTTATGAGTATTTAAAAATAACTAACTTTTTATGAACCATATAAATACTGTAACAATAAAGTCTAATAAATATGTTATTTAGTAACAGTATTTTTTTATATTATCAATTTGTAAGTAAACACCTTCTTATTATTTTTAAAACGTAATAATTTTTACTGAGATTAATTTATTTCAGTAAATATTGTTAATTTTTTTTGTTTAAAAAAACACTTTATATTTAATACTCATATAAATACTTATTAAATATTTGATACTCATATAACTCTTCATATATATATATATATATATATATATATATATATATATATATATATATATATATATATATATATTTACTTCTTATTTGAATAATATTTTGTCTACAATTTTGTTATATATAAAAAACAACAAAAATTATTTTCGCCAATTTTTGAAGGAAAAAATGAAATATTTCTGCATAAATATCACTTTATAATTGTAATAAAAAAACTGAATATCAAAAAAATAATGATTCAAATATTATTTGTATTTAAATACTCGCTTTCCAATATATATTTAAATATAAACTTAATTTTGTTAATACAAAACGAAAATCGTAGAATCTGTGTTTTAAATGTTGAATTCAAGCTATAAATTGGTCGCGTTACACATAGATAGATAAGAATAAATTAACAAATGTCTTTTATTTCATATTTCTACTAAATATATAGATGATACAAATCAAACTGAAGAATTTAAATATACATTTACTTGTTAACTATCATTTACTATTCTTCAATCTCATTAGGGCTACGTTATATTACTGGAATTCCTTTCATGTTTAACATTATAAATTTGTTGAGATTAAAATTAAATACGGTAAAGTTTTTAAAAATTTGTTTTAAATGAGTAATAAAAAATTAATATTTCTTAGTTATTCAATAATAAATTATTGATGGTTTCATATTTTAAATAATTCCTTAAGTTAAATAATTGTTCAGTGAAAGATTTATTGTATTGTTGTGTATTTATATTTCTTTAATTTACATCATGTTGAATAAGAGGTAAGTAAATTTACTTTAAAATTATTTCATTGTATACATTTTGAATTGTGATTTTTTTCATTATTTTTTGACCATTATTGTCATATTTTATGACAAATCATTATTTTAAGAATTTTTATACATTATATTGAAATTAAATTTAGATTTAATAAAATATGAAAAAAAACATTTAAAATAGCGAAAAGTACGTAAATATTAACATTCTTTTTTTCTTTTTAATTTAAAATTGTATAAAATTTTTAATATGTAAAATGATTATAAGAAAGATTCAGTGATGTTATTTTATTTTTTAAAATATATTTGTTATTTAATTTTATTAATACGAAATAAATTTTAATAATAAACCATACTTTTATTTATGTTTTTTGTTATTTGATTTATAAAAATGTAGGCATTAAGTTATATAGCAAAATTTAATAAATAAATAATAAAATAAACAAATTTAAATATTTTTAATTCTTTCATACAATTTAGTGATTATTTTTGCAAATTAATATATTTATATAATTATTCGCTTGAGTTTAATATTTACAAGAAGAATGTGTAGACTGTAATTAAAATTGTAATTTTTAATATTGTATGCACAATGAAACTATACATTTATTATAAATATAAATACTTTTAAAAAAAAAAAAAATGATTAAAAACTTTTAAAATTTTTCTTGTAGGAATAATTCTGACTCATATATAAAGTTTGCAGCCAACTTAATATGTTATGTACTTACATGTGCATGTAAGACATGTAGTTTTATTTCCTGTAATAATGTGAGTAATGTGTAATTAATATTTGTAATGTACTAAATGATTTTTAAGCAAAATGACCAGTGAAAAAATTGATTTTATTTCTTCAGACGGACAATATAAAGGTTACTAAATAATTCGCTATTTATATGTCTTGATATGTCAAAGATGGCTTGCTGTTGTCACTAAACTGTGGATTTTAGGAAACACAGGCCTACAAAGTTTTAAAATACCGAAGAAACTTAGTTCTAACGATAAAAAGGAACAGCTTGAATTTAAGAGCCTTTTACCAACTAGCGATAATTCTGACATAATGCAAAATAACTCTTATGGTAATTATAATTCAGGTTAGAATTGGGAATTAACAAGTCATGATATTAAATATTTTGAAATCAATGTTTTTTTGGTAGTGTTAATTCCAACTTATCATCATTAAATTAATGTTATAATAATATTAAAATAAAAAATACACATACTTGTGTATGTATACATTTTGAACTAAGTTTTAATTTGTTAAAGTAAAGTCTATATGCATTTTAAGTTATAATAAATATTTATTATTAATATTATTTTCAGTAATTATTCAAATTTGTTTTATTTATTTTTTTATATATATAGTAGCTATTATTTAAAGGAAAATATTTACATATTACATTTATTTAAAAAAATCTTTTAGGAAATGCTCTGCCATCAAAACTGAAACGTAAACATGTTTCAAAAAATACATCAGAACAAACTAATGCAAAAAGATTATTTATTTGTAAGTGTTTTTAAAAGTGTACTTTTTTATAAAATATTTGATATTAAAATATTCTTTTTAGATAAAGATACATATCAAGCTCCTCTTATTGATCCAAATTTACCACAAGAATTAACAGCTTTATTTCAACCATTATTCTGTAAATTGTGTGATATGAATCTGTCTTCAATATCACAAACCAAAATTCATTATCAATCTAAAAATCATAAAAAAAAGGTTAAGGCTTGGGTAATTGAATGGTCTAAAAAAACTGGCCAGCCAATACCACTAACAGATCAAGTATTTTCAATAAATGATAGTTCAGAGGTAATGAAGTCTGTTAAATGTATAAATATTTTGTTTAATAATTGTTTTTAACATTTTTTATACATTATGATATTTATTTCACAAGTACAAATGTATAAGAATTTTACATTATTTTTTTTACATGTAAAAAGATGCATTGATTATCATTAAAAATATTTCAGGATGATCCAAAATACATAAGGTGTGATCTCTGCGATATTGACTTTACTTCTAAAATGCATGCTGAAAGTCATTACATGGGGAGAAATCACCAAAAGTTAGTAATTAAATTATTTAATATTTAATTAATTTTTTTAGTTCAAACCTAGAAGATATATCTTGTATGAGCAGATATTTCCAAAATTCATGTTTTTCTAAAAAGAAATTTAAAGCAAGCACAGATGTTAATAGAATTGTAAACATATAAATGAATTCATATTTTTTAGAGTTCTTAATGGACAGAAAAACATGTTAAAAAATGGATACTATGATGAGGAAGGAAAATTTCATAGAACGTATGTTTGAAACAATTTAAAAAATATTATTTTTATTAAAAAATATTTTTGATGTTTATGACAATTTTAGAACAAAGAAAGCAGATGGTAGATTTGGAATTGGAAGTTCTTTTGCTAATAATGTTGATGTGCCAGACAGTGTTCAAAAGGAAGAAGGAGTGAATATTGTTGTTAATACCCAAGTTCCTGTTAATTTATTGTATTGTACACAACCTGAAACTAACATGAATAATTTACAAATGCCATATTCACCTAATATAACACAAAGTCCTTCATCTGGAAATTTGATAGGATTGTATTGTTCATATTGTGGTATTAATACCACATCACCTGAACAAATGGCATCACATTTAAAAGGACAGAGGCATATTAAAACTCTTAAAAGATTGGGATTAGAAGTAATAGGTATCCTTACTTTTTTGTATTTTTGTCATATTAGCATAAAAAAGGAAAATCTATGCATGTTTATGTACATACATACGTATATATATATATATATATATATATATATATATATATATATATATATATATATATATACATACATATACATATACATGTATATTTGAGTAAATAACTAAATTATGATATGTACATTTTTTCGTTTTAAACAAATTGTCGCATTTTTAGATAAAATTGAACCTAAAACTGAACCAAGTTTATTGACTACAGTTACAAATCCTTCAATTGCAAGGCAAAATAATTTTGTTGAAGATTATTCAATATTTAGAACACCCAGTGGTAATTATTATTGTTCCACTTGTAATTTATCAGTTCCATCAGAAATTCATTTCAAACAACACATTCAGAGTAAGAAACATACAAAAAATAAACATAAGAGCTAAATTTTATTGAATTGCATTTAGTTTTGATCATTTTATATTTGAGTAGATCTGTGTAAGACAACAATTATTATTGTGAATTAACTAAAATATTTCTTTTACATACAATATGATAATTTACTGATATTTATTATTATGTTTCTCAAAAAGTATTTAAGCTCAATATTTTTTAAGTGAACTATTTTAACTTGATTGACTAAAAATCTATGTTATATAATTTAGAAATATTTTTAAGACTGCAAATTAATTTGTTAAATTTATTTATTATTGTTAATGCTTTAAATAAATTCATAGAGTATATATTGCTTTTCTACCCAATTGATATTCATTTGTATTTGTATTATCTGAAATATTAATATATTTATAATTTTTATTTAATAATGGAATATTTTTCATACGTGATTATAAAATATATTCATATATAAGGTTTATAGGCATGTAAACTTTTTATTGTAAATGAAATAAACTTTTCCAAAAATTAATTTGTTTATAAGATTAATAAATATTGTAATTATTTATTTCATCAGCCCATATCAATAACACTATATTTTAAACTATTGATAAATTACTGTCTAGAATAGCATTTTTATGTGGGAGTCAAAAATGTTTATTCCTTAAAAAAATTATTCATTTTTTCAAATTTCTGAAAAATTATATAGTGTGACAATAGCGTTTTTTTAAAAATTTGAATAATTTTATACTGTAAATTATTAAATATAATTTATATTGCTAGATTATCATCATCTATGATGAAAAAAATTTTTGATTAAAGAGAACATTTCATCAAACAATAGTTTAATTAAAAGTATTCTAAGTATTAATAAAAGTAAACTTCAGTCTAACAATGAATCTGGATTTTACATTTGAAATATCTACAATAGTTCATTTTCAAATCATAGAGGGCGTTATACAATTAATATCTATAGTTGAATACAATATATTCCACCATTTCCTTGCACGAGGGTATTTGAACTTTTGATATATTTGATTAATGACAATTTTAATTTAATATGGCTCAGAGTAAATTAAACGATTTTGCTTCAAAACTTGGTCGCGGAGGGCCTCCAGGCTTATCTACAGGACTGAAAGCTCTTGCGGCTGTAGGTTTGGCAGCTTACGGAGTTTCACAATCTTTATATACAGGTTAGTTTTCAGTTAAACACTTTAATGAATATAATATAATTGAATTGGAATTTTTGGATTATTTTTGATTATTTTCAAATATTACTTACTAAGTTTATAACATTTAAACAAAGTTTTTATGTACCGGTTATTTTAATGACTAACCTAAAAATTAAAGCTTTTTACAAATGATTAGATATTTTTTTTATATATAAATTTTAATATGTATCATTTTGTTGTATCAGTTGAGGCAGGTCATAGAGCTATTATATTTTCTCGACTTGGAGGCATTCAACAAGATATTTTCACAGAAGGACTTCATTTTAGAATACCATGGTTTCAGTATCCAATTATTTTTGATATTAGGTTAGTAGTATATATTAATTCAATATTAAATTAATATTTTTATATTATTTATGTAATAATAAAAAATGAAGTATCAGATTTGTTTATATATTTATTTATGTCTTTAATTCATTGTATTTAATATTCTTATATTTCAATCTTTATACATATTTAATATAAAGATTATTTATCTTATTTTTTTTACTTTCATTTATGAGTACTTTATGACTATTTTATGTAAACATTAATACCACAACTTTTTCTCATAAAATAGATCACGACCACGAAAGATTTCATCTCCTACTGGTTCTAAAGATTTACAAATGGTGAATATTTCATTAAGAGTTTTATCTAGACCTGATGCATTAAGTTTACCAACAATGTATCGACAATTAGGTCTTGATTATGATGAGAAAGTTCTTCCCTCAATATGCAATGAAGTATTAAAATCTGTAGTTGCAAAATTTAATGCATCTCAACTTATCACTCAGAGACAACAAGTAAGTTTTTCTTCTATATTATATGTATATGTATTATATGTATTTTCATTACTTTGTTTCTTTTTTAAAATAACAATTTAAAAGAATGTTTTTATTATTTATTTGTCTTCAAGAAGTATATTTAACATTAAAACTTAATTACTTTATTGAAAGTATGATAAGAAGTATAAGTTTATATAAAATTTATGTGTCTATATGTAAATAATTTTATTTTATAGGTTTCTTTATTGGTACGTCGTTCATTAGTTGATCGTGCGAAAGATTTCAATATTATTTTAGATGATGTTTCAATTACAGAACTGTCTTTTGGTAATTAAAAATATTCATTAATATTATATTCTGTAAAATAAATTGAGTAAAACAATATTAAAATAGGCAAGGAATATACTGCTGCTGTGGAAGCAAAACAAGTTGCTCAACAAGAGGCACAAAGAGCAGCTTTTGTTGTTGAAAGAGCAAAACAAGAACGTCAACAAAAAATTGTTCAAGCTGAGGGTGAAGCTCAAGCAGCAAAAGTGATATCCTTTTTATTATATATATATATATATATATATATATATATATATATATATATATTTGTGTGTGTGTGTGTGCATATGTGTTCAGGTTTATTATAATTATTATTCACATAATGTTCCTTAATGTTTTGATACTTAGGTCAGGCTTGTTCAGAAAATCCTGGTTATTTAAAACTCAGAAAAATTCGTGCTGCCCAGAGCATTGCGAGAACAGTAAGTATTGTTTTACTATTAAATAATTTACATGTAAGAAATTTACTTAAACTTATGAATTATTTACTTTCTAGATTGCTAATTCGCAAAACAAAGTCTATTTGAATGGAAATGCACTAATGTTAAATATTCAAGATCCTACATATGATGATCTTTCCAATAAACTCAAAAGTAAGGAGTAGTTTTTAATCTGACTTTGTTTTTAATGGTAAATGTGAAAGTGCTAAATGCATTTAATAAAGTAGGGGAATGTATATTAAATATATCTTTGTATTTACAAAAATTTAACAAATAAAATAGTTACTTAATATGATAGGTAGTAAAGTTAAAAAATTGGTTCATTAATTAGCCTTATTCTCCCACATGAATTATAAAAATTAAAGGAAATTGTGCAAAATTTGATTTTTTAACTAAATCATTTATTTTTCATCAGTTCATAGATCTATATATTTTTTAATACAGAAATAGAAAAAAGCACATGTTAAAATAGAGATTATGTTGATCAATTACTTATTAGATTCATATTTTAAATTAAAAGCCCAGAAATTAAGTACACAAATCTAATGACATTGCACTTTACTTCAATCTTGTTTTCTAAGTATATTATTTTTGAATTATTTTTTTTTACTTTATAAAAATATACATCTCCCATTTACTAGCAGTTATAGAATTTTTTGTTGTTTATTTTTTACTATTTGTAGATTATAATTAGTTATTAAAGTTATCAAGTTAAATTTTTATATTCTTATTTTTTAACCTTATAAATTCCCATTTCCTATTTTTATTTAATTGTTGTTAAATACTTATGTAATTTTGAACAAATGTTATAGTTTTATAGTGGATTTGTGGGTTTATTTATATTCACAAATGATCTTAATTTAAAAAAAAAGAAATAAGGTGTTATAAATTTTTGTAATCGTATTGAAAATTCTGTATAAAAACAATTTCATTTTAATTATTCATTGATTGTTACAAAAATGATAAAACTTATATTCAATGTACATTAGACATCAAAAAACATTGTATTTGAATACATATGAACTAGTATTAATTTTTGAAAATTGCATTCAATTTGTATTATTTTTAAATAGAATAATGTTTAATAAAACTAACAAATTGTTTTTAAAAACTGAAACTTGAAATACATCAAAAATATATATAATCCATATAATAAATATATTTTATGATACAAATGAAATTCTTTTTAAAATAACTTGATAATATTTAGCTTGTAATTTTTATCTACCATTTTTTACTGAAAATATTCTATATGCCATTTTTTAAGTATACATTATATATATATATATATATATATATATATATATATATATATATATGTGTGTGTGTGTGTGTGTGTGTGTGTATAAATAAAGTAGTTTGTTCATTCATTATAATGTATAAATATCATTATAATTTATGTATAAAAATATTTTTCTATGTTTACTGTAACATTTATTTAAGAATGGCTATGTTTATATGAATGAACATACATACAAAATACATACATACATACATACATATATATATATATATATATATATATATATATATATATATATATATATACATACCTCTAAATATAAACATTAAAAAAGCTATTTAAAAAAATGTATAGTTATAAAATGTTTTATTTTTAATTTATTGTTTATTTAAGATTATTTTACATGAAACATTATTTTTCCAGGTAATGGTTTTGATTTAACAAATTTTGAGATACCAAACACTAATAAAGAAATTAAAAATACAGATGTTTTAAAAACAGCATTTAATACAGCCAACAAGATTACAAGCTAAAGTATAATGCTGCTAAATGATAAAAAGATTAACTTTAAAAAATAGTTTTATATAAAGATGTATTTCCAGTTCCATTTATCAATTGTTAAAAAATGAAATTATTTTTATTTCAGTCTAATTTATTTAAAACTAACCTGTCACATATTAATATATCCTTAATTTCAGATTTCAGACATGAAATGTTAAATTGAAGAACATTCATGAAGATTTATATTGAGAGTAGATAGACACACACACATATATATAAATATATATGTTTGTGCATTTTTAGAATGTATTAGATATTAATTATTAAAAGTGTGGATTAATAATGATGATTAATGCAATTTATACTATCTTTTAAAAGTCCTGTATTTTTGCTTACAGCTATAATTAATAATACTGTGCAACAAGACTAGTTAAATTGAAAATTTTGTGGTTTCTTTTTAATGACAAATTATTAATAGAAGTTTTAATATGCTGCAAGTTTTAAATGAAGTTGAATTTTTTTATATGAATCTACTATACACAAAGGTACTTTAAAAAAACATTTGTCCTAGAAATTATATTCATTATTTACAAATTTACAAAAAAATACACTAATAATCTTAAATGTACAATTTTCACATAAAAATGAAATAATTGTTAGAAAACAATATATATTTATATCACAATTATTTGAGTTCAAGAGCAATAAGTAAAATAAACATTACTTAGAAATTTACATTTATTTCAATTATGCTTTTATATTTATTTACATTCATTTTTATTGCTTTTATATAATGTATGCTACTTTATTTGTTTACCATTAATTTTTGATAATTTATCTCTTGATATTTTATCAAAGAATAATAAGCCAGCAGCTCGTTCTATAGTTTCAGGAGGAACCTATAAATAATAATTTTCTAAATTTTTATTTTTATGTGATACATACACACATATGTATACATATGCATTTTAAAAAAGGTATAAAATACTATATTAATTAAAAAAAGCTTAGAGAAGAAATGAAAATATAAAAGTGAAAATACATTGTTTATTATATAATGGTACCTGAAAAACATTTAAAGGTGTATTATCATCAATTGGTTCATTTGGCATTACATATGCTTCCATTTCTAATGCACCATTTTGAGTTTCACAAACTATTATTTTAAAAAAATGTGTGGGAACAGCTACATTATTTGCACCTATTACTTCATATTTAACATATAGTTTGCCATTACTTTCTTTACGAGGTAAATACAATGGACCAGTACAACAATAAACATTGGGATATAGTTTTGTTAATTTTCGAACATATTTTTCTAAACGATTCCATGAATGTCTATTAAATCCTTTTCCAACTTGTGGTGCCATATTTGACAACAGAAATGTTTGCTCTATGTGTTTTTGTGAGCTTTTATGATTACCAGCAGCTGCTAAATGTCCTCGATCATAGCCAGATCCTTTATAATCTGAATTATTAGATCTATAATATAAATTTTCATTTATTACACATGTACAGTATATATGCACACAAAATAGAATTCAATGTGATTTTATCTCAACATTTTTTTAATATTAATTACCTAAAAAATGGGTGTATACTTTCATCAGGCATAAAATCACATTTTGATCTATCTACTTCCTCATTGAATTTCACATTATCTTTAGTAAGATGTTCAAATACCCAATGCGCTACCCTGTTTCTTTTATCGTAACTTAAAACATAATCATCAAGGGAACGAATATTATCTAGACTAGGAAATCCATACTTCATTATTTGGGATATTCTGTTGACAGAGCTAGACTCTTGTTTATATGGTATCACAGTTGCTGCATGTATGATTCCGAAGAATGATAAAGGTAGAAAAAAATTATTATTTTCTAGAAAGGGATATTTTTTTTGTAAATCAAAGAAAATTTGTTTTCTTTCAAAATATGAGCCTGTGTACCAACTTGCTGTTGCAACACTACTTAATATTAGAATTTTTTTGAATCTATGCAACATTTTCAGTTTTTAAATTATTAATAATTTTTGATACTAATTTATAGGAATATATTTTTAAGCATTATCTCTTGAGATAATTATACAATTTAAATATAGAATATAATTAATGTTCATGTTTTCATTTATTGGATTGAATATTAAATTTAATATTTGTGCTATGATTATTTAACCTTTTTAAAAAATATAAGTTATTATGTAATAAAAATATGTTTAATGAAAATAATAACTGGTGAAGGCTTATTTATTACGGTATTTTAAAAATGAATTTATGTGTACATTTATTTTGGAAAAAAAATTAGAAGTTTAACTCCACCACTGGTTTACGTTGCAAAACAAGAATTTAATTGTGCTACACACATATACACACGTGTTTTGACACATAACCTAATATTAACTAGTTAGCAGTAAAATATTAATATCAGTGTTAAAATGGCTATTAAATTAGAAAAAAATTATAAATATGATCAAAAAGAAGTTAAAAGGATTTTAACTAGTGAAAATAAATTCATTTCTCATTTATTTTCTATTTTACCAATTCCCTCAAGTGTACAAGGTAAAATGTTTGTTTCAGTATAAATTAAAGAAATGTTTCTATTACTTCAAGATTTAATTTCTTTTTTATAAATTTAATATTTAAAAATTGTTATTCATTACATGTGTATGTGCACACACACACATATATACATACGTAATATTTTTTTTAGATGATTATAACAATGAAACTGAAGATGTAGAAAGTAAACACAAAAATAAATTTAATAAATTGAAAAAAACGACTAGAGCACAATCACTTTCTGAACTTCGAAACAGGCTACAAGAAATGAAAGAAAAAAAGAGTTTTAGTTACAAAGATAGAAATATGAAGAAAGGTTTGAAAAATCGTATTAAGAAAAAAACTAAAAAAGAAGAAAGAAATTTGAAACAAAAACTAATTCGTTCACAACAAGTATCAGATATAAATAGTGAAAATGTGGAAGATAAAAGAAATGAAGAAAAGAAAAAAATAAAAAATGCAAAACCAGTATTTAATAGTGAAGGTAAAATGGTTTTTTCTAAATTTGATTTCAAGGAAATAGGTACTAAACATAAAAAAAATATAACTGAAAAAGATCCTCGTAAATTACTTAAAAAAGTACAAGAACAAAAAGTGGCCTATAAAAATCTTGAAGAAAGTGGTCAAAAAGAAAAAGTAATGTTATTGAAAGAAAAAACAGCTTGGAAAAATGCTATTGCTAAAGCCGATGGACAGAAAGTAAAAGATGATCCTGATTTGTTAAAGAAAACTATTAAAAGACAAGATCAAAAAGTAAAACAGAGTAGAAAAAAGTGGCAAGCTCGACAAGAAAATGTGAAGAAGATGCAAGATGATAGACAAAAAAAGAGAACAGAAAATATACAGAAAAGAAATAAAGAGAAGAAGTTAAAGAATATTAAAAAATCTGTTAAGAGAGGGAAAATTATTCCAGGGTTTTAATGATAATTTTATTAAAAAATAGATATTTATATGTTTGTATATATATAATATATATAATAAATTTTTTTTTAAGTAAAACAGTCTAGATATTATAAAATATTTATAATAAGAAATATATTAAATGTACAGTGTATAATATTAAGGGAGAGATGCAGTAGGGATACTTATTGCTCATTATTTAGTTATAAACAGATCCATCATTTTTATTTAGGGTAAAAGTAAAAAAGATTAGTGTTTTTTCTTTTGTATTAATATATATGTATACATGTATATGTATACATTCATCATGGCTTAAAACAGTCCATTACTGGGTGAAAGCCTCATTGATTGTTATCATTCATTGGTACTTGGTTATACTCACCACATAGAGTAGGCAGGTTAATGAGGATTTTTATTCAGAGTTACCTTATGCAGATTTCCTCATCAAATCTAAAGGTACCCACCTGCCCTATACATCTGATTAAGGTTTGAATGCACTTCTCCCGCATCAAACGTAGTGATGCCTAGTTATTACGTCTTAGCCGATTTTCGACCGGCGATGTAGTAGTTTGGCATACTATGGATATTAACGTAAAAAAATATATATTTGAAAATTTTAAAATATATTTTTTATGTATTTTATTATAAATGAAATTAAGAAATTTGTAAACAAAAATATTGTGTAGATTATTTTCCAATGATAATTTTTACAAGTAACGATTTTAATGTTTTTCTATGTTGGATAACGTAATTTATTTTAAAAAGACAAATTATAATTTAATAGTGGATAAAATAAATTATATTTACTTGTATTTAATACTACAAAAAATAAATTATTCAATATTTTGTATATTTTTGGTAAAAATATTCGAGAATTGAATATGAAAATAATTTTATTACATTCTTACTGATACATAATTTGCATTTAACTAATATAAGTAGATATTTGTATAATATCCTCGTATGTAATTAAATATCCTTCACAATTGAACAAAAAAAAAGAATTTAAATTTTTTTATTCTTTTTCAGGTGGCCCAAATAACGAAGAATTTAGACGTACATTTATTTACTCTTTCAATTTCATTTAGGCCACCTATATAAGTGAATACACAGAGTAGAGTTAAATTTTATTTGGTGTAAAATTTTCTAATAAATGTTAATTTCTTTCTGCACCAATGTATAATAAAAGCTAGTAAAATCTTTAATTTGCAAATTGAAATCGAGTTTTATTTAGTACATGTTCGTTTTATTGTTTTCTTTAGAACTGAATTTAAAATTAATTATATGTTTAATACGTGTTTAAGAAAGTCAGTAGTGTGGATGTTTGTATTTGATTTGTTCAAAAAGATGTAATTAAATAGGAATGATAATTTTAAAAATGGTTCTTATATTTGTTTTTTGTCGTGTAGGTCTTTGAAGATATAAGTGATCAGAAACTCAATTAACTTTAGACATTTTTATCATCATAGTTATGTAGTAAAGTCAGTTATTCACGAGCGATGAACTTGTTAGTTTGTGAGGTATCAACGTTAGATAGTTTTATGTAATTCATTTGTGTAATAATACATTGTGAAAAATTGTAATACATAATATGTGTGTATGTGTTTTAATATATTTTTATAATATTACAAATAATTTCTAAGTGGTGTGTGTAAAAATCATCAAATATCGAATTATCAAAAAAGCAAAGATGGTATTTTAGAGCGAATAAAGGTATTTGGATTTTTTATTAAAATTATAATTATAATTTTTCATTTCTGTATATTTAATTGTAGGTGTATTTTATGTTTTTCATTGAAGTCTTATATAATTGCTTTTAATGTATAATTCAATGATTAATTTTAATATATATATATATATATATATATATATATATATATATATATATATATATATATGAACTTTTAATAATGAGATTGTATTTTTGACTAATAGAGATAAACGTTGAATAAAATGTAATCTTTTGGATTCGCTACGATTAAGATGAATATTGATGTGAATAATTACGAATAAAAATAAGTTCCTTACTTTAAATTATTTTATTTAAGTTTGCAACAAAATATGAACAATATATCAACATATACAATTCTGTATATAATAAATAATTGAGAATATTTGCTTGAGCTTAACTCAAATGAATTAAATTACGTTATAAATGATTTGCTAGATAATTCTTAACAGTGCTGAGGGGGATATTGCATAACACCTATAAAATCAATAAATTTGAGACAAAAGTGTTCTGACTCAACCATCATTTTAGCAAAAAACACACGTACGGGTATTGTGCAATTTCCATTTCAGCTGATATTTATAAAAGTGTAGTAAAAACTTGCTTAGAAGAATACTATTTTAATTAATGCAACTTACAATATTTAGGCAGTTATGTGTCATAGCACTTTTAACTTGTTAACTACCAGCCTTTCCGATTTTCATATACAAATCAATGTTGGTCCTAAACTTCTACCGGTGTAAAACAACACTCCATATTTTGATATTGAATAAGTATTTATATATATATTTTTTTAATTTTATTTATTTATTTTTCATTTAAGATAATGTAAATTGTTTACGAATATTTTTATTCATAAGATGTAAATACAATAAAAAAAGAACACAGTATCAGTGACGAGTTTCTAATACTGCTCTTATTAACATTAAAAGAATAATAGAAAAGAATAGTTCGTTTATACCCTACAATCACTGAATTTATTGATTTCTAAATTATAAAACTTTATCAGTGGCCTACATCCCAGTAAAGGGCTTGGCATCACCAAATTCGTATTACTCCAAGATTCTTTTGACTTAATATATCTTCACACTATTTTATTCAAACAACTTGGGGCTACACATTTTCTTTAAAAATGGAATTATATATATATATATATATATTTAATATTTGCAATATATATATATATATGTATATATATATATATATATATATATATATATATATAATTTTTTAAACCAAGACACAATCCGTTTATGCGAATTGACCCTACTTTTTTTGCTAGCAATATAATAAAAATTAATGAAAGATTTAATTTTTACAAAATTGCTTAAAACATTTCTACAATACCATTTTATTTTAATTATTTTGTTAATAACGACGAGTTTATAATTTGAATGTATATTTGCACGGAATAATGAGCATCAAAAGTTTTCTATTGAAAGCTTGTATATTTTAGCAGATATTTTTAGTAATATAATATCAAATATTAGTATATCACTGTCATATATGTATATTTTAATAATGAAAATATTATCAAATTACATGCGGATATATGAAATACTCTCGTGTATGACATTGTAATATTTAATAATATCTCAATCTTTTGAATTTTAGATGTTATTAAAATTTTATTCACTTTTAATACGGATTTCTTCATGTTTTTTGTTTTATTTCTGTTTAATAATTTGAGTTTTTTACATTCATTTAACTCATTCACATACGTACAAACTTAAAAAATTAAAAATGTTTTTATTATGGCACAGTTACAATAACAAACCAGTTTCATTTTTATCAAATAATCTGTTCATTTGATGAGAATACCACGTAATTAATTTATTAATATAATTATTGTTTTTTAGTTAAATAGATTCGTTTTAATAATTTTATAAAAGATTAAAAATGCAAGGTTAAAAAAATACAATTAAAAAAATGTTATAAAATATGTGAAGTCATAATTTTTACCAATATGATATATTTTTCATATATGTTTTTTTAATCAAAAATATTTTAAAAATGTTATTAAAATAGGTGTTTATATTGAGAAACAAACTGAATAAAAATAATAATAAATAATAATTTGATATAATTGACTGTTCTAATATATATATTTTTAAAAATGTTACTAGGTAGTGGTGAAATTTGTGTAACATTTTAATGGTAGGGAGATATTTCATAGGACAAATTGTATAAATTCTATTTTGTGTGTTTAATGTGTTTTTTAAATAAGTATGTATATTTTTTATTAAATGTTGTATGAATTTATGCAACCATCCACATATATATGTATATATATATATATATATATATATATATATATATATATATATATATATATATATATATATGCGTGTGTGTATATATATTGAAATTAATATTTTTATGTTTTATATATGTAAGCAAAGTGTTTAGAGCACAATTTTTGAAAATTCAACATTTTAAAAAAAATATTTGAATTGTTTAAAGTAACACAATATGTAAACTACAAATTATTAATTTCTTTCATATACATAAGTGTACGTGTGTGTTTATATATATATATATATATATATATATATATATATATATATATATATATATATATATATATATATATATATATATATATATATATATATATATATATATATATATATATATATATATATATTTATATAATTTCGTCAGTTATTTGCTGATGGATCTACTCATTTTATACTATAACCAATTTCACTTCTTATTCTTGAATAGCTTACATTTCTGAACATTATTGAGTATTAATACTGCAAGTGTTTATTTATCTAAAGGTAGAATAAGTTTTGAAAAAAGTTGTAGTAAAATAAATAACGAATACAAAAGCAAATACCTGAAAAAAATTATGTAAGGGATGTATAGTTAATTCTTTTTCTCGGTCTCTTTCATTTCTGCTCATTTTTTCTTCTTTTTTCATTACACACACACACACACACACACACACACACACACACACACATATATATATATATATATATATATCATGCAAGTATATTTTTTTACGTGAAGTCTTTTATATTGTTGTCAACTATATGTATAGATATTATTGAAGTTTTAAATTTAATATTAAGATATGATAACACTTACTATAAAGCACAATATATTGATGCTTGTTGTTATTCGATAATGATAAAATGGTTTGATATTGAAATTAATGCCCAATTACATTCAGTAACTTAAGAAATAATTTATTGTGATTAAGATCTTTATATGTGAAAGTAAAATTTACTTAATGAAGGCCCCATGCTCTACAAAATAGTTGCTGTGCATGCTTGTGTGAAGTGAGCAATTTGTTATTCTTAATTTGTTATTATATAATTTAAGGGCAAACGAACGAACAATCATAGTAAAAAAAAACATATTTTATTTTGTCTTCGAACCGCTTACAATGTAAAACTCGACAAATTTCCCTCTTCGCATCAAACCTGATATGACCATTATTAAATTTTATATTAAAAAGGAGAGCTTAATTATCAATAACTATAATGTATCATATCTAATTTTCAGAAATATTCTCTTTAGATTCGAAACATGCACTAAAATATTACTAACTTATTTCAATCGTTTTTTTAACAATACTCCGCTGATGCATATTTTGAAATATGTATAACAAACTGCTTATATAGTTACTTTGGCGTTGTTGACTTATGTTCTATGTTAATAACAGATGCAAGTAATTTTTGGATGTTCTTCATAGCAATGCAAATAGTAATAATTTTACTGTTAGAACTATGCAAAGCTCCTGTACATCTTAGGATTAGTTAATCTGTTCACGCGTGTCATTGAAAAAACTGTATTAACGGATTACAAGTGAAAGATGTGGCCACTGTTTATAACGTGCACTCGAAATTTTTAAAGGCTGAATGTGATCTAGCTTCTTTATATACATAATAAGAGGCAAATAAGAAGCGTTCCTATATACAAGATATTTGTTATCTTTTGTTGTAAATAGCTATGATAAATTTCATGAAACGTAATATTTTAACATTCGAAGATCAGTGAAATCTTCATACGAGCTTAAAGTGAAACGTATTTACAAACTGGAAATATTAGTAATATTCGATAAAATTTCAATTTGAATGAACTTATAAAATTGTTAGTTAATTTGATAATTTTTTCATAATTCATTATTTCATTTTCGCAATCCAGTGCGAAATAATGTTTTTATTAATAAAACTAACTCTACATTTTATTAAAGTGTACTCGTGATAATTATTGTAACTTTAAAGGACGAAATATTCTACGATCATTTAGAGTATATGTATGTATGTATATATATATATATATCGATAAAAGACTTTTTTTTCTTTTAAATAAGTAATAAAATATTAATTTTTATTATTATGCTTACAATTGATTTCAAATTGTTAACCTATAAATTTGCGAAATTCACTATCTACAGATATTGTTTCAAAACTGCTTTATATTCGGTTGAGGCTGAGACATCAGCATAAATTTAACAAATAGCACCTCCGACTGAAAGAACGGACAGTCGATTCCGACAATGTTATTACAATTGAATCGATTTTCAAAACCGCTGCAGAAATAATCGACCATCACAATATATCTAAGGAGCATTTTTATATAATAAATTGGCAAAAATGTATTAAAACTGATTTAGTATTGCCAATATTCGTTACTTACTTAATTGAAAACTTGTAGTAATTATTCTTTGTCAGCTAATTTCGTTACTTGGCAAATTTACTAACATATGTATCTTTATTGGATTATATTAATTGTTCAAAGTTCACATTTAAACGTTTTGTAAACTGTTTATATTGATTATAATTAATATTATATTTTTTTTTAATAAGAGAAAAATCGTAAATATGCATTTTTGCGTCTTTTGCACAAATGATATATGATTGTTAATTATTAATACTTATTACTGATACGTAGATATATTGTTTGAAATTTGTGATATAGTTATTTTTTTGACACGTTCTCAAGTAATGTGAGTTCCAGTATATATTTATAAATATATAGTAGTAGCCAATTACATTCTAACGTTTATTAGATACAAAATGTGCTATAAAATAACAATCGTCTTATATAAATATTTATTACTAAGAAATTTTGTAAAAGCGTGGTAAATATCAATTGCAATTTTAATTGAATATTATGTCGCTATGTGTTAAATGTTCGCAAATCAGTTTCGTTACTTTTTGCCATATTGTGTCGTATGCGTACGACATAATAATGATTTTTTATTATTTTTTATTATTTTTTTTTTGATATATAGATTCTCACTATAATCTACCCGCAGAAATGTATAAAAAGCGTGCATGTGGTCTACGAGTATTCATCAATTGAACAATATTCAGCGTGGAGGACGTTCGAGTCACTGAAAAAGGCTCTCACTGAGCAGAACGATTGACACCATGTGCGTGCTGCTATAGAGCCAAGAAAGAGTTTTTCTATACCCAATGTAGTCTGGCTTCATACCTGCACCGGACTGGGTTCTCCGCTTCGCTTTGTGCTGCCCGCAGTGACAATATGTCCCGATATGTCATCATCGGACGGCGATCGCGCATCGGGACTTTGAACGGCCGGCGATTTCTTTTTCGATTTACGAGTTTTTAACAACTCGGCCACCTTTTGTCACTGAATCTCGCAAAATGGCATTTTTTGTTGCGACTCTTTCGTTTCCGTTTCCGCATTGCTGATTTCGTCAACCTCTTTCGGGCTTTCAGCATTACTCAATCCTCCTTGCCCGCCGCTGATCGAGCCCGGCGGGCACATTGATTGTCATCTAAGCGCCAAAGTTGAGACCATCGGTGGTCGCGATGGTTTATTATCAAGGATTCGTTCGATTTCGGCCATTGTACCGGCAGTCAGTTTTGGCAACAACTGTAACGATTGAATACTCTCGTGTAGTTGTTCTACAGTAGATGCACCTAACAATAGACACTGCACGGATTCGTTCTTTAAACACCATGCAATGGCGAGTTGAGCTACCGAACAACCTAATTTTTCAGCAAGAGCGGCTATATCTCTTAGTTTATCAGCTTGTCGTCTAGCTTCGTCAGGTTGTTTGATCCATGCGTATCCCTCTTTACTGGTCTCATCTTCTGTCCAAGAGAACGAATTATACTTATTTTTAAAGCTGGACCGTGAAAATAAGTATGTACCACTATCGTCTTTTTGTGATGTGCCCATAGTAATTGGAGCCCAGGCCATCAGACCCACACCGATTTTATTGTATAGTTCTGGCATATATAGTTCCGTTTTCTCACGACAGAACATGTGATATTCAGCTTGTTCGACGATAGGAGTGACACAATTAAACTGTCGACAGTTTGTGTACGCTTCCATTACCTAAGAAGTATAATATACATTAAAAGATAACCATTATTATAAAAAAATACTACACAAAAACTTTATATTAAAAAAATAAATTAATTAATTCCCACATAGAAAAAGTATAGAGGAATAAAAAAAACATTTAACTTAATACAAATTTTAACACTAATATATACAAGAAATTTATTCATGCAAATATTATATATACTATTTGAACAAAATGATTTATAAATACACGTACTTCTACTGGAGACCATCTGGCAGTACCCCAGTACATAGCCCAACCTTGTGAAATGATGTAATTCATTGCACGAACCACTTCCTCCATTGGACACATTGGATCCGATTTATGTACTATTACCACGTCGATATATGTAAGTTGGAGGCGTGTTAAACTTGCTTGTACACTTTCAATTATGTGCTTACGTGAAAGTCCTCTTTCGTCTGATCTGGTATAAAAATAATAAAATAACATTTGACTTTCCTGTTTTATACAAATCATGTGTAAAGCATTAGGTGTTTATTTAAATTTTATAATTGAAATAGATCAGAATATACATTTTAATCAATGTAAAATTGTAAATAAATAAAAAAAAACAATTTATAGTTGTGGTGATAAATATAAATATATTACTTCGTGCTCCAGTAGATCTTGGTCGTGACAATATAGCTCGTTCGTTTCCATGCTCTACGTTGTAGAATTCTTCCTAACTCGGTTTCAGCTCTAGTACCTACATATATGTATTAAAATATAATGTTACTAATGTAATGAAAAAACATAAAAATATATTAAAGGTTATTAAAATTTACCAGTCTTATCAAAAAAAATTAATAAATTAAAAATATCGTTAATTATGTTAATATTTTCATATAGTTATTGACAAAAATACAACTATTCTTATATATAAACTTACACACATACATTTATATATATAAAATCGGTACATTACAAACTTTATAAGAGATTTTTTCTAATTATAATAAAAAAATTAAGTTCAAAAATGTAATTGTATATATTTACAATTCAATATTATTTTGCATATATATATATATATATATATATATATATATATATATATATATACATTCAAAAATTGTATATATAGTAAAATATATAAAAATTGAAATGTTTTGAAAATTTTAAAAATAATGGGTGTGTGCTATTTTTTCGCAATTGTAATTATGTATGTGCACATGTGTGTGTATATATATGTATATATATGTATATATATATATATATATATATATATATATATATATATATATATACTTATACAAACATATAAATGTGTTGTGTATATGGTTAAAAACAAACTACAAATTTATCCATATAAATGAAATTGTGGCTTTTGAACAAAATATTAATTAAAATATATTTTAAATAAACTATTATATTTTACAAAATTGATTATATTTTTAAAATTTATTTTTATTTCAAAAATAACATTTTTGTAAAAAATAAATGTAATTAAATAAGTCTGGTAAAATTTTTACTGGATAATTCAATAGATACGTGCCTAGTGATTTTACCGAGTTGAGGGGACCCAGTGTCCGCCCTAAAAATTGATAAGTCCATTTATTTTGTCAAGTTCATGGACGCCATGAACGTATTTTAAAAGCGATTTATTTATTCAGCGTTGCCTTCAGAATTTTTTAGAAGTTATATTATTTGTTTATTTATTCAGGATTAGTTAAGAATATTGTATGTTAATAGTTATTTTTTGTTAATAATATTTTAATATGGTTAGAAGAAACACTCAATTATAGAGTTTTAAAAACAGTATGTTTTTCGTCCTTTATATATATACATATATATATATATATATATATATATATATATATATATATATATTTATATAAAGAACAACATAATATGTTTGTGTGTGTCTAGAAATAGAGTAGATATTTTTTCAGTATTGAGTATAAGTTATAAATGTTTGTTTATTAGGATATCAAAGTTTGATGAAAATTATTTTTTTTTATTAGGTATTTATTTTTTTAAGAAATGGTAATTAAATATTAGTTAAATATTTCGAAATTATTAAAATGTTTAAAAATTATCATAATTCATTCTGAGGCATATCTTTCAATATCTGTTGTCCTATCTGTCGGTTTTATTACACAAGCAGTTATAAACAGTGTAAAAAAGAATTATACCGGAATGAGCCTCCGAGAGATCGAATACATTGATTCCACTGTCAACAGCCAATAGGACAACTTGTTCAGCTTGTTCTTCCGTAACACCAGGACCGAACGTAGGCCACGTGCCTAGTCCGACGCTCGATACGCGCAGGCCAGATTTTCCTAGATTTCGATAGCGCAAGCCCGGCGTTACGGAACCTTGACGCGCCAATTGGGATGGGTTGGCACCAGAATGCGTCAAGCCGGACAACAGCAGCTGTTCTTTGGTCGGTGCTACTTCACCGCCGAGGCCGCTCGGCGCGCTACCCGCGCTAAACTCCTCCATGCAGTCAAGACTGGCTATCGGTGCTCTGCAACTGCGCGGAACAAGTATGAGTGAAATTCAAGAGATATTTTCAGGACAAAAGTTAATCTGGATTTGGAGATTCGATTTTGAAACGATTATTTCATCAAATAAATTCACTTAATTTTAAAATGAAGATTGCAATATTAACAGTATTTAATGTTACAATATTATCAAAATCATTTATATATGATATTTGTAACCAATTTTACTTATTTAAATATCTTATATCTTTGTTTATAAACAAAATTCTCATTATTTACACATTTATTTATTAATTTTCTTATTTACGGTTTTATTTATTTTAAAAATTCAACTAATTGTTTTTTCATACTTGAAAATTTTTAAAATAAATATGACTCTCTTAATTAATTTAGATTTTCACTCTTTATTTATTTATATATATATATATATATATATATATATATATATATATATAATATGAATAAAGAGAACAAATTATGAAACTTGTTATCTATTCCTCTGTTTCGTATTTGATGACAATTTATCTTAATATTTTAAAAAACACACGACATGGATTCAAATCCATACATATGTCAGAAATGTTTTATTTAATAACTGAAAAATACTTGCTTGTGCTAATAGAGAAAGTGGAAAATGAACAGGTAAATAATTATTAATAAAATTTTGTTTTACTAGAACATTCATATATCGTACTCGATTTATTCTGTAAATATTCATTTGAGGAAAAGGAAGTAAAATATATAAAGAAATTTCGAAATAAAATGTTTTTTCACTGTATATTATATTTTTTAAAGATTATTTAAAAATAGAATTAAGGTGTAATTTCCTGTATTTTTGAATATGAAAATATGCATTTATATTTATACTAATTAACAAACATTAACATTAAAGATTACCTATTTGCAATATGAAAATTTGCATTACAATTAAAATAAATATTAGTATAATAAAGGCAATAATTAGTTATATACTTGGATTCGATCGTAACAAAATAATTTCTTAAGATATAAATCCAATTCATGATTTTTTTATAACAAAAATTAATTTTCATTTAAAAAACATTATTACTAGTTAATTTATTTTCAGTGCTAGAAACAGAGTATTATAGAATTACAATCAAAAAAATAATTAATTAAATATTATGAATAAAAAATGCATTACATTGTGAGATATTTGGTGACATTAGTTATTTGCATTTAATTAAATATTCAGACATTAAAATTATTTAAAAGGCAAGTACGTTTAATAAAAAAAGCATATCTATATTAAAAGTCTTAACATTACATATTATCAAATTATTTTTGTTCAGTATTACATTCATGCGGCAATAAAAAAAATTTTTGCGTGTTTGGTGATTTTTTTTGTTCTAAATATATGTAGGTTCATATTTATGGTTGCAATGTTATAATTAAATATTTTTGTTAATAACACTCAAATTATTCATAAACACAAATAAAATTTGTTTTGAATATTTAGTTAAAAAAATCGATATTATAAAATATTTATATCATGAAATGTTATTGGGATATTTTGTGTAATTCACAATGATTATTATTTTAGTAATGAGTTGTTTATGGTTTATTGTTATAAACATATACATACATACATACATAGATATATACATATATATATATATATATATATATATATATATATATATATGTATATATGCAAAGATAGCCGTAAAATAATTTACTTACATTATGAATATAAATTCAATGTATATAATATTTTTTTATTTTATTATGTATTTAATTGTACTTTAAAAGAATAATAATTTAGATATTTATTCTAAATTTATTTAACGCTGATTATTTACAATTTATCATTTACAATTTATAATAAAAACTAAAATTGTGTTTCTAATGAAATTCTATTATAACGACTGCTACAGATATTATTATATTTCATAAAAAATATTTATTATATATAAAAAATATATATATATATAAAATCAAATTTTAAATTTAGATCCATTTGGTTGTATAACAAATTATAAATATTTTTCATTTTTGTTAAAAAAATCGTACAACATAAATTGTTATTTATGTTAGTACAGATATAATAAATTGTTACATTTATCATATAGTATGTACGACAAAAATATAAACAAAAAGCACAAATATCGATACGAACTGACTTTATACATTAGTCAAATATAAAGCTCTTATTTTTTTTAAAACAAATCAGTACACTAATACTTGTGTGCGTTTATATATAAACACTGAATTAATTGTAACTTAAAAAATCTTTTCAAAGATGTTAGTACTTACACAATTTTTTAAAATGATCGGAGTTTGAATTAAAAAGTATTACATTGATTTATTTTTACTTACATGAAACTAAGAACATAGTTAAAAATATCTGTCTAGAAGTCAAGTTGAAACACAACTAGTTTTAAATTGCCAATTGACTCTAATTTATATACACATTGCAGTTTAATGATTTCAATGTGAAGTTTTAAATTATTTTAATGATATTTTGACACCGTGTACAAATTTTAGAAGTAGGTTTTTTAAACGATATCTACATTAACATAAATATATATATATATATATATATATATATATATATATATATAATAGTATTAGTAGATATTAAGTACATTAATTTATTAATTATCTTATGAAAATGTATTTTATATATAAAGGAAAACAAATATTGATAAATAAAAAAAAACGAATAAATTTACTATATAACATTTTAAAAAGAAAATATCTGTTTATAATATATAAAAATTGATGATATCATGTTTTAAACATGAGTTTTCCCATCAGTAAGTAATATAAGAAATAAATAAACTATCAAATTTCATTATCTTTAAGTTTATATGAAGATGACATATGTGTCAAATTTGATTAAAACTCATTAGAGTATAAAGATTAATTAAGGAATATGTTTTCAAAATAAAGGTATGAATATATTATACAAAATTGATAAGATTTAAATATATAAAAAATATTTCGCAAAAGTGGATAAACAATGGGAATTAAAACAGTTAACAAAAATAATTATTTATTTGACAAATAGGATAAAAATTGCAACATAGATTTTATATAATGTAAAAATCATTTTAAGTGTAAAAAAAGGTTTGAGTTAAAATATATTATAGATAATATAAATAATATTATATAACGAAAATAAGACACTTAAAAAAATAAATATGGCAATTGATTTAGCACTATAGGTAGTTAATTTTTGAACATATAAATTACTATTGAACAAAAATTGTTGTTCAGTTTTGACAGATCCATATTTTTAAGGCTATATCATGATCACATATGTTATAATTTGTAATAAATTAATATTTTTTATTATAAAATATAGAAAAATTAAGATATAACAATAATGCGCTTTAGAAATGATAACATGGTTATAGAAATATGCATTTGCAGAAAAAAATGAACATTTTATTGGTAATTAACATTATTGAACATTGTGACTTTTGAACAATTTTAAGAATAAGTAGTTTTCATGAATGAATCTGTTCGTTATATCACAATCTTCTACAATTTTTTAATAATTGCATTAAACAAATTGAAATATAGAAGAAATAAAATAATATTGAATGAATAAATAACCACAATTAATGTTTTTTAATATTAACGATAAATACTATCCCCTTATATTAAGGTCCTAAAGTAGTTCAAAATTCAGTATTAAGCTACCTGAAAACGGCACAAGTGCTGAAACCGGTCGTGGTGAAATACATCAACACTAAGTCAATTTTAAACACCAGAAAGAAAGAGTATTTTATTTTGTTTTAAACTTGTTGTTTTGAATTTTTTTAAAAAAACGATTTTTTATATTTTTTTAAAATTATTTTTTCAGACAGAAATTCTTTCAAGTTTTAGAAATTTTATACATTTTTCTTAAAAAACGAATTAAATGTAAGTATTTTAACAGTATTAAAATAGGATAAAATATAAAAATATTTTGATATATTTGACACAAGGGTTGATATCAAAGCTAATTATAACATTTAATAAATTAAAATGTATCTAGTAAGTTATTATTTGTTTAATAGTGTTACCCTTTGTACAACGACATTAATTAACCCTTGTCAAATATGCCAAATAAGAACAAATTTCTGAGTTTTAATTATTTGATAATGAATTCGTACGTTATTATAAATTAATTATATTTTAAATATTTAAAATTGTTATCACTTTAATATATCGAATTTTATAAAAATTACATCTTGCATTTATCGTATTATTTGAAAATAAGTAATTCATTATAATTTGTTTAAATTATTTGCAGTTATTCGACTATTAAATCACTTTTTAGAATTTATTTATTTTATTGTAATAAGAGTGTCATTAATTAAAGGCGAAAATGATATTTTAAGTTGTAATTTTTCCAAAAAGCTTGATTTTTAAAAATTAATATTTAAAATAATATTTTTTTAAAAAAAATCTTTTGCAAAATTTTTTAAAACATATTTTATTAAATGTACATGATTTTTTAAAAAAGAAAACGAACGTTTCTTATACTTTACACTATTTCGTTTCGTTCATTCATTATTGAGTTTGAGTGTTTTATTTAAGAATATTCCGTTCCTTTCAATGAAAAGTACGAGATTCTACGTTTGCGAAGTTTACGGGCTCTTGGTTTTTAGCTTGAGGTGTTTGATTTGTGTAGGTATATTTGAGCTTAGATTTTAAACACGTCTCTACGTCGCGAACTGTGACATGGGTTAGGACAAGTATGGTTAACAACATTTACAGACGTATATGTGCTTCTTATTTTATTTTACTGATATTTTTATTTTACCGTGTTTTTACTAAAAAATATTTAGGAACTTGTTCGGTAAGATGAAATATAATGAAAATGTTACATTTTTTCTTATAATAATATATTTGGAATAAAATTATTATGTATCTTTAAAATTATCATTACATGTAAAGAAAATTCATTCATTAAAAATCCAATTCGGTGTTATCCAAAAATAATATTAAAAATAATATTTTTATGTCATTAAAGATGATCTTTTCTATTAATTTTCTATCTTTATAATTATAAAATATTATTTTTAGAATACATATCTTTCCAGAACGATGACGTTTAAGATTATTTTCTTTACACATCTTATTCGGGAGATTTCATTCCAAACTATAGTCATATAAAATTATAAATATATGATTTCAGAAACTACATCATTAATTATTATTACTGGACATATTCAATTTTAATAATTATAACAAATTATATTTAATTTTATTATAAAAAAACATTGTGGCTACTGTCCTAACTACAATTTGCTACAACTAGTTTTCAAATTTGTTCCCATTTCATCTACTAATTATAGTAATATAAAATTCAATCGTGATCCATAGTTATTTTTGAATTAAATACCGTGGATATTGAGAAATGCAAATAAATAGCATTTATTACCATGTTATTGCATATTTTATATATATGTTTTTATACTGTGGTTAATTAATTTATAATTGAATAAATCATTTTGCAACAACACAACATTTATAAATCTTCAACAATCACTTATTCATTTTTTCTGTCTAAGTGTATTTAAATGGTTATGCTATTATTTTCAATATCTGGTTTTACAAATTCATATAGTTTCCTTATTCATATTATTAGTTTTTATAATATTGAATTTTTAAAATAATAATATGTTCATAGAAATATCTATTGTTAAAAAGTAAACAATAAATATGGGTTACATTTATGAACTCTAATGAATTTAAATAGTGATTCTTTTTTAAAAAAATGTCTACTTTTTCAATCTGTTCATGTAATACTATTTGTATTTTGAATTTATTTTGAATTTTATATTTACTATATTTAGTATAATGTTTGAATTGCATACTAAAATTAAATGTCAAACAATAATAATTGTAAATAAAAACAATAACATTTTTAGAATAGAGATACCAGAAAATTTGACTATATAAAATGGAATAACAAGATATTGGATACTTAGAACGGGAAAGTTTTGAAAAAGGTTTTTATCCAGCTGTGGATAGAAAGAGATTATTGATGATAATAAATAAAAATATAAAATATTATAAAATGATATTTTCATTCCTTTTTTGTCAAATTTACCTTATTTTTTATTTATGTAGCTATCGATGTCACAAAAACTTGTATTTTATTTTGTAAATTATTAGAAATCCTTATATAGTATAGGTTAATTGAATTTAGCAAAAAAGGGGTTAAAATTAGGGATTATTTTATTAATACAATTTTATATAGTTTAAATTTTTTGTTTTTTCTTTTGTTGTTGTAAATAAATATATGTATTTATTTCAACTATTTTGATGAAAGTACGTAAGTGGAATTAAATATTTTTTGAACTATAATTTTATTTGAAACTAACAGAATATAAAAAAGATAATTTTATAATGTTTTTTCATAAAAAACTTAGAATTATTATCAGTTACATGTAAACCAATTTTTATTTGCAAGATTTGAAAAACGATAATATATACATAGTTCAAAATAAAAGCTATTTTATAGTAGAGAATGTAAGTTATATTAACGTGTATAAATAATATATTCTAAATAGAAATTAATTTTTATTATGATTACACTTAAAAGTTATTAAACACAACTATATAAATCTTTTTACTTTACAAATATGTATATTGGATATACTTTATGTAACAAGTGAAAATATCTTAAAACGAAAAATTTTATATTCACTAGTGGATAATTTCAACAAAATGTTATTATGTGAGTAGATATTAATGTTTGTTTTGTATTAAATTAGTTGAGAAAATCAAGTTAGACTATGTGTGAATGTACACAAAGATGAACAACAACAAATCAGTGCTACAAGCGTGTAGTGCGATAGCAATATGCTTGTAATTTTTGTGGTTTGGTTTCGTGCCAAAACTTTATGAAATCCGTTACAAATATGTTTGATCTGAAAGCAGTGAGTGAACATTGACAGAGTTTAATTGCAATCATTCTGTTGTAGTCATATAGTTGTTTTTTTTCTCTCCAAACAACATTAATCATTCACTAGTAAATTAGAATCCCATTTGATAAAAACACGAAAGTGGATTAAACATATCCATCTCTCTCTCTCTCTCTCTCTCTCTCTCTCTATATATATATATATATATATTAATATAATCAATATCGTTTGATTTGAAGCACTGAAATAAGAAAGTTTTATAAATATGACATTTTCATAAAAACGTTTTCGTGTTAAGGGTTTTTTATTTCGACCGAATTTTGTCATTCGTAGAAATATCATGTGATTCAGATCTATATGTTTGTTTACATCGATCAATACACCTATTTTTGTACAAGAAAATAAGTGATACAGGGTATATTTGTATAGAAATTCGTGACATTGTTTGCGAAGTATCGGTCTTTAGTATCGTTAACATTTAATTGAATGCTTTTTAAGTTATCATTTTTAAGTGCATTTTTAATGAAATTATATTTTAGTTGAAATTTTTTTTCTAAGGTTATATATATATATATATATTCAAAAAATTGTATATTCTGATAGACATTGAAATTATTGAATTCAATAAGTGCAAGGCATTTTAATATTACTTATCTAGATTTAGTTTTCTATGGGTGTACGTGTGTATGCATGTATGTTACTTAACTTGAAATATAAATAGTATATTATTTATTTTAATTAAATTTTATTCATACTACTTAGCGATTAAAGTAAACAAGATTTAATTATTGAATAGTTTAATAAAATGTTATGATATTGGACGACAGTTAAAATTAATTTGCCACAATATTAAAATAAATAGTATCTGCTTGAACATAAATAAATAATATTTTTTTAAAAAAATACCTTTATTATATATATATATATATATATATATATATCATTGAAATACTTCTATCAAAAAAGTAGAAATTAAGTTTAAGTAATAATAAATTTAAATTGAGATGATGATCTTTTCAAATGAAAAATATTGTATATGAATCAGTTGTGATTATTAAAAAAATGTCACTTTGACATATATGTTAAATATTGAAAAAGTTTGAAACATTCTCTCAGGATTGGCGATATTCAGTTTTGTTGGTAAAAATGTCAAATTTTTTTGAACATCTATTTATCACTTTAATTACATTTATAAGCGTACATATGCGTGTTTTAATAAAACTCGCAAGTATACAACAATTAATGAGGACGCAAAATTAAATTTTTTATTATTTATGTTCAAGGTGACTATAGATTTCAGCGGATGATATTTTGTTATTGTCCTATATACGGTTTATACACAGAAGGTCAAAAGGTTGTTATATTTTGTTGTTGACAATAATTCTTTATCAAAAAAATGTTCATGTTTTATATTTTATTATATTGAAATTGATGAAAAACTAAAATAATATTTCAAATTTAAGAGATCTAATCGTTTAATTTTAGTGAAAAATATAAACGAGTCTATTTTTTATGATTATTTTTTCTTGAAAATAATTTCAATTATGAATAATTAAAATAATGTTTTCTAGTTTTGATTTCGAATGAAATATTTTGAAATAAATTAAAACTTTGATAAATTTTGTTAATATTTTTAGAAAGTACCAAAAACAAAAGTAATTTTATTATGCTTATTTATTAATTTTATATATGAAATGATATTTTATAAAACTAGAATATAAAAAAATATATAATTATTCAATGTAACTACTATATTTTTTTAATTTTAAATATTGATTATTTCAAAGTAAAATATATTCAATTTGAGAACAAGGACGATTGGTTCACTTGAAGGTTTGTATTTGAATTTTTAAAGCAAATATTGGAAATAAAAATCAATGGAATGAATGAAAATGTAATCACGTTATTAGAAAAGATATCATTGTGTGAAATGTTTATTGAACTTAAGTAGATTTCAATTCATTTATACAAATATTTACTTTTCATTAGTTTTACTGTATATATATATATATATATATATATATATATATATATATATATATATATATATATATATTAAAAATATAAATGCGGCTTTGTAAATTAAATAAATGTCCTTGTTCTAAATATGATTTTAATAATTTAAGACGGATACTTTAAATTATGTGTTTAAGTTTTATAGTTATTTTTAATTCCAATACATTTTTATTTTCATGTTATCACTATTTTCTACAAATTGATTATTAGTAAGAACATTGTATAGTTAAAGAATTATAATTAATATTTACTAATAAATTAATTTTAAATAGATTTATGTATATATTCTTATATAACAACTATCAATTAAAATATTAGAAATGAATTAACTTATTCAATAAAACAATATCATAAAATTTTTGTACTTTTAAAAAAATACAAAAATGGCGTGTTAATTTATATACATATTTCATTTAAAAATCTTAAAATCTTATCGTAGATAAGAAATAATGGCAATATTTATGTTGCATTTTCTTAATAACTAATATATGTTTTACATTTTAAAATAAAATAAATCACTTTAAAAATACTCAACACTTCACCCTTTCTGTAATTTGAAATAAAATGAATTAGTAGATCTAACACATTAAATCTAAACTAAATGTTACAACATTTATTTAACTAGATGAACTAAATACTTTTAATTATGATAAACTACGAAATAATTGGTTGAGTCATAAATAATTGTTGGTTTATAGAATGTAATTGTATCCATATTTAAGTAATAATACTAATTTAAAATCCCAGTAATGTTTATTTTTTATTGTATTATATCATCCTTTAATTTCTTTCTTTTGATGAATTCATTTTTAATAGCAAATAAAGTATTTTATTTGGATAATGTGGAATTTTATATCTGACTTATTATATGTTGGATTATGTTTATTTTTCAAAACACTAGAATAACAATAATAATTGAATTATTTAATTTGAAATGAAATTTAAAATATAGTTTTTATGTATTTTATCTATAGATATATATATAGAAATTTCGAAGAATACTTTATTTAGTAAATTAGCAAAGATTGACTTGAATGATGAATGAAGTTAGTAATGTGATTATTAATAAATAATTTTCATTATATTATAGAATTTTTTTACATAAATTGGATACATACAAAATCATTAAAAATTATTGAAACAAATACAGCTAAATGTTGCAATATGTTCAAATTTTTTTATTAATATAAACAATTGTTTATGACTTAACGTAATATATGTTTAAAATTCACTTTAGACATTCTAAACAAAAGTAATAAAAATCTACAAAAAATCTTTTGACCAAATACTAAAGTATATATCAAAATAATAAACATTTTTTACAAATGCACTACTCTAACTTACTGACTCCTTAGTAATTATAATTTCTATAAAACTACATCAACATATACATTTATATTTTTAATAGTATAAAATACAAACTAATGTAATATATATATATATATATATATATATATATATATATATATATATATATATACATGAAATGAATTAAAGTAAAAAAGTATTTTAAATTGCTATTTTAGTAATTTTTTTATTCAGTTTCTATATAATACAACAAATGGTGGATGAAAATATATTTTGAAGTTTTATGAAAAGTGAATTTTCATTTATTTATTTAAACAATATGCTTGGTAACATTCCAAGTATAAAATATATTTTAAACATAAATGAGTTAATGTATAAAAATGAGTTTCCTTGATGATGAATCATTTTCATATTTTTTTTATAAAGGTATTTTTAAGAAAGTTATGATTTTGTATTTATAAATGTTTATACATATATATATATATATATATATATATATATATATATATGTTTGATTAATTTGGGAAATGAAAACTACTACCTTTTCAAACATTATTATTTAAATATATAAACAAATTAACAATTATATTATTCAATTTTTATAAGATTTTCTTTTAGTTCCTATAAATTAATGAATACTTCAGTTTTTTCAAATATGATTTTTGACAATATTTTTTTGATTCATGCATTTTGAAAAGAACGAAAACAAGTGATATTTTAATTAACATAATAAATGATTAAGGTGATAATTTTCATTTTCTAAAATACATACGTTAAGACAAAATGTTTTGTAAGTCAAGATTATTATTTTTTTAAAAAAATGATTTCAGTAATTCTCTTATAACATTTTTTAATATAATATTTTTTAATATAATTCATGGACGATGAAATGAACAGAAAAAAAAATTATTAGTTTCATAACGTATAGTACTATATAATAGAGAGGATGGTTTAAAAAAATATTAAATTATTATGTGGATAATTTACTATGTATAAACAAATAATAATTACAATTTATATATATATATATAATTTAAAAATAGGATTGAAGAATAAAAATTTTCATTTAAAATCAATTTTAAAATGTATCATTTAATATTACCAAAGTTCAATGTGTTTCAATGTTTCAAATCAAAATTTGGTAATAATATAGATAGTCGGTTTAATAAATAAATAAACATATTAATAATTTATTTGAAAACATTATATTTTCTTCATTAAAAAATACAAGAAAAAAATATTTGTTAGATATTCGAATTGAAAATGATTATCATGATTTATGTTGGAAAAAAATATTGAGTAGTATATTTTGTGGAAAATAATTTGTCATTATTTATAATTAATAACTTTTAAACTATTCATCAACAATAGTAAATTCGAAAATGTTAACATAAATACTAATTTAGTTAATTTTTACTTTAATAACATTAACTTATTGTTTGATTTTGTTTAATGAAAAAATTCTTTAAAAAATAAATTTTATAATGTGTATTTAAATTTTTTTTTCAAATAACGAAAAACAGATTTTTAAAATTTCAATTTTATTTTCATTACAAATATATTGATATTTATTTATACGATTTGGTATTTAACAAGAAAAATTAGTAATAACATTTTCAAGAATGACTTTGTAATATGTAACTGTGACGATACTATTTATTTCTATCACATATTTTTGTAATATTTTATAGTCGTGTCCTTTAAAATCATTCTTGTCCCCTTTTCTGATTTCTATGCGTATATTTTTCATATTTTCTTGAATTAACCTTGAGATTAATATATTTTTACTTATGGATAGATATATATCTTTTATCATAGGAACATACGCATTGAAATTGGAGGGCAGGGGAGAGGGGTGATTCAAATAAATTTACTTGAGTATATTTATATATAATATTAATAATTTTTAACGTTGTTTTCTGAAATGAGAAAAGTATTTATTTAGTGTTGTCATAAATATATTTTATATAGCTTTGTGATAAAATCATAATTTAATTTTTTTTAATATATTGTACAGAGATTTTAAGTGTGTGTGTGTGTGTTTAATTTTGTATTAATTATATTAAAAGTCGTATATTTTGTGTATATTTAAAAACAATGTATGTTTTTATGGATTTTTTTTATCAATAATATATTATGTTTTAACAAAAAATTTTGTCGAAATACAGTTAAAATCAAATATGTAAAACAATCATATAATAAACAATAGATGAAGAGAAAGCTGTGATGCGTCAAAAGAATGTGAATATTTTTATAATGTCGTTCTGAATAATATTTCAGAATAAAATTTGTTGCCAAATCATGTGCATATTTATATACAACTACTTATAATCATACTTTGTGCATTTCTAATAAACAATAGGAAAACTTCCTACCGATATATCGTCGGTATTAGGTTCGAATCCTCGCTAGTGTTGTCCGTGTTGTTATTATTGTCATTGCTGGACAAACTGCACAGTACTAGTTGCGACATTGTCGATATTAAATGTCCACAGAAGCACAAAAAAAGACGTATCAACCTCTTCGTTGTGAAGATCAGTTTCGAAACCGTATTAATTCTAATGTTTGTATCGACGAATTTATACTATATTGCTTAATTCCGTGAGCAAATTCAAGCATAGGCACTCATCTATTATTGATAATTAGTAAACAGGGAATTAGTTAAGGCAAATAAGCTGTGATTTAATTAATTAATTAATACGTGTTAATCAAATACGTGTGAGTTAATAAATATGTTTGGAAGCATGTACGATTTAGGAAATTGTTATATAATTGATCCACTATACTCTGTTATTTTGTATTTAAAAAATCGACAATGTATGTTGTAAAATATGTTAAATCATTCGATAATTAGAAACTTTTTCTCGATGTACCAATATTTCTAATAGTTCTTGACATATGTATGTTTTCTTTGTTCACTACACTCATTTATTAACTTGTTTTAATTGACGACAATGCAAAGAATTAAGCTGTTAGCAGAGTTAATTGAAATTTGTAAAAAAATTATATTGATCGTTAAATTTATTGGTATGTTCATTTGTATGCATCATTCGAAATATTTAAAAGATGTGTCAATGCTTTATACGACAAGTAAGAATGAAATAAAATCGATTTTTAACGAAATATCTATAGAGCATAATTAATTTTTAAATTGAAAAATTAATAATATAAAGTTTGACGTCATTTCAAACTTTATATCATTTTATTGATCACGAAAAACGAACTGTCCGTTTTAACAGACTCGAAATGTTACAACATTTATGAAATTCAGTTACTAAAAGCTTATTTTTATTATCTAAATACTCTAAATTATAATCAATTAAACTTTCTAATGTCAATTACGTTACATGCAGACTAAAAACAAACATTACTAATTAGTATTTAACATGTAATATCTATTCTTATTTATTAGACTATTCTATTTAAAGGTACTAAAATTAATTTCAAATACTTAACAAAATGCCATCATTGAAATTGACATGTCAGTTGACATTTTTAATACTTTATTTCCTGAAAATATGTAAATATTTTTTGTACAAAATAATATTTTATTTAATAAATAAAAGCACAGATTAGGATAATTATCAGTTTGTTAATAAATATAATTATTGAGGACTGAAATTGAATCAATTACAAACTAATAGAAAATATCGAATTGAATTATTATATAGAAAATGTTAAAAAATTATCTAAATTTAAAATTAATAATTTTTGGGTTCGAATTGACTATTTAAATTGAAAAAAGTCTAAACTGATTTTAGTTATTAATATACATACATTATAAAGACACTCTTAGAAAATATGAAAAAAATATTTGTATTATGTGTAATAAAATGTAAACTTTAATTTCCGAAAAACATTTTTTACTCATCACATATTTAATGTTACTTTATAGTGAATAAAAAATTGATTTTTCGAAAACATAGTTTAACATTTGACTCATTAACGTTGTTTTTTTTTGGAAAAATTAAGAGGGGAAGTTTGTATAATAATAACAAATATTTTTTTATCAGGGAAAATAAATAATAAAATTGAATGTAATATTATAATAAAAAAGACGATACCCTTAATAAATTATATATAAAATATTATTATATAAATTTAATTGTTTTCACCTTATGTATTTACATAGTTGGCAATAATTTAATATAATATTTGTCTTTGTTGTTAAGTGTTTACATTTACTGAATGCTTTAATGTATACATTTATATCTTTCACACGGGACAATGAATTAGAGTTTATTTGATTTAAATGTATATTTTTTTCATTTTATTGACTTTCACCGATAAGCGTAAAATTGATTTTTTTTAAACGATCATGAGCGAAAAATATGTGTATACATAGATATTTATATATATTAAAACCACGTAAATTTATTTCTTTTTCATTTTGTTAAAATAATTTTAAAAATATATTTATGTTTAAAACTTCCATTAAAATATGTTACCAAACAAAGCGATGATATAACATCGAAATTAAACGTGTATATTTCGTTCGATAACTGAGCAATCATTAACCCGACTATTAATACCGTTTTTAACACGGAATGATAAACTCACAACAACTATTTAGTTGAGCAGTAACGAAAGAAAAAATCGATATCACCAAAACTAAAACGAAGAACTGTGATTGGGCCCAATTTGGCTATAAACGAAAACAAATAATTTCACGCGAAAAAATCGTAATGAACTTGTAAATATCACAATCGTTTTATCCGAAACGAATAATTCGTGCACATGAGGACGTAGTCTATGAACGGGTGCGGCGCCTCGAACTCGTCCACGAGGTCACTGGTTCGGGTCCCGGTGGTCGCGGCGTGCCCGATCGTGGCCGGGTCTTCTTCCGCGCTGCTAGAAGCGACAAGCGCGCGCGCCGCTACGCTAGTGTTGGTGCGCTCTCGTGCCACTGTGTGCATGTGTGGGAAGTCGGATTTACATCGTAGAATTAAGAAAAGCTCTCGATACAACGACAATCTATTGTCGAATCTAAGACGTTTGTCCGCTGATAAAAGAATGTGGATTTACGACACAGAACTATTCAGTTAACGTAGCACGAAAAAGTTCTTTTTTTCGAGACGAAAATCTTCGAACCGATATTGTTTCTGAACCAATTAACTTTATTATGATCGTAGATGTGTTTGTATCTTCGCTCGATATATATATATATATATATATATATATATATATATATATATATATATATATATATATATATATTGACGTGAAATTTAGATTTTATCGAAGTTTTAAGTTTCACAAAGAAAATTTTTATAAAAAAAAATTAAAATATACGGAAATTATTCAACTTTAGCTATATTTTTTAGATTATTCACATTAAAAAGGAAAATTCTTTTTTTATATTTTTATACATACTCATTAGTCAAAAAAAATAAAAATAAACTACTGATATTTTTAGATAATTCTATTATTATTTATATCAATTAATGAAAATAATTTGTAAATATAAGAAATATATTTAAAATAAAAATATTAATAGAAATAAACTGTAATTTTATAGATGTTCTTAATTTATACAGAAATAAAAAAGACAAGCAAATTATAAAAAGATGGATTATTTAAAAACAGTTTTATTTTAGAAAATATATAAATTAATTACTATTAATTTCACAATTTTTTACATATAGAATACAAATATAGTTTTCTGTTCAAATATGTGATAATATTTCATTTTTCTCTTCTTTTTTTCAATACCTTAAAATACAATAAATTTTTAAAAACTTAATTAGTCGTATAATGATAAGTTAATTATATTATATATATATATATATATATATATATATATATATACATATATATATATAATCTATGACGATAGAAACAGAAAAAAAATTGTAAATGTTTTTAAAGCTGAGCCAAAAATAAAAATTTGTTGAATAGAAGTAAAACATTATACTTTTATTGTGAAATCGATTAAAAATTAAATGAACTTAAGACCCTATTTCTTCGTGCATATAATAACTCTAGTGAATTTATTATGCAATGCGTTAAAAATTCTATTTTATAAAACATGTATGATTCATAAGATCTTATCGTTATCCCTTGCAGTAAATCAATATCATTTTATATTTTTATTTCGTACTATATGTATCATACATAAAGGTAGAGAGATTGATATAGTTAACAGTTAGATTTTTTTTTAAAGGTTACTTTTACTTTGAAAGGTTTTAATCATAAATCCTGAATTGAATAAAGGGTAGTTTCAAGTAGCTATTTTCTTAATAAAATAACATTTTGTGATACCTTCAAGAATTACAGCCTTAAAAATGATAAATTATTTTTCTCTAAACCTCAAATTATTATTCACCTTGTCAAAAATATTATTCTTAAATATGATGATAGTGTTACATTATTTATTTTAAAAATAAGAATATTATCTTTTTAACTGTTCATTAATTTTAAAAATTATTTATACAAAAAAAAATAAAAAAAAAAGTTTGTTTAAATATATAAAACATACCTTTATGTTGCCTTTGATTATTATTTTGTAATAAAATGTATACCTTTAACTTTTTCAAAACCTATCACATTTAATGATAAATCGTATAAAATACTTTTATTATTTTTCAATGAATATATAAATTTTCAGTACTTTGATCTTTAAGAGTTTCTGAAAAACAGAGTAGGATTTTTTGTCATACTCAATATTTGTAGCATTGTTATGAAAATCTTAAATTGATATAAAACATGTATTCGTATTGAATGGAAAAAAGTTCTTACAAACATAAAAATAATGATTCTATTTCAAATTGAAGTACACGTATAGAAATAATAGATGTGTATGTATATATATATATATATATATATATATATATATATATATATATGTATATGTGCTTTTTTATAATTTAACTTGTATGTTTATAGTATTTTTATATCTACAACAGTGCGTGCTTGAGATCGATCATTTGTGAAGTACATTTCAATAAACAGCAAAGCAAGTAGTTCTTGAATCAATACGGTTTTCATTCAGTTATTGTTTCTATACAAAGATTTACATAAACATGAGCATAACACATTTTAATTTTATGTATATATATATATATATATATATATATATATATATATATATATATATATATACATACACACACACACACACATACAGATGAGGTGGTTTTCATTTTTTCTTATGCTTATAAATGTTTGAAAAATTTTTTTCTTTGAATTTTTTAATGAAACGAAATAGAATCTGAGCTCATTTAATTTAATGACATAAATATATATATATATATATATATACATGTGTGTGTGTATCATTCGAATTGGTTAAAGAATTGAAAGACAATATATTCATGATAAAATGGTTGCTAGTAAAATGATAAACCATTCGGACTTTTGATCTAAATTCATTCGTTTCCTTTTTCCTTTCGCATCATTGGATATAGAAATATCTCTTCAATTTATAGACAATATTCTTACATCTATCTATTATATATAGCATATATATATATATATATATATATATATATATATATATATATATATATATATATCTGCTATAGACTGAGACTTTTTAAAAAAATCTGTTTTCAGATATTTTAAATTTACTCGATATTACAATAGAATTAATTTATTAAATATAATATTTGCATAAGTATATATGTAATTCCTTAATTTAATGTAATTAATTTCAATACACAAATATTGCAATGAATAATATTTTCTGGATCATTTATATATGTAAAAATTAAATAATTAACATATATGTGTATGGGTAGGTGGGTGTTAATGTTTTTTTCTGAGAAAACAAATAATTTAACTCTAATAAATTTGATTTGTTTACGTGGTTTATGAAAATAAATATTATTTACATATATATGTGGATATATATATATATATATATATATATATATATATATATATGTATATATATTTGAATAATTATTGTTTTTGAAAATGTAAATAATTGTTTTGACATTAACTGACAACTAAAAATAACAATCATTTTTAATCCGTTATTTTTCGAATCGCCTTTGTGTTAATTCAGTGTATACATAATGAAAATATGTGATTATTTTAATGGTCTGATAAATAATTATAGATACATCACGGATTTAGAATGTGTTGAAATTATGCAGATATCTTAAGTTTTTTAAATTAATAAACATATATGTTTAAAGTAAATAATATTGAAATATTTTCATTGATTTATATGCATTAAAAAAGCTTAAATATTTTATAAAAATTATTATTGACAATTAGTTATTATTGATAGAATAATTATAGTATATTGATAAAAATGTATTTTCGATTGCATTTAAAAATATTTATACCTGTCTATTCTTTATAAGAATTATATTCAATGCCAAAAATTGAGATTAATACTTTTATTTTTAACTTGATTTTTGAGTTTATTTTTAAACTGGGTCACACATCATTATAGTTGATGCATCATTTTATATTTATAAAATTAGTCATTCAAAATATTCATTATAAACACGTATATATATATATACATTTTATTTTCCTCAAATTATTACAATTTTCACTAAAGATGTGATTAATAAAAGTGATCGTAAGTGTAAATTAATAAATGTTGTCTTATGACAGTAATAAAGTAAACTAATCATTTAATGTAATTCACATAAAATTGATTTTAGTTTAATTTTTTAGACATTGTTTGTTAATTTTAATTCTTTACAATATATAATTTGTTAAATACTAATATTTCAATATGAATTCTGATTTATCTCTTTTCCAAACTCTACATCATTGAATACTGCATAGACTTTTAAAACGGTCGGAAATATCTGTTTGAAATAAGATATACTTTATAATTTGGCAAGGGTTCGAAATAGAATTGTTTTTGTATTTAAAATAATTGGAAAATTTAAGTATTTGTTATTCGAGTTCCATTTCAGATTGCTTTAATTCCATTGTCTAAATAATTTTTCATATATAAATATATATTTTACATCATTGATTGAATTTAATTAAATTTTACAACTCTGTTTCCATGAATTATAAATTTTTATTCATATATTAATTACAAATTTTAAATTTATTTAAATGTATACAAATACATATATATCGGTAACACGTGTAAAATCTGTAAGAGTAAAATGAACATTTCTCATAATTAATATGTACGTTTAAAATATTTTATCTATTAATTTTCGCTTTGTTTATCTATTAATTTTCGCTTTGATATTTTATTTTCAGTTCATTTAATTTATTTCGTAAAACTTTGCTTAATTCAATTTTATTCCAAATTCAATACGGACACACACAAACGTTCATTCACACACACAATATATATATATATATATATATATATATATATATATATAATTTTTCAGTTTCCATTAACATCCAAATTCAATAAATTTTCAAAGCAATTTAATATCATCAACAGTTCACACTCGGATTTAAAAGATATACTATTTGTTATCATGATATTTGGCGATACCAAAGCTTTTATTCTGATTTACTGTGGTTTTAAGAAAGCAGTTGAAACGCCTCTTTTATTTGCAAACGTTTATTTACGACTATATATATATATATATATATATATATATATATATATATATATAACTTTTATCAAAATAAAAAGTTTATTACGTTAATCCAAGTAATAATATAAAATATTGTATTTTTGGTTTAAAGGCTAAATATATATATATATATATATATATATATATATATATATGTATATATATATATATATTTATTCGTAATAAAAGTTTCTTATTTATAAAATATAAACTTCTTCTAATTAAAACGTACAATATCATTGATTAAAGGTTATGATTCTGTATAACATTGTGGTTTGTAATATAAAGGTAAATACTGTTTTGTATGTTGCTAAAATTATAAAATATGATCTCATATTTGCTTTAATTATATAAAATATTTTGAAAAGATTTTAATAATTATATTTTTTTAAAAAAATAATTAATTTATATTGTGTTATTTAACAGAATTAAATCTTAAAAAAAAATTGTATAAACAAATTTTAATAATAGATTAATCTATATATAAATATATATATATATATATATATATATATATATATATATATATATATATGTATATATATATATATATATATATATATATATATATATATATATATATATATATATATATATATTGTATGTTCAAATTGAAACTCACATAAAATAGACACATACGACCACATACACACATGAGTAATTATCATTAGGGAAATATATTTCTGACTTGTTTCAAACGTGTCATATAATTTGCTAACGATAATTTCTGTTTTATTTTCGAAACATTTCATAATTGTTTTGGGCTATTTTAAAGTAATAACGTCTGAGTGTGTTTTTATTTAAAGTTCAAGTGTATGTATATATATATATATATATATATATATATATATATATATATATATATATATAATATTTCTCATTCAAATTAATTAGTTTCTGATTTAAATTTAACCTAAAGTTGTTTACTCCATCGTGTATAAATATTTTATTTTTTTGTATTATGATTTTCATATTTATTTATTTTTATTTATCGGTATGTTATTTTTAAATAAATAAAAATATTAATAGAAATATAAGTAAATAGATTACAATGAGAAATAGTGAATTGAAAATAATAATAAAAACAGTAATAATATATTACTGAACACATGGAAAAATAAATAAAATATTTTTTATTATTTATTCAAAGTAAATTTTATTATAAAACATGTGAATATTTTTTGATTTAATTTTTGTATATTTTATAGACTAAAATGTTTTGATATATTTTGAAATTGGTAACAATATGTAAGTATCTGTATTTTTAAAACAGATTTAATATAACAATGTAGGAAAAGGAACTAAAAGCAAATATTTTTCTTTATTTTTTAATCTTTATTACTGTTGATAACATCATCATCGAAATAATAAGTATTTATCATATATATTGGAAGTAAACGTTCATAAAATCTTTACAATCTTGACAAAAAAATGTTTTAAGAGAAAACAATATTTTAAATTTCAACGACAGGCAATACTTTTGGATAATCTTGCTTCTAAACGATGTCTTTCCATAATGGCTTCATTTCTTGGCACGTAATTTTATGAAATATTATCTTATATGTTTTTATAATATTGATTTTAAAAAATATGACATGCATTTAATAGTATTTGAACAGAGGAGATAATAATTTTCATATTTTAGCTGATAGATTTTTTTTAACCACAATTTTTAAAAATATAATTAAATATTTGTTGTATTTTATAGTTTTCAATAGTTAAATCTAATAATTTCAAATAAGCAGAACCCTGACTATAAAATCTAGAATTTATGTAAAATTTGATATAAATACTGCCTTTTCTCTTGCTTTAAATACTTTTTTTATCTTATATTTAAAGAAACTATATAAATTAAAAAGTTATTTTCTAATTATAATATTTGTACATATTAAATAAATCAGGAAATAAAGTACATTTACTTTTAATTTTTTAAAAAAAATTTGTATTAATTTGATATGTGCAATAAATAAAATATCTAAATTAAGTATATATTACTAAAAAAATATTATCATCAATAATTGTGACAAATGTAATACCTGCAAATAAATGTGATTACATGATTTTATTAATTTATAATAAATACTTTTACATAAAATTGAGCACGTCTTTTCATGTAAATTTCAAAGTGTAGAAACTTTGTCATAGTGTAAGAAGTTATAGATAAGTGGTTTTCTTATCGCATTGTTGATTATTATGGATTGAGTTTAAAAAATGGAGTACGTTATTAAAAGATCGTAAGTACGTGATTAATTAGAAAAAAATGAAGAAGATATTTTTATAAGTGTTTTAAGAAGATATCTGTTTTAAAAATTTTAAATAAAGATTATTAATTTAGATAATAAATTCACTTTTTTAATCTTGAATTATAATTCTTATTTTTATATTTGCAAATATCTTCATATTTACAAATATTAAAAATTTTAATTAATAATTGTACGTAGTTGTAAATTACTAATTTTATTTTAAATAAATTTATTATTTCGTGGTATTTTACAATTTTTATATATTATATGAAATTTTGTTACATACATGTATAAATATAAGAAATCTTGAATACTTTTTACAGTTAAGAATATCATTTTATTTGATCTCAAAAATACTTTTTATAATTATAAATATCAAATTAGTTATTTTTACGTCTACATTAAAAGTATATACTTTAAAGTATATTTAGTATGATAATGTAATTAAAGATATATGTACAGATATTATGAGATACTTCATTGCACTTATTTTATACAGAGTTATAGTTAAAAGTGACCCTTGAGGTAATACATGATTTACAAACGAATATATAACAGACATATACTGAAGTTTATAAAGCTAGAGCAAATTATAATACGGAGATCGTTTCGTCTTTGTACCTCGGAATTGCACTATCTCTTCTATCTTTTAATTTATAGTAAACAGGAAAATATTCTAATTAATGTACGTCATCTTTTGAATATCGCATAGAGCTCTTATACATTTTGTATTAGAGTAAAAATTAAAGGTCTTAATATTTAGTAATATTATTTGTTAATATTGATTAAAGAGTATTTTAAGATTCGATGATTTTTAAATTAACTTTATTTTTCATATTATCATAAATAGTCCAGTTAAAAATCCAAGCATAAAAAGACGCGAGAGAATGTACGAGTATTTCGTTTTAAATTTATTAGTTTTATTTTTAAAATGTACTTTAAACGTAACTAAAAAATGTAACAAGATGTTAAAAATGTGTAAAAATAACATTTCTTAAATTAGTATCATACATCATTCATAATGATTATATTTTCAAGTCTGTCTTGTTCATGATTTTTTTAGAATAGTTATTTGTTTAAATATAGAGTAAAATAATTAAAAATAGAATAAGTATATATGAAATAGTGAGAAAATTGTAAATATTTTTAATATTTATTCATTTACAATCATGTTTTTTTTCAAAACAAATCAATTGATATTTTTGAAAAATAATAATGATCATAAATATATTTACAAATCATGAGTTGTATTTTAATAAAAAAAAGTATCAGTGAAAGTGTATTATTTTTAATAATTAATGTTTTTAATGCAAATTATTAGGAAATTTAATTTTATTAAATTCAATTTATTTAATAATAAATTAGTTATCATAAAACATATGTTATTATGTAATTCTTTAATATTGTAAAAAAATAAATTTCTTTCTAACGATTTATTTTTGAAAAATTGATTTAATGATTTTTAGTTCATTAAATAAAAATATTTTATTTAATTATCGATTTGTACTGTAAAAAAGTAAATTACACTAAAATTTCTAATCAATATTTTTAGATTATCCATCGATATTCTTACCTTCTTGCTATATTATCTTCTTATTTTTATTTGATTTTTTTATTTTTCTTTATAATGTCCGTAACTTTGATTTCTTTTTGAATATACATATGAACACATGTACATACATATATATATATATATATATATATATATATATATATATATATATAACAATTTTAGATTAACATAAATAATATGAATTGACATACACAAATCTACATATAAATTTTCGATGAGTCTTGTATTGTTGAAAATTATTTTGTACCATAACAGTAGATATATAATATTAACATTATTAGGAATAATTTATAAAATAGATATATGAGCTTAACAGTAATTATATTTCTTGTAATATTAAAATACATTTTGAATAAAATTTTGATTTGTATCAATACAAATATGTTGTCATTATAAATATAATATTTCTGCTAATAAGAAACAAATTTCAATGACTCATATTTACTTCATTCTCATCATGTGATAAGTATAAAACATATATTTCGTTTTATTGCCACCTAATATATGTATTCTTTTGTATATATGTATATTTTAGTGAAGCCTTGTAACAATTTTTCTAAAAGATTTTGCGACAGAAAACTTGATTTATTACAAGTGATGGTTTTATGCATATATATATATATATATATATATATATATATATATATATATATATAGAGAGAGAGAGAGAGAGAGAGAGAAGTGTTTTTGTATAATATAAAAAATGATATGTCTGTAATATGAAAATATATGTATGCGTATTAGCAATGCGTAAAATCGTATGACCCATTGTAAAAAATACTAACCCATTGCTCGACTTGGGTCAGTGCCAACAGATTAAACTTTCTTATTCTTTTGTGCATATCTTGATTTATAATATTACAATGAGAAAATCAGAACAATAGCCATTTTTAAATTTCTATTCTTTTATGATAATTCATGCATAACTATTTAATTTATTATTTCGATAAACAGTTTTATTTTTATCTCTTAAATATATAAAGTAAATTAAAATAATTATAATTAGATAATATTTTTTATCTTGTATATTAATTTTTATAAATGTAAATGTGGTTTATTAAGTTCCAAAAAATGCAAAACATTTTGATAATTGTTTTAATTTCTTTTTAATAAATTAATTATACGTCTTGAAGTTTGTATTGATGAAAGTCTATTAAATGAATAAAGATAACAATTTTCTTCTTAATTATACGAATGATAATTAAAATATTATTAAATTCATTTACTCGACAAGTAAAATTAAAAAAGCATATATATATATATATATATATATATATATATATATATATATATATATATATATATTAAAATGAATATAAAAAGGGTGTAACTTGTGATTTTATTAAAAAAAAGTGTTATAAAATATTATTACATTTTTTTAAATATTTTTTAAAATGTAAGAGTGAAGATAATCTTTCATCAAATCATTTTCTATTATTTTTTTTCAAAATGTTCGATGTGATTATTTTGGTAAATAAGTTAATCTTAAATGAAAATTATATAAATTTATTGTGTTTAAAAATATTAAATAAGTTTTTATTGTAGTTTTAAAATATGTCGATTTTGATTTAAAACTGTAAAAAATATAATACTTTTTGTAAGGACACTTTTTTGTAAATTTGATATAAAGGATCATTTGTGAAGATTATATTCAGTTGTAAATAACAGTAATGGAATAGTGACAACTATATTTATTTAAATAAATCAGTCTGATGGCAGGTACTCTTTTTAAAAAAGAACGATCATTTCTTTTGCTATAAAAGATGAATTTCTCAAGATTAAATTGAGAAAATAAATCAGTAATATTGAATTTTATTATAATTATATATGAAAATTCATTTTATTTAATTATGTGTTTATATATACTTATATATATATATATATATATATATATATATATATATATATATATATATGTATGTATGTATGTGTGTGTGTATGTATGTATGTGTGTATGTGTGTGTATGTATGTATGTATTTTCAAAAGATATAATAAGTATTCAGCTTGAACCATATTCGTTGGAATCACGTTTTCGGTTAACAGGTGAAGAATACGAAAACTTCCTTTCGAACAATTTATTTCCCTTCTATATTCGTTTGTACAATGTAAATCGGGCGCCCGAATGGCTCTCGATCGCGCGACCCACATTGGCGTCGCAGTGCGACGTCGCGACGCGTGGTCGCCGGTGCTGTGACGTCACGTACTGACGTCACACCACACGGCGCGCTACTGTTCAATACCAGAGGCTCGTTCGCCGCAGTGCAGTGGTGCAGCGGAGGTGTAGAAATAGCAGTTCTTTGCTGTTGGCACAGAACGTCCGATGTGGTCATATATCGACTAAATATACATGTGACTGTCTTCTTATATTATTTATGTATAATAAGTACGAATATATATATATATATATATATATATATATATATATGCTATATAGATTTGATTAAAAAAGCTCATCCTGTTATTAAGTATCTTTAAATTACTTAAAATATTCTACACTTTTTCCACAATGTAATATTTTTAGTTTTATGTGCATAAATATATATATATATATATATATATATATATATATATATAAATATTCTTTGTTATTGTCTTATTATTTAGCAGATTATTATTATTTGCCTGATTGTGTGAAGAATATGAATTGAAAAATGTATCCATTAAAAATATTTCATAATTTTCATTTAATTGATTTCAATTCTTTGTTTTTTAATTACAATGTTTATTTATTACGTAAATTGATGATTGTTTGATATTTAATTCATACACAGGTAATCGTCACACTTGAGTGAAAAAAATCTATCATATTATAGGCGCGTGAATCGATTGTATAAATTTAACATACAAATAAAAAATGATTATTTTTTACATATTTATTTATATAATATACAGATATTTTATTAATCAGTATATTTATTTTTTATAACTTGATATACTTTGCATTAAATTTAATAATTTTAACTAGTTTCATACATTTAAAAATTGTATTTTTAAATTAAAATTGAGGGATATAAAGTATATAAAGAAAATTCCAACATTTTCTTCATATATATATTTGTGTAGTTATATATATATATATATATATATATATATATATATATATTTGCAATAATTTAATTTATGTAAAATAAGAAAATTATCATACAAAGTTTATATGAAAAATTAAATTATAATTTAATTATATATTATTTTTATAGCTAGAAATAAAACCTTTAATTATATCTCTATAAATTGAAACATATTTTCAATTTCTGTGTACAATAAATTTTTGATTATTATAATTGCTTATTGTACCAATAAATATATTACAATTTTGTTTACAAAGAAATTTCATGTTTTATTTTAATCACACAGAATTTTTTTTTCGAAACTTTATAAAATGTCGAAAAATGTATTGTAACAAATATTTCTATGTATTTGGGAAGCTACAAAAATTGAATATTAAATAAAATTGACTGCGAATGATTTATTTCAATGGGCATATTACATTCATGACTCGATAGCTGTTAATCATAAATCAAACTTATGATTTATTAACAAAATATAAATTTCAATAAGAATTCAGAAAATGATTTCATACAAATATACATTTTATTAGTTCTAAATTCAAATTTTTGTGTCATAATTTTTTTTACAACAATTCAGTAGAATTTAATATAAAATATATGTTGTATTCCTGTATATTCTGAATTTTAAATAATTGTCAAATGTTAAAAATCGTTCAATAAAATAGTAAGTTTTATGAAATCGTCTAGTTATCAATATGTGTTAAAACGTAAGGAGTTTCAAACATCATCAATCAAAATCATTTGATAAAAACAATTCGCAATAAAATATTGATTAACAACTAGACAGAATGAAATAAGATATATAGAAAATAAAAGGTATTTGTTGTTTTGATGAATTTTTGACAAGCGTAAGTAACAAAATGAGAAATAAATAACGTACGTATATTGAAATTAATGATGATAAATATAAAGCTATATTGTATACGGTGGTTCAAATGAGACCGAAGGATTTAAACATACATTTACTTGCTAACTATCATTTACTATTCTTTATTATCTTTCTGTCTCATTTGAGCCACATTTTTATGTATATACATACAGACACAAGTATTTATAATATGATTTAATTATATAAAAATACAACAAATATAAAAAAAATATTTGAAATGAATATTTATTTTTCAAATAAGTTCCATAGCATACGAACACGAATAAAGTTTTCGTTAATTATTCAACGTTGGTTAAATATTGAGAGGATGTAGAATAAATTAACAGACAGATTACGTATATTGGAGACTTAGGAGGACCCATTAGCTGGAGAATTAAATTATTCGAAGTGATAAATTAGTTTAAGTTTCCCAGTGAAGTATCGACCGTATGTAAAGTAAATATAACCCAATTTATTTTATTAAAGAAATGTAAGGACTTTCATATCTGCGATATTAATTAGTTTAAATATTTTAGCAGAGTTTAATCAACTGTTATACAACTATTATTTATTATCAACGATTTGAAATAATGGATTAAGGTTTTAAAACTTAAAACGTTTTGAATAAATAATAAAGTAAAATTAATGAAATTAGCAATTGAAACTTGAATAAACGTTTAAAGATTATAAAAAGATCAATAATTATTATTATACAATTTTGTTAATAATATCAAATAAAGATTTGCTTAGAAATATTTTTTTTCTAATTTGAAAATATATATTAATTTTTATTTCCGTGAAAATGTCTATTCAATGAATATATTTAATAATTGATGAACAAGAGTCAAATATATTTAAATATTTGACATATAAACACATTTAAATCGCTATTTAATGCAATGTTCATTTCATTGAATGGAAAAAATGATTTAAAGATATTATACACGTTTATATACACACATACATTTATAAACATACACAAATGCATACAATATATATATATATATATATATATAATGTGTGTGTGTGAATCTGTGTGTATATTTATGTTTGTATTTGTATACGTGTATAGTATAAATTATGTATATAAATTATCAAACAATCATCTATGAAGGTTGAACCACAGCGTTATTTGAAAAAGGAAAGTTATATTTGAAAAATGTCTTGTTTCCGTGAATGTGTAACAGAAATTACCAGAACTACCAACTTATAAAAAAATTCTACTATTTTCAAGGTCAAAATAAGATGTAAATAATGAGCTTCGAAGTATATAATAGTTTTATATATTTATTGTTATTAATCTTTTATTTCTAATTTCTTTCTTTAAAATATACAATAAAAAATTAAAGAAAAAAGTATACCATATTATACATTAAGGAAAAATATTTTTTTAAAAATACCAAAATAGTTAAATTCGTAATCCTTATTTTAAATCAAACTTAAATTATTTTCTATTTCAATAAAAATAACTAAATGTTCATATATTTACTTTATATTGAATGTTTTAAAAATTTTACTTCAAACCTTATTTAAGCTTCCTTGAAAATAAATAATATAAAAATATTTATTTTATCATATAAAGAAATAGAAACTGTTTACTTCCGTGTTCATATTTCAATAGAATTGAGGTATTCAGTGAACTAGGGATAATAAAATAAATTTTCTTTAAAATGAACATAGAGTAATTTAAATTGCTCATTTGGAATGTGAAAACCATATTTTTTGTTTATAAAATTGATGAAATAGGAAATATAAATCATTTTATATTATTCCTTATTTATTTCATTTCTTATTTTTTTGTTTCATTTATTATTACTGACAATCTACAAATATATGTATTTATATAAATTAGTTAAAAGAAAACAATCTAATTGGAATTGATTCGTAAAGTATCAATGTGTATTTAGTATAACTGTACAGATTTTTAGGATGTTAGTAAAAATCGATTTCAATTTAGATTAGTATACACCTTTTTAGAGCTATATTAGTTTCGATTTCCTTTTAATTTTATTTGCCAACGGTTGTTGCTTCTGCATTAAGCTATTATTTGTTGGCAATTGAGTGTTACCTTTTTTAAGTTTTATAATAACTTTATGAGAATAATATCAAAAGAATCAAAGTGCATGTTGATAAAAAATAAATTATTGAATATTTTTATAAAATATTGTAGTTTAAAGGAATTCTTTTTTTGTTTTATTCTATTAATATTATTTTTACTTAATATTATTAACTCATGAATTTGTTATGAACAATTACAAATATATCATTTAATTAATTGATATTCATTTTGTTTCAAACTTGATTAGAATTAAAGTGATAAGAAATTACATGTTAATGTAAAATACTTTTGATTTGAAATTTAATATTATTATTTTTTTATAATATACGTTTCTGACAATTCAATGATTATTGATTACAATTAAAATTTTTATTGTTTAATTGAAGAAAAATACAGAAAAAATTCAGATAATAGGACAGAAAGTTTAACATTAAGTGCATAGATCTATTAATGAAATTTTATTTAAAACATATATTATATATACAATACATAGTGTAAACATGAGAAATTTCAGTGCTTTTTATAAAATGTGCTATATCACACAATATGTTTAACACAGGTGAATTTTACAGACAAAAAACAACCACAACGGTATTTATACCTATCGACATATAAAAACGTGGTATTTTATATTCAAAACTATGTTTACCTATTGTATATAGTAGACTGGAAAACAAAACTTTTAAATTCAATAGATCCCTGTACAAATATGAATCTAATTTATTAAATAATTACAAGCTAACATTTTTGTTTACACATTGTTTTATTTTTAGTTAATCCAGTTTTATAAAAATAACTGTCGTACATTCATTTCAATGCATCGCGAGTACTGAGTGACTATTTTCAGTGTCAGTTTATTTATACGCAATCTATGTATGAGTTCGAGTTTACAAACGTGAAGAAAACAAATATACTTTTTGTGAGGTTCAATAAAAGTCTATGACCGTGTTCGATCGATGTGAAAAGCAATTAAGACTAGTTTTAGAATAGACTGATCGAAATATTTGTAACCACGTTGGTGTAGAAATTTAGAAGTTTTAGTCGGTAACGGAAAATAATTTAATAATAAATTAACTACACAATAGAATTATTTTATTCGATTTTCAATACATTATTTTAAAATATGTAAAAGTTTTTGGAAGCATATTATTTTGTATATAAATATTCTTTAAAAGGGCATTTTAAGTTGAATGAAATATTTAAATTTATTTGTGTCGTTTTTATATCTTTTTAAAATGAGAAAAAAGAAAAATAAATTTTTAATATTTGATTAGCTCATATTAATGAATACATAAAATTATACAATTATCAAGAAAATTAGTTTCATTCTTTGAAGACTATATTTTACCTGAAGCAAGTACTATTAAATGTTTCATTAAATATAGTTCTAATTATTTAATTATAAAGCTTAAATAATATATCTAAATATCATTTACTATTAATAAGGATCAAATTAAAACTTTTTCAAGTAATTACTAAAAAATATGTACATAGATTGATAAAACAGATTTCATAGAATTTGTTCTAAAAAAATTAATGAATATAATTTCCATCTTCTATTTTATTCCCAAATAAAACGAAAACATATTATTGAAAAATAAATATTAACAGGCCTTTAATGTTTGAAACTATGTTCGTTAAATTGATATCAAACTATTTTTATGAGTCCTTTAATGTACATAAGCGACTGAAAAATTCTCTATAGAATATTTTAAAAAATGTATTTATATTTTTAGACCAAAGGATATTTTTTTCATTAATATCAATCAAATTAAAATATGAGAGTAGTTTAAATAATGATCTAGAGTATTTAATTCAGCATCGATAATTTAATTTTAGGAAATGATAAAATCATTCAATAACTTTAACTATTACAAATGTGAAGAGATATTTATTAAGATCAGCAAGAGGAGATTCTGTTCATTTTCAGTGTAAACATAATATTTTTATTGTTCTGTTTGTAACTTGTGTTCATTTTCATATTATATTGATGTAGTAAAAAAATGAACACAAGTTACAAACAGAACAATAAAAATACTGTTTTTAAACTGAAAGTGAATAGGATATATCGTAACACAAATGGACCGAGAGTCGAGAAATAGAATATAAAAAAAATATGAAAAGAAAATCCTGGATTATTTAAATCTGAAAAAGGATCTAATAGAGTTCTAATATCAAATATTATTTTTATTTAAAATCGAAAGAAAAATAAATAAGAACTTTCTTGTTAGTAATTTATAAAAGAATATTTTATCCTTTTTGAAGAATAATCGATGTTTCTTAAAAATAATTATACATTTGTTCTAAAAATAAATCATATATTTTTTTAAAGTAATAATTTAGAAAAAAATGGCATACTTCATAATTTACAAATATTTTATTAATGCAAAAAAGAAATACTTCGTAAATAATGTGAAATATGTATACATCGAAAGATGAAAAGAGAATCCGATAGCTATAAATGAATGCTTAGTGCAGTAGAATATTGACAATGTGTCACAAGTTTCGGATGTTTGCAATACAGTAAATGTAACATTTCATTATGAATGGAATGTTTCAGAGACATAATGAGCTTATTGATAACGTACTACGTACTGCTTTTTCCTTTCCTCTTCACTTCTCTGTTTTGTTTGACATATATATTGAATACAAATATATACATACAAATATATAATATATATATATATATATATATATATATATATATATATTTGCATACTATTAATAATAGAATTGTTTAACACGAGATAGTGTTTCTCAATTATGTTTTCATTTTTTTGAAAGATGATAAATTGATCTTTTAAGATCAAAAATAGAAAACCGCACAATACTTACTTTTTAAATATATGAAGTAATCGAAGTCCGAAAAAATTGTTATCTGCTCTAAATCAGTTTATACTTGTCCAACTTACATTTTAAACACTTAAGATTTTGTGAAATTCTAAGTATGCGGATGTATATCTCTTCCTGTATGTATATTGATAAAATAATTATATTACATTATTTTAAAAATATATTCAATAATTCAAAAATTTAGGTATTATTTTATATAAAAATAATAACAAATTTTAAATCTCCATTTCGTCATAAATTGATTGATTTTAATTTTTTATTGAAACACACTTTTTTAAATCAATGTAATTTTAATATTTTATGATACAAACTCTAAATTATTTCAATTGCAGATCATCAGCAATAAGGTAAACATTTATTGATTTCCCTAGTCAGTTGATGATTTTAATATTTTTTGTGAAATTGGACAAAAATATCAATCGAGCTGCATATTAATAATTATTATTGAATATAAAGATAAATGAATATTTTATTCATTGATCGAACACAGTGTTGAAAACTATATAATATCAAAATTCAATTGAAAAACATGACAGATATTCACGTCAAAATATAACATATGTAACATGTGCCTTGTCAAAAAATAACTTCTATCACAAGAGAAATGAATGTTTTTGAATGAATATTCTAAAAAAAGAAAGGTTTCACTGTTACATTCAAATTATAACAAATATTTTAGTTGTTGTTTTATATCTCTGATATATTAAATCATTTATTGTATATAATTGGAGATTTTAAAAGTTTTACTAGTTTCATATGCCAAAATACAAAATGGTTGTTTAGAAATATTTACTATATAATATTTTTTTCAACCAATCTTAGATCAAGAGTATTGTTAGTTAAGCATTTTTTGTACTTATTTAATTGTCTCACAGGTTTGTATTTTTTTTCTTTTGTAATAAAAAAAATATATTTCTCATCATTTGTTATAGTTCAGTAATAAATTTACTTTATAGTATTTTTAATTGGAATTTAGCCTAAGATGAAATTAATTACAAAAAATTTTTTTTATTCTCATGTAAAAAGCAATCATGTAATAAAAATTAAATTGAAAGTTATAAGAAAAAACGGTTGGCAAAGATTCAGTCTTTCATAGAGATACTTGTGGGTGATATATATTTTATTCATATAAGGTAATTCTATTATCTATTAAAAATCATTTGAAAAAGAAATTTAATAACATTTAAAACAATATTATTTATTACATTCTTTATACGATTTTTTGTTGTAGGCAATTGTATTAAAATTAATATTATTGTTTTTTTTTACTGTTTCCAACTATATTGAAATGATGAATTGTTATTAGATAAATATAACTGTATATATATATATATATATATATATATATATATATATATATATATATGTATGTATGTATGTTTGTATGTATAGATGTGTGTGTATATTTTCACAGATTTCAAACGCTTTTTTAAATTTCTAAAATAGATACATTTATTAATTTTCAATGTCTGTACTGTCAGGTATATTTTAAAAGATGAGTTTTTCAATGTCACTTTTAAATTTGAAGTTTTCTAAAAATATCATTTTAAATAGAAAATTTACATTCATCTTAAATATATATGAAATTTTTTTCATTCGTTCATTAATTTTATTCAATCGATCATTCCATCTAGACATATCAATTCCTTTGTAGTATCTATATTTTTGAAGTGAATTGTACGAGAATTTTTTTTTACTTTACTGTTCTTTTTTATAATCACATCATATATATATATATATATATATATATATATATATATATATATATATATATATGTAAATAAATCTAAATTGCATCATTATATGTATATATGAATAAATATACATATACATACATATAAGAGTGAGTATAAATTCGATATTTAATGAATACATAAATTTCATTTAATGTTTAATGTTAACTATAAAATCTATATATTATTCATTTTAATTAGAGTTCAGTTTTGCTTTAAAACGTTGCGAAAAGTGATTTTGAAATTCACCACAAATAACAGGTGCTAGTGAAAGCATTAATTTATATGTAAAGGAATTATTGTTAATTTTAGTTAAAATGTAATTTATGAAAATTAATGTACTATATAAAATGGACAAGTGATTTATAATGATTGTTTATAACAGTTATTAGTAATTGTTTGAAAAATGAAAGATATTAATTTAAAATATTTATTTAGATCGCTATTTACTTCAAAAGTAAAATAAAATATAATATTTTCATAATTTTTTCTCATTATATATATATATATATATAATAAAGAAATATAATTGTACGTTATTGTATACATATATTATAATTAAATATTAAATTGAATCATGATAAATATATATATATATATATATATATATATATATATATATATAATATGAGAATTTATACACTTGTATATTATTTTTTCGTATAATATTAAAATATTCATGGAAAATAATTAAATGCTGCTTATATATATATATATATATATATAAAGAATGAATTTTTAATGAATCTGATGATTTTATAAAGAATAATATGAAGTATCGTGTATTTTTGTTAAAAAATGAGGAAAATATTTTTTTATAATATAATATTTTCTCATTGTATCCTTTTGTTGTTCGATTACATTATATTACATTACACATATTTTCAGACAATCAATAGTGAAGTTATTGAACGACAAGTATTTTATTATTCAGTCTCTTTTTAATTGCATTTTATATGCATTCCTGAAACTAATATATGTATGTTTGAAATACAAATTTAGACTAAAAATATTATTTTTTATTCATGATAGTAACATTTCTTTAAAGTGTAAATATATATATATATATATATATATATATATATATATAAAATGTTATTATTTTCTAAATATTGTTTATGTTAAAAATTAAGAAAATTTAATAATCAATTATTTATTTATTACTTTTATTAGGAAATTACTTTGAAATAATTTCTACTATATTTCCTAATTATAGCAAGAAGAATATTGACCTAATGTTATGTTCAATATTGGTGAAATTTTGCTTTGTTATTTTTTTACTTTAATAATATCAATATATATATATATATATATATATATATATATATATATATATATATATATATATATATATGAATCCTCATTCTATTTTGAACTCTGAAAGTAGAGAAGAACATTTTACACAGTTGAATGAAAACGTATACTTGATATAATACTCTATAGCAGGCACATGAATCAACTTGCTAAAGTATATACAATGACATCGAAAGTCTAAAATCCGGAGCCTTGGGGTTTTGTTAGTTTGATAAAAAAAAGGAATTGAGAATGTTCTAAATGCTACTTTTGTTTTAACGATGTCGATAAGCTTGGAAAGAGGACAATGCTCTTTTACTATCAGATTAACGTTAAAGATACGTCGTTACTAAACGGGAAATGAGTTCTCAGCAAGCACTTTAAATGAAGAGCTTGCAGACTACTAGACACTCGAAGTAAAAAACTGCGACAATACATTGACTTTTCTTAATAACACTTACAATAACTTGAATGGAATATTATGGTAAGTTTGAATTGGTTATGAGACATTGAAGTTATCAGAACGATTGATTTTAAATATATATATATATATATATATATATATATATATATATATATATATATATATATATAATGTATTTAAATTTTATTTCATTTCTCCATGTTTAACAGATCATAAGTAATAATTTTATATCACTTATATTAATAAACAAATTAAAACCTTTTTATTTTTTATTTCAGATATTTGTTTAACAAGACTTCATTGCTGTAGTAAATGGTAATGTAATTCATTCTATTTTATTTCTTACTATTTCATTATATTTTTTTGACTTTTTAATTTTACACATAAATGTTTAATTGCATTTATTATTGTTGTATTCATGCCTGGTTATGACATATGACAAATTATATAATATTTATTTTTCAATTCAGTATTATTTTAAGAAAAAACTAGTTCAAGTATTATATTTATTTATATATATATATATATATATATATATATATATATATATATATATATATATATGTCAAACGTAGATAGAAAATGTTTTTTTGTAAAAAGAAAAGTACGAAATATCGATGATATATCCGCATACGTGCCAAGAAAGTACAAAAACAATAAAAAAACTTTCATCTGTATTCGTCTACGATTCAGATTTTAACTTACAGAAAACTCGATAAATGAATTGTACCATGTTGACTGATATTTTCAACAAACAGTTTTAAACACAAAGTTTTTAATATAAAACTTAAGAGATATTCTATAAAAATATTTTTTTAATATAATTTCCATCAATATTAAACAATAATATCAGTTATATGATTTATGTATATATAAATATATATATATATATATATATATATATATATATATATATCTTGCAAAGAAAATTGTTTATATTAGCTGTATGTTTTTAATAATATTTAAGAAATTATTTTTATAAAATAAAGGTAGCAGTCATATATCATAATCAAGTTATAAAAGTTAGAAAATTAATTTCTTACAATTTTATCGTTATAATAATATAATTATATATATATATATATATATATATATATATATATATATATATATATATCGTCACAATTTAAACATAGTAAATTTAATACATTATAAATTTGATGGATGGAATTTTGATAGAATTGTGTTTTCAACTAACATATTGAACTGAAGAAATAGCATATTCTTGGTACTGTCAATACTGTTCCATTGATGTGTGAAACGAATGTGTTTTGTAAGATAACACAGTAAATAGAATAACAGAAATGAATTTGAATAAAAGAAATGAACCAAGTGAGAATAAAAGACCCGTCAAATCAATACACGTATTGTACCATGAAACGTCAACATGTTTCATATTATAATCCATAATTTTCAAGAATATATATATATATATATATATATATATATATATATATATATATATAGTTAGAAAAACCAGTTAGATTTTTCTTAAATATAGAGTAATGCTTTTTATTATATTATAAAGAGTTATTTAAAAAATTTTTTTTGCTATTTAAAGTACTTAGTAGTACAATATTAAAATCTATAAAAAAAATTCTTTTAAGATGTAATAACTTTTTGATAAAAATGAAATTTACTTACTATATTTTTATTATATATATATATATATATTTCATCTTGTCTCAAAATGATTATGATTTTTTTGAAGATAATATATAAAAATATATTAAAAGTCAGAGTTGATTTGTTTAGTAAATGAATTTAAATATTTAAAATTATTTTAAATTCAAAAATTATATAAATTAATTTAGGAATATATATATATTTAATTTTTTTATTGAAAAATATCATACTTTCAAAATGAATGATTAGGAAATTTTAATAACAAATTCATAAAAAAAATTAATTTATACCATAATATATTTTATCATAACTGTATTATAATTTATTGTTTTTTTTTAAAAAAAAAACATTTTTTTAATTTAAATGAAAAAATATAGTTTATTTTTTCAAAAAATGTATTCATTTGTGTGTTCGTGTGACAATCACGATATTCTTAAATTGTTGTATATATAAAATGAAAATATCTTGTATATATAAAATGAAAAATTAGGTTAATACATAAAGTTTTTTCCTTTCTTACAAAATAAACTAATTTCAATTCTTTTTAATAAATAATGTATTCTTCTTACTTCATTATATTTTAATTTAATATAACAGGAAATAATAACATAATTTTATATTTAATTTAAAAGTTACTTACAAAAATGTAACTTTTAAGTTATTATTAAAGGTAACAAATATAAAATAATAAGAATGTTATTTTAATAAATAAGGTTAATATTATTATGTGGATTGAAATTTTAGTTTCAATAGGTAAAAAATATAAATTTATTAGACAATTCTATATTTTAATTCGAATTATTTTTTCAATATCTTTATATATATAATTATGATTAATTTAAACAAAATAAACTATATAAATACACATACATATATAAATAACAAAAAATAATTACGAATATTAATAAATTACTTTGTAATTTATTTGCAAAGTACAATATTTAATTAAAAAAACTTTTTTTGCATAATCCTTACATGTACAAATACAACGTTATAAAGTCTACATTTATTATTCCCTCTACAGCACCTAAAAGAAACTGAAATTTTTCGCTAAAATTGGCAACATTCCATTTACGTAATACCCCAGAAACGTGACAATTTACATAATTATGCTTTCAGACCATCTCTGCTTTTTATTACTTCGAGTGACTCCATATAAATTATCATTACATATGAAATTTTACAGAACATCTTATGTTCGTTTGATTATAGTTAAATATGTAAAATGAAAAATTGTTAAATTCAATAAAAAAAAATGTTTCGAAAAAGAAAAGAAAACATGTTCTCTTTACTTACATAGACTGCGGACTGACATTGGCGTCGAGACGCGCACGTTCCGCCTCCTCACGGTCTCGTTGGTGTTCTGAGTGGCGCTGTTGTAAGAGGTCGTGATCTAATTGTCGGATTTCCCACTGCTCCCGTTGAGATCGTTGTTGTTCCTGTCATATTACATTCATAATTTTAATATTTACATTAAATATATAGAAGTTTAATTTAAACTGTGATTTAAACTCAGGATGATGCCAAAAACGTTTCAAAAAATTAACAATATAATCATTTTTCTATGTTCCAATCATACATTCTCATGCCTAATAATTATATATTTTTTTAAAGATTAAAAACGAGGATTATATGACAGTTGACAAATTATATTCCAAAGGGAATCACTGCCACTATTCTGATATACTTTAAATAGTATGTGTAATATAATTTTTTTTCTGAATCAATATATATATATATATATATATATATATATATATATATATATATATTAGATAGATATTAATATTTAGTAATCTAAATATCAATTAATTCAACAAGATTTACTTTTAAAAATATATATTAACTGTAAAGTGAAAAGTTAATTCTATAAAAAAAACAATGATAATAAATTCGCTTATATATTTTATATATTTATTATCAGTATTTTTTTCATTTTGATGTTAGATCAGTTATAATAATACGTATATTTGGATTTTATCCTAATCTTCATATTTATTTAGGATAATGAATTATTTTAATATTTATATTTATTAACAGATCTTACCAATGCAGTAATGAGAAAATATAATTACATAAAAATGAATTGTGATTTACAAGTGATTTTTAAGTCAAATATGATTTATAAATCTCCTATTCAGTTTAATGTTTTTACAAATATATGTATTGTAAAAAACTAAAGTACAACAATCTCTATATTGGCCAAATAAAGATTTAAAACTGAAAATTCATAAATCATTAAAGAGAATTACTTTTTCAATAAATGGTAATTTAAGTAGATTTTTTAATTAGAATTTGTAGTATATATTTATCTGAATTATATACATTTTAAATGACAGTAACCGCCTCTCTATTCTTTTATTGCTATTTTATAAGTTATTGTTGTTAATGTAAAGTTATATTTAAATAATAGATTTTTTATACAAATCTATTCACTATTTTTACTTATTGTGTTTCGATAACAATAAAATCTTATTGAAACGCAAGAAAGTAAAATCAAATTAATTATAGAAATATAAAATCTTAGCTTGTTTGTCTACACTAGAACTAACAGAATTTCGATTGAGTATATATAAAAAGCAAAAAGTAATTATTTAATACATATATAAGTAATTGTTTAAGACTTTAGTAAAAGCTTGTAGTGTTGCCATAATAATTCTTTCATAAAATGAATTCAGGGACAAAGTACTATGCTTTAACTTTGATTTTTCTAACATAAAACGTATGTAAATAGTATCAGTGGAAAATTGTAAATATTTAAAAATTATTTTGATTTATATGAGTTAAGTTATTTAATTTTTATTTATATTTTTCAGGTAAAATAAAATTTAATAATTTCTTAATATAAAAAATATAACTAATACCCGACAAGACAGATAATTTTATAATAATATATTTATAAATTATACTTACTTATTTTGTGAATCATATGATAAATTTAAACTATTTTAGTAATATTAATAAATAATTTAAAATTAAATTCGAAATTGTATAAATAACCCCTTTAAAATTTTTACAAATAATACAATTGAATTATTTATAGAAAATTATTTTAATTTTCAATTTATTTACAATTATTTTTTTCATAAGTAATATTTGAATAACTAATATTAAGTTTAAATTTATCATCTAATTCACCCTTATAAATTGTTATTAACTTTCTTCTTCATTAATTAAATTCAAAAAAAGTCAAGGAAAATGTTTAATTATATATAGAAAAATCAAAAAATATATTTAGGAATTAAAAAAAGGAATGGGGTATTATTTATAAAATAATAATTATAAATTTATATTATTAACAACTAAAAAAAATATTTAAATTATCAAAACCAATATTTCCAATTTTGAATATAATTCAAAAAATTGAATCAAAATCAAAATAGTTTTGATTTAAATATATAAAAAAAACAATTCTCAAATTAATTTTAAAAACCGTACTTACACATCTCATCCATATATAATGCTGAATTTTAACAAAACTTTCATATTTAAAAAGAAACAGTGTATTTAATTTCGTGTAGCAATAACAACGCAGATAACAATAAAAAAATCGTTGCATGTAACTCGTTCTAAAACTATAAATAAATTCGTTTTCTAATAACTGTTATTGAATTTTTACTACGAAACAAATTTCAATAACAGTTTTATTTTCATACTACAAGCAAACTTTAAAACAGTGCAAAATTTGCAATATGCTGAAACCATTATAAGAAATTAAAACGTGTGTTTGTGTAAAAAAGAATACTTAAGCAAGGCTGTACATTAAAAAAAATGTGTCTCTTTGCTAAGCACACAAGTAAGCACAGCTCTCTATAGAATGTAACCTAGTAATAATATGTAACCTAATTGAACTAAATCTATTTCTTTTGGTACAAAATCTAGCTTCTATTATTATAATAATTTCGTAAATAAAAAAATACTTAACGATAATATTTATTTTTATAATATCGCTAAGATGGGAAATTTATTGAATCGTTTAATGTAATAATTATATTTTAATTTAATTATTTCAGTGTTAAATAAAACTATTTTTTCTTACTCAATAGAAAGTAACTATAAAAACATTATAAGAAAATGGCGCCAGCTACTGAACTCGTTCATGTAAAAAAACATGAAAAAAGCAACAAAAACCATTGTGCTTTAAAAGCTTCATAATCATCGAATACTTATAAAACTATCAGTAAGCGCTCGGACAAGTTTTTTTATTGTTTTGCAATTATAGTAAGCAATAAAATTCTAAAACGTAAATTGGTTTTCGCTATAGAGCAATATGATAAAAAAAGATATATCCATTGTTTGAAAAAACTTAATAAACGACGGTGTTATTACCTTCGTTTACCCTATATGTTGTTTAAAAGGAGATTTCTATTAAATCGGAGATGTGCTGTACTTAGACGTGTGCTGTGTGAAGCTGTGTGTCAAGGCTCCATTGGGAGCAGTGTAAAGGTGTGCGAAGGCCAATGATGGATCACTCGCTTGCTTACGGAACCGTAGGTCACACTTTTGATTCCTGTCAAGGGAAAATTATTTTAACATTTTTCAATGTTAAACTATATATATGTGCGGAGTTAATTTTCTACCATGGGTGGCTAAAACATTTCAAAACATAATTAACTGAAATTAATAGTTTGTTAATTAATTATATTCAGTATGTGTTTGAACTTAATTTTTCTAAATATTTCTTACTACTTATACATAAATAAACTAATATTCTAATATTATTTAAAATTATAATAAAAGTGTATACATAATATTTATGTGCATATTTAGTGATTAATAAAATATATTTTTAATATAACATATATTTTGTTATTAATGATAATGAATATTTACGAAAATAAAAGTGCTTTAAATGTAAATTATTTACATTTTACATAAATCATTCTTTTACTATATACATAATCATACACATATAATTGTTAACTTTATCTATTTATAATCTTTATATATATATATATATATATATATATATATATATATATATATATATATATATAATATATAATACAAAAAAAAAAAGCGGAAGGGAGTTAAAAATATATATTCAGATGATTCAAGTTCAAAATTGAACAGAGCTTAATATTTATGATATAATATTATAAATAAAATGTAAAATTTTAAATTTTAATAATTAAAAAAAAGGTTTTCTATAAAATATTTATTCTATTTAACTGTCATATTAAATGTTTCATTAAAATTGAATGGTATTAAAAAAAAAACTACTCACTTTAAAGTATAACGAAAATTTATTAACACTAGTAAACACAAAAAATACTTACAATTTCAATCAGAATTATAATTTTATCTATTATTTTTTTAAGAAAAAAAACAACATGAAATTCGTATTAATCTCTATTTATGTATCTTCAAAATATTCTTTTAATTACCATGCTATTCAAAATTGATAAAATCAAAATATAAAGAATTATAAAATAATTTTATGTAGAGATTTTATATTGAGATACTTTGATGTATGATAAAATGTATTGAATTTGTTTAAAAAAAATATCTCTTTAAGAGCAAGAGTAACATCATTAAATATTTGTATATAAATATGAAATGGATTTTGCAAAGAAGAAATTGAAATATTATGAATTCGAAATATTATTTCTATGTAAAAACCCTTTTGTACTCAAACTTAAATATTAAGATGAACCACTTAACATTTAAATTTTAATGACATATATTTGTATTTCAATTTATAATACTTGCAAAGCATTTTACATCAAATAATCAAGATTTCCATTCAAGTATTTAAAGAAGACAATAATTAGTTTGTAATCTTTAAAATTTTTAGCTTATGTTAAAACTAATATTAGTTCATACACATATATATGTATATATATATATATATATATGTGTGTGTGTGTGTGTGTGTGTATGTGTGTGTGTGTATGTGTGTATTAAAAATAATTTCTATTTTTTAAAAAAATATTAAGAATGTTGTTCGTCATTGTCGAGACTACTAGGTGTTTCTAAGGTAATCATTAAAAAATCTTGCTAAAAATATATTCAGATGAAATTTAAGTAGACTATAAACCGAACAATACGAGTAAAATTAAAAATAGTATTTCTTAAATAACTACAATTTTAAAACAAAGAATCGCGTCACAGATTAATTAGATTAGATTTGATTTTTTAAAAATAACAAAACAACAAAATCATTGCCAAACTTTCATATGTATTGTTGAGTAATTTCAAATTTCACATCTAGTTTTACATATATTTTATAAATGTGTTTTATTCATGTATTGTAGTTATTGTTTGATGATTTGTTTATGTTTTCATTTTTGCATCAAATTTCTTTACTATTTTTTATATTATCTACGGTTGTTTAAAATGCCATTCATGTAAAATCATCGATAATCACTTCAAGAAAGATTTTTTAAAATAATTTATATGCTATTAATTGATTTATTTTAAAATAAATATTATATATATATATATATATATATATATATATATATATATATATATATTACTCAGAAGTAGACTTATAATTGATAGCACATAAAAAACTTGTCACGTAACCGAATAACAAACAAAATAAAAAAATCTTAGACAGAATAGATTTACACTATTTTTATATTCCTGTATTTGAATTTGCATTTTGGAATAGTTATTTACATGAGAGAATAATTACAAATTTAATTGTAAAAATGAAAATTAGAGAATATTTTTTAAAAAAATATTATTTGTTTTTTTAAATAAAATAATTATAAAATTCATATATACTGAATTATTATTAATATTATATATATATATATATATATATATATATATATATATATATACAGAGAGAGAGAGAGAGAGAGAGATCATAAAAATTTAGATAAAGTAGACTATAAAAACAGTTTAAATTGATTCTTTATATTGCAAATGGACGAATGTGTTTAGAGTGAATATTTTTTTTTAAAAAAAAGAAAATGCATCAATTAAATTTCAAAGGTAATAAATAAATTATTGACATTGATATAAACAAATTTGTACAATATTAAAATAATATTTTAATATCGTACAAATATTAAATAATTATCAATGATTATCCATCTTTGTAATCTATCCTTACATTAATATATTATAACTAACTTGACATTAATAATACAGTATAATTAACCTTAATTATCAATATATAAAAATTTATCTCTATAAATGAAAACATTATTTAAATTAATTCAAATTCAAAGTATTAAATGAATAAAGCTAAATATTTATGTACAAAAATGATTTTAAAACAGGGAACGTTGTATGCATCGATGCATAGAATTAGAGGTAGTTATGTTCTGGAACGAAGCAATGGAGAGACATTTCTAGGCACTTCAACAATAAATATATCTCTATTGTTCAGACACTATATATAATTTAATAATTGTTGACTAAGTACTTTCTGTAATAGTCTAAGTACTAAGTATAGTGTAAGTACTTTCTGTAGAAGTCTTTTTGATTTTATTCTAGGAGGAAATATACCACTACACAAATCTGAATACAAACACACACACACACACACACACACACACATATATATATATGTGTATGTACGTGTGTGATTTTATCTTGTACAGTTTACAAAAAAGAACCTAGCAGTACCAAATATTTTAGATTATATTAACAAAGTTTATCTCGTTAAGTGGAATATCATATATTTTCGTATTTACCGTCTTTAGAATATTTTATGTTTTATGGTAATTCTGAATACTATAACGACTTTAAGAGTAATTAATACAGTGTTATCTTTTCTGCAGCCATGAACATTCGCTTCTCTCTCAAACTAGTAATTTCTTGAGAAGTGTAAATTATTATACGTTACTTGAGAATTAAAGGATAAGTAGTATTCAACAAACTACGGATTTAATTTTTTTAAAAAAAAAAAACTTATTTTGTAGTATTAAATACTTAAATTTTGATAATAATATATTTGATGCTTTATATGGTATGTTTAGATATGTAAGTTTAGAAAGTTCATGTGAAATTAAATAAATATTTAAATGTAAATTAATAATAGTAAGATAAGAGCTTTTATACTGGGTAAACATTTATTATTAATTCTTTTATAGATACTAAAAAATACAATAGATTAAAATATTTTAATAGAAATCAATAATTTTTGTTCTTTTTAAAATTATTCGGTTGGCATAAATGTCTTTTTGATTTTATTCGCATCAAGCAAAATCGCTAATAATGCTAGTTTTTTTGCGATACATAATTTGAATATTTTATGTTTATTTACATATAATAGTATTTAAATATGTTGATAATAATTTTAAAAATATAAAGTAAACAATTTATAATAAGTAATTTTAAGTAAAGGCACTTCACGAAATATATATTTTATGAAACGATATCGATTTATTGTTGTGTAATGAGAAATGTATTATGTTCAGATATTAAGAAAAAAATACAATTTTTCGATGAAAGAAATTCTAGAACTGTGGATAGGCAGAGAATATCCTTTGATATCTTATCGATAGCATCAAATACTTGTTTTGTATTGCGGTAGCATCTGTTGCCTACAATATGAACTACAGCGTCGATTTTTCGCCGCTACGTTTACTTTATAACACAAGAAAAATGGAATAGAGACCGTTCTTGTAAGCTACGTAAATTGTTTTTTTTTGCGTTCATCGTGCCATAAAAGGGTCACAAAAGAGGACATGTATTTTTTTTTGCTTGCCGAAGTTGCTGAACGGCAGTATTTTATAAACTGATAAATTTGTAATTTGTTTTTTCCACTCTCGCAAATTTTATTTTATGCATAGATCTTTCAATGATATATAACAATTTGTAAAATTTATTTCGATGTTATATCAGCAGGAACAAAACCTTTTTTTTCAAAAAACTAAAAAGCTCTTATGTGTAATTTAAATCCTAAAACTGAATAATAATACTATTTTACTATTATTAAGTATATTCATTAAATTATAAAATATAAAGTGTTTGTGATTTTTAATAATTTTTTTCTATATACCTTAGCAAATTCTAAATTTATTTAATCATTTTTCGCTGCATTTTCATTGAAATAAATTCCTAGTAAAAAACATGAAATTAATAAAACGTAGTCATCGACATCCAAAATAATATTTATTTATTAAAATATTACTTAATTAAATAAAATGTACGTAGATAAAGAAAATTTAATGAATAAGTGAATATACACAATACACCATTATTAAAATAATCAATGAGTTTTTATATTGGGATAATTCACTTTTTAACAAAAAATGTTCTCTAACATTTAAGAATTCTGAAAAGTATTTAATAATTATTTATTGTTCGTATTTATAAAAATATAATTTCTTATAGTCATTATTTTCAAAATTCCAAGTTGCAAAATTTCATCTTATAATGAAAGTTGTAGAAATAACATAGTTATTTTTGTTAATCAATTATTTTTTTTGTAATTAATGTAAGTTTTGATAAAGGTTTTTAATTTTTCCTAAATTTAAAGTATAAAAATTAGTACATAGATCACTTCTGCAATCATTTATATATATATATATATGTATATATATATATATATATATATATATATATATATATATATATATATATATATATATATATATATATATATATATATATATATATATATATATGTATATATATATATATATATATATATATATAATAACAATTGTTTTAAAATCCATTTTAAAATGTAAATTTATTTTCGTACCATTGTGTTTGTCTATTTACACAATTTAATATTTTGGCTCGAAGCGTTAAAATTTATAAATAAAACCGAAATCTGCGCAGAAAATTTTGTTTAAATAAATACAAATTTAGAGATCTATATAGTAAATGATTTTTATTTGATAATTTAATATACGTTAGAGATGTGTTCTATTAGAATGATTTTTTTTAAATTTTACTAATATTAAAAAAGCATTAAATAAATGTAAGAATGAAATATGTACAAATAATCATTGAACTTATATATTAATTTAAATTTTATATATTTATACAGATTTAATTTGTTGAAATTTAAATTTAACGATTTTAAATAAATACGAGATATTAAAAATTTTAAACGTTAATGCAAAAAAATAAAAATTTTATTAAATGTATTTAAAAAGTATTGGTATTTTACTGTACTAGCGATTACTTGTGTTTGTAAAACTTAGAATTGAAATAACATTTGATCGAAAAGCTGTTATTTTTTGACAAACAACATGCATTATAACCGCAAAAAAAATATGATAATAAAACATGTTGTAGTAAATTTTACATTTTTTATAAAGTATTAATCCGATATCTCATATGTAACTACAATTACACTTAAATCAGTTTCATTTTATTCGTGTGTAATTGTTTATTTTTGTACAAATTCCAAAATATCTTTTAAGTAATATATATATATATATATATATATATATATATATATATATATATATATTTATATCACTAGATAAGTTAATTTTTATTTTTTAAACGAAAATAATTTTATACGATATAATAAACAATAGTTCATCATTATTAATAGTGTACTTTTTAAGAAAATAATTGCGTTATAAATTAAAAGCAACTAATGTAGAAAAAAGTATTAAAGTATAACTAAAATAAATTTAATTATTATTAAGATACTATAAAATCGAATACGAAATCAATAGTATTACTAATTATATTTATTTTCATTATTATTATAGTAGATTAGTAAAATATTAATTTATATATATAAATATTAATGAATACGTATAAAGCTTAAATGCATTGTTCAAAGCTCACACAATTTATATCCTGTAATATTCGTTTTACATTTTTATGGGAGCAATAATAGTTATAGCAGAAAGTGGTAATAAACGATTCAGTCGTACCATTAAAAAGTAATAACACGGATAAAAAATGAACGAAAATAAGAAACTTAACAGGGTGCAATTTTTTATTCGAAACAATATGGTCGTACTTTTATGGCAGCGTCGTGATCGAGTTGCCGCTGATCCCGTGTTGAGCGCTGCTTGTCTTCTTCGTTCTGTGCTTGTTTATCTTTAGTGCCGCCAGCGCCGCCCGCGCCAGGTGGCGGGTACGAAAACCAAAACTGGTGGGCCAGTTTGACGGCCGCGCTTCAGTCCGAACCAGCACCACCGTTGAGCATCCGTTGCTCTAAAAATCAAATAAAATATATGCACATTTTTAGTTCAATATTTCTTATTTTAATTGGTATAAATCAATTAAAATAATATTATATTAATACATATCTATTTCAATTGAAAAATGTTGTGCAATTTCTTTTATTGTATTGCTTAAGAGTTCCACATAAATAAATTAATTTATTATGGAATATATTGAACATTATTTATATATAACTTATTAATTGAAAGTTATTAATAGTAACCATGATTAACAATCGATGTATTTTAAGTATACATCGAAATTTGTCAATTATTTAAAATTTACGAAATTTTGAAATATCAATAAATGTGTCCTTTATATTTCAGAGCTATGAAATTATTAATAACACAATTGGTTTAATAATACTAAAATTTTTTAATAAAATATGCCATTTATCTGAAAATCTGATGATCTCGTGACAAATTAATTAAGAAGCAATGCTATTTTAAATATTTTAGTTTATAAATAAATACAACGAACAAATAACAAAAAAAAAACACATTTTATGATAAAGAAATAGCTTTAATCATTTCAATTTCCTGTTGTATAAATATATACAGAATCTATAAACAATTTAGTTAAAAAGTTGAGTAATGTTTATAATTGAACAATTTAAATGACAAATATTTAAAGAAAATACATAATTTCTATAATGGCATGTTTAAAAATGTAAACAAATCTAAATTTGAAAAGAAATAACTTTTTAAAAGTATGTATGAGTTAATTAATAAATTAGACTATAATAGAAATTAGTTATTTAAATTTTAGATTAAATTTTTTATTATGGATTTTTTCCTCTTTATATATATATATATATATATATATATATATATATATATATATATTAATATGTATATTTAATTAGTTTTTTTAAAATACATTTAATATTATTTATAATTTCAACTCAACAAACATTACACTTTGCTGTAGAAAATATTTTATGGGAAATAAAATCTTGTAGAAATTGGAATTGACGATTTACGAACAGTATTTAGATATTTTAATCTAATATACTTATAATTTAAATTAATTAAATGTTAAATATTCGTAATATCAATAATAGATTTTAAATAATAATTGGTTCTTTATTATTTGAAAAATGATTATATTTTCCAATATTTTCCAGATTTATATTTTATTTTATATAATGAAATTGCCATTAAATTATTTGAATTTATATTTAATAATAATAAAACTAGATGAAAATGTTATAAGAAATATCATTTTCTTCCTTTCAACAAATTGTTGATGTAATTGAAAATTGTTGTTATTTGAAAACTAAATTTGTAATTTGAGTGCTAAGCACGAAGCCCATATTTCACGGTTACGAACGAGTAACGGTTGTTGAATGTAAACACATTTTTAAAGATTTTTAAGAGGGAGACAAGCCGAATTTCAGAACTTAAGGGTTAGTTGCAATTCTTTGTAAACCATTTTCTTCGCAAACACATGCTGCGACATCGTTGAGGTCATCAACCTCGACCTCTTGTAGCGATAGTGGGAGGTCAATGTAATAAAGTAAATATATATCTAAGATGAAAGTTAACAAATTCGATTATTCTTTCGGAAGAGAAAAATTATCAGAAAGTCTCATTATCTTTATCTCTTTTCGGTTTCCACATTTTAAAATGTTTTATAGTCATTGCTTCACTCGATATATTTTTCATGTTAAACGTGTTTTTACTATTACCTTATATAGAATGATAAACATTAAAAAATGAAATAATAATTGCAAATTAATTACTTTGAATAAAAAGTCCAGAAGCAACGATTCCATTGATGAACAGAAATTTAATTTCATTCATTTATTTTTTGAATTAGTTTCAAAAGCTTTCGATGAAGAATACAACAGATGAAAAACTGAAAATAAATATTTAAAAATCGTATTTTTTTTAAATATATATATATATATATATATATATATATATATATACATATGCGTATTTAATAGAAAATAGGTGTATTTTTGAAATATTTAATTTAAACCAGAAATTATAAATAATTATTAAACATAAGTAAATAGTTTGAAAATTTAATTTCTTAAAAGTATATTACAATATTTAGCCAATTTGTATAATGTATGTGAAAATGGATAACTACTACTCAAGTGCTATCTATTGTAAATACTTTGTACTGTTAACTAAATGAAAGCTGTGCTTTTATAATTTTTTACGTTGGATTGAAAACCTATCTATAAAATTATATTTCATTAATTAATACTTATTTTACATTAAAGCATCTATATATAAATCACTTTTTTTTAGTTGATATATTTTTAAATTATTATTTTTTTTATAAAAATTTCCAAATAAATTTAATTTCTCTAAGAAAATCGAATAAATTAAAGAATAAAATTATACAAATGATTTATAACAAATTAATTCAAATTCTTTAAATGTTTTTGTATGTGAAAAGTTGCAACTTTGATTCATTGAAGATGAATCTTATACTTTTTCATGTAAAGGAAAAACCATATTTTCCGTTGATATTTTCATTTTTACGTTGGAAAGATGAAATCTGTAATTACAACTTTACAACTAGTGATATATTTCAACGTTAGGTGGTGCTGTCTGTATGTTAACTTCAAGTTTAAATCGATCGTTTTCCTGATTATAACCCAACATATATAATTTATAAACTCGTTACAAAAACTACAATTACAAATATTATACAAATAACAACTTAATGCATATGCATTATTTTGATAAAACTTTTTATTTACAGATTGTTAAAAACTTTTAATTATATAGTATTATTACACACACACACACACACATTATATATATATATATATATATATATATATATATATATATGTATATAAATATAATACAATATGAACAAAACGTTGAAGATCAAATATATATATTTTTTAAAAAAACATAAAAAAAGCAATTAGTTTGCTGAAAAATTTGATAACATTATTTATTGTTATTTTGGAGTTGAAAATCATACTACTTTTTGTATATATATATATATATATATATATATATATATATATATATATATGTTTGTGTGTGTGTGTGTGTGTGTGAATATAATTGAACATTATATATATTTAGAACAACTCATTAATATAAAAGATACAAGAAAATATCAAATGTCAGTTTGGAAAACATTTGTATACCATGAAGTCAAATATTCCTCTATATTTGAAGAAAAAAAGAAGAATTTATTTACAAATAAATTATTGATTAGGGGCCTAGTTATATATAAAGTTCAAAGAAGAGACTGGTAGAATAAATGGGACAGAGATGTAAAAAAATTATCGTTGTCGAATGAAAGAAAAAGGCATTAAATTGCTAGAAATGGAAAATTTTAGAAGAGACATTCATTCATCTGTGAATAAAAGAGGTTAATAATTATATATTATAATTTGAGATATAAAAATAATAATAAATACCTCTATTATAATTTTCTGAAAATTTGGAAGATTTGGAAAACCGTTTTCGAGGAATATATAAATTTGTTCTATTTTTTATTCGTATTTGTTTGTTTTATAAATTACATACTCAGTTACGATTATTACGTCGTTTTCTTTTCCTTACAATATAATTTCTCTACAATAAATTCATTAGATATTATGAAAAAATCATATAAAATATATTTAGATATGTCTATTATTTTTAAAAATCTAAAAAATATTAAGATCATTTTTTATTATGTTTATAATTAAAATTGCACTCTCTACCTCTATGAACTTTAAAATTTATTTTTATGTACTTATTAATATATATATTATATTATATATATATATAATATTTTATTTAAAAAACTACATTATAATAAATATAAAAAAAATATTTGTTGATAAAATAATAATATACAAAAAATGTTCATTTCATTTTAACACGTAGTTGTAGGTTTAATGATCATCTTTGTGAAGAAGGTGTCTTTCTCAAACTATGTCAAAAGCAGTCGTAGTCAAGTGTCTAGCACGATGTTACCTCTGTTGATTAATGTGCCACTAGTTCACATTCAAGTTTGTAGGATATGTCTCTCTTTTTTAAAAAATCGATTGTTTTAAACACTAAATAACTTCTTGAAGAACATTTCGAAATATTTTAAATTAAACAGCATATTTTTTCACACGAATATAATATAAATATAAGCTATTTAATTCATGCATATATATATATATATTGAAATACAATTTAAAAAATAAATAATAAATCATATTGTTTGATTATTAAAATACTCTTTATTTTAAATGAAATTCTATTTTTTCTCAATAAGCTATATTTGAGATAATGTATTAAAAAGGTTTAAATAAAATTTAGTGGAATTATATTAACAGTAAATATATAATTTGTGTAGATACGTTCCATCTTATATAAAAGAATCATATTCATCGAAATATATGCACGTAGGGGTAGAATGAAATATTTATTTGGTTGGTAAACCTTTCACGTTTTGGACATAATCTATTTTTCAAGCACATATGTTAGTAACTCTGATTTCTTTTCACAATTTGTTTTTTCGTTTGATAACAAACTATTGTGAGAAGTGGACGGTTTCATAATATTTATATTTTGTGAAAAATATATGATTCGTTATGTTTGATTTAAGGATAAATAAATCTGAAAATTAATAGTTAGTAAAAAAGTAAAAAGAAATTAAATTAGTAGCGTATCGAAAGATCAAAGAAAGACGATTACATATTATCAACACATAAATTATAAAGATGAATCAATGTAAACTAAAAGATATACATAACTGTATGTAAGTCATTAATTTAGATCAGAAACTACATTGATGGATTGAATAGATTTGAAAGATATATTTGAACTTTATAAAAATTTGTCAGTATTCGTTTCTTGGAATGAAGATTTAATGATTGATTCAAAAATAAATTATCATAACAGTTAAAATATATAAATTTTGTACAATTGTGTGTATTATTGTTATGTGTGCGAAAACGAAAACCGGAAAAAATTATCCATACGTATATAAAGTTTATTAAAAATAAATATCTATAGAAATAAAAAAATATATATTCAAGAAAAACTTATATTATTGAATTTAATTGATCTATATAATTTATTTTTACAATTATATTTCAAAAAATATGTTAATTTATATTCCATAAAGAGAAAACAAAAAAGAAGTCTATAAAAATATAAAATTATTTTGAACTTTTAGAAATATTAAGTAGTAGAATAAATATTACAAAATTTTAATTCATTTTTTTGTAATTGTTTATTGTTTATTTTGAATTTGCCAGTTATAATAGTCATTCATTTTCTATACATGCACGTTATTAAAAAATTCGTAAGTAAATTAAAAGAAAAGAATTAGTAATTAATTAACATTTTAATTAAAATAATTCTAATACTTAGGACAGTGATCTATTAAAGTAAATTAAACTGTATCTGACAATTATTTTATCTCCCATAATTTTACTACGATAAACATTGTTCGAATACCAGATTTAATTGTATTTAACAAAGTAATTTTCTTCATTTATAGCTCCTAATAGATTTCAATAATTAAAGTAAAAAAAACTCTTACAGATGTGTAACAAGTGTATATAATGTATATTATATAAATTACGTACAAAAATAAAAAAAATAATTAATTATATTTTATTAATCATATTTTTTTAAAAAATTTTAATTATATTTTATTTGATTAATGTATTTATTTATTTTGCAAAATAATTCAAATATTAGTATTAGAACATTGATTTACAAATCACATATTTTAAATCCTTTTATTTTCGTAAATCTAGCAGAATTTTTTAATGACTTGCTATTGGAAAACGAATGAACGTTGAAAATAAAAATAGATAATTATATTACAAAAAACTATTGCGTAGATAAGTCTTAACCAGAAACACTTAAGTTCGAATTAAATTGAATCCTTGTATCTTATGATGAAATACTGCTTTCTGTGGTAGAAACTTTTATCAGTAAATTAAAACAGGAAATTAGACAATGTTAAAAGCGTGGTTTCTTAGATGAATCTTTATTAATAATTATAATGTAAATTTATTGTATTATAAAATTATAATAAAATTAACAACTTTTCTCTTATCTTTTTTAAACTTCTATTTAAATTCAAGTAGTTAGAATGTATATTCATACATATATATGTATATATATATATATATATATATATATATATATATATATATATATATATATATATATATATATACACTTTTATTTGTGTAGTTTCAATGCTAAGCAACAAAATTCCATTCGTAAATTAACAAAGCACTAATGATGAATTCCTTAACGAACGTCGAGTTCTTTATTTATAGAACTGTGTCAAATACAGCTCCACAAATTGCTTCACATGTGAATTAGACGGAAAACAAAAGACTTTGTGACAGAAATGTCAGAAGTTTTAAGCAGTTTCAGTTGTCTTATTTTAAAATAACAATCAAATGAGAAACATCAGGAAGACATTAAAGTAAACAATATATATATATATATATATATATATATATATATATATAAATATATATATATATATATATATATATATATATATATATAAATATATATGTTTATATAATCATCATCAGGCTCTCTGTTTACTGCCTGGTGAATACCTATCTCAAAACTTTTTGTTTGTGTGTGTATATATATATATATATATATATATATATATATATATGTATATATATATATATATATATAAATCAGATTAAAAATTCATATTATTATTTTTAATTATAATTCTAAACTTCCAATAAACTTTATATGATCAGGATTAATTTCTCAAATAATTTAACAATTATTTTTGATGTAAACATTTGAAAATTCGTTTATAATTTTCTACCAAATCGTTCCATATTTAATTAAGCTAATCGTCTGTAAATTCAAATAAATAACGAAAATGTCTAAACAAAGATGTAATGAATGAGTTTCTCTAGAACTTCTCTTATTCGTCGATTTTATAAATTGTAACTGCTGCGTCGTGTGTTTATTGAAATGTTGAATGTGCCAGCTTGGTTTTCCTTTTCAAACTTGTGATTTATGATATAAATTTGAATCATTTACTATATTAGACTGATGTTATTAATTTGAGGGTTAAATTATTTGAAAGACTATATTTTTACTAAAGTTTGAATCATCTTTTGAATAAATGGGTTGAACTTACTAATAAATGTGCAGATATCCCCGATTGTAAAGTAAATATCGTATATACACAAATATTCATATATATATATACTTGTTTTTTATTTACGTTATTTTCCTAACAAGAATCATTTCATGTTTCTCTGTGTTGTCTAAAATTCCTAAATTATTCTGACAATTAATATTTGAATATTACTACCATAAGTAAGAATAGGTAGGATTCATTAATCAAAAATTCTTTTCTTCAAAAATAGAGGAGTACTTTACTTTATGAAATAAGCACTTTTTCCAAATTGACTTAAAGTTTAATAAAGTAAAAATACAAACACTTTATTATGTAAAATATATCTGCTAATATGTTTTCAACACGTAACAGTATAAACTGCATATTTTAAATATTTTTTGATACTTTTGTTAACCATTTGTTTATAATTGAAATTTAAAAATAATTTATTATTGAAATAAATAATATTTTTTAGTTTATATTAAAAATACAAAATATATATTTTTTATTTTTTTAATATAAAACAAATATTTAAATTAAACGTGGAGTTTATTTTAAAATGTAAATTACATGCAGAGTGATATAAAACGAAATATTCATTAAAAGTTCGTTCTCGTTGACGTTTTGTTTCCATTTAACAAAGCTTTTATTAATTTTAGGATATAAATATAGATATTTTGAATAGTTGTCTCAGGATAATTTAAATTTAAATTTTCTAATTTTTGTATGTATATATGTATATATATATATATATATATATATATATATATGTATATAGGTAATAAATTATCTTATAAAATTAAAAAAAATCTGTATTATCATATAATTTTCTAAAAAGTTTGATTTTTTTAAGTAAATATTTTATTTCAATTCAAGTAACATTTAAATTTCATACAAAAAATATTCATCTAAGAACCTATAGTTAAATAAAAATGAAACAATTTATATTTTTGTTAATTTTCTTACAAAGAATCAATCTTAAATGAAAGATTTATTTATTACGACTGTTTAGATTGTATCGGTGTCATTTTTGCTGTTAACATTTATGTACATATGTATGTTTTTCGATAACAATATTAATATTTATGTTGTTTCAAGTTTCATAAGCAGGTTAATTATTTTTCTGTTGCAAATAAATTACCTTTAACAGGTGGCGTTTCTAGTCACAAGTCGAGTTGTGCACGAAACTTTTTAATTAAACGCTGTCGCTATACGATTAATATCGTTATACGACAAGCAGAATTGTTGATTGAGTTTTCCTCGTCTAGATTAAGTGTGTCGATTTCAAGTTTCATCTTATATAACTTTCATGTTAATAATTACTTATCAATCAAAATATTACATTAATCATTTTATATATATATATATATATATATATATATATATATATAAATATTTAAATATATTTATAAGTACGTATGAAATGTTTCACGATATAAAAAAATATTGTTTTTATACTTTTGAACTTGACTTTAAAACTTATAATTCTGAAACGAGAGCATTAATGTTTGTAGTAGAATCTGAACAAGCTATTTGAAATAAGCACCCATATACAAAAGCTGTTTTCGTAAAATATCTTTCTTTATATATAAAGGAGAAAAGAAATCGTTATCGACAACTATAACTAAGCAGACACAACTTCATTATGCAGACTATAAAGTTTTTATGAATAGAGAAATATGTTAAAGCGTATAAATGTATATATATATATATATATATATATATATATATATATATATATATATATATATATATATATATTTGAAATATTTTTTCGTTAAAAAAGTATTGAAAGAGAACAAAAAAACTGCTGAATAAATGATGATCATATGATTAATTATTATTTTGTGGGTCATTGATCTTTATAATATTATTCAAGTTTCAAATCAGTGATTTTTTGGAATTAGTCTATATAAATGAAAATATTTTTAAAATTTAGAAACATAAATGTAAATATTCTTTTTTATTTATTGAAAAAACATTTATATTTTTACGTTTCCTACTATTACTATTTAAAATTAAGATTTATAATTAATGAAGTTTTAGACGCACACACACATACATACATACATACATACATATATATATATATATATATATATATATATATATATATTAATTTAAATCTAAGAAATGTTTAATTTTCCGTTTTTAATAACAAATTATTCTCGATTTCAAAAATAATAAAATAAAATTTAATATAGAATATATCTTTTTAATCAATATACTCGGCAAGATATTACGTACATAAATAAATAAAATGAAATAAATGTTGAGAAAAGAATGTGCAAATCGATACGATTATTATTTAATATATATTTTCAAACCTTTAGAGACACAACATATTTTTTACTTCTTTTACTTTTGTACGTGCCATATCTGTATAGAAAAATGTGCTACCCTCATTAAAATATTTAATAAGAGTCGAATCGGACATAAAGAGGGAAATTGTTAATAATGTTCAAAGTAATAACAAAAAAGTATTTACTTTTATCCAAAGATATATATTATTAAAAAAAAAAATTAGGAGATATACACATACAGTTAGTATCTTTAATTATTACCTTTATTTCGTTTTCTTTATTTTAAAAGATAGAAAAATGTAAAAACGTTTTTTTGTAATATTAAAAAATGTATCAAATTGACTTTTTCAACGCATAATATAAATTTAGTTAAGTTCTAAATTAATTAAACTTGTGTTTTTAAAGCTAGGATTTATTTCATTAAACTATCATTAAACAGAATTTTCAAGTAGTTTTATATTTAAATAATTATCAAATAAAATTACTTGACAAATATAGTCATTCGTTTTTCTTTGCTGGAAGTATATTTATATAAATTTATTTATCATTTATATTATTGTTTTAATTTTAAATTTTTAACTAAAAAGTAGTCTCTTATGGATAGAATGGATAATAAACTTTAAGTTTTTGATTTGAAGTAATTAAAATAAAGGACATGCAATTACAGAAATACTAACAAAGTAAATGTAGCTAAGATAGCATGTAAGAATAAAACAAAGTATTCATTTATACATTAAGATGAAACATCTTCCAATAAATTTCATTAAATATTACAGTTATTTATATATTTGCTGGACTTAACATTAAATAAGTACTTTTTTCTGAAATGAAAAAATAAAATAAAAAGATTCATTTGCACAATATTGAGAAAGAAATAAGAGAAAAAACTAAGTTTTTGAAACAGATAAAAGAAAAAGACTTTAAAAGATCTTTTTAACATTAAAAATATAATACCAAGTATATATAATGAAATTTTTAAAATAATTAATTATGAAATATTTTTCAAACCATGAATTTTTCTTAATTATTTTTCAATTGCTTAGATTATTAAATATTTATTAACTATTTTAAAAGAAATCTTTTTAATGTAATAACAATTTTACGATTTAATTTTTATAGAAAATTTATGGAAAATTATTGAAGTGAATTAACAATCGTATATCTTCTCATAAAGGTCATTTTCTGCGTCTATAGTCTTGGGGGTTAAATCCTAAACTAGTCCAAAAGTTTGTCTGGTGTTCTTATAAAGCTATTATTATTAACCCCAAGTTCTCTTTGTGTTGTCTTAACCTTTGGCGGTCGTTCAGTATTAATAAATCTCTGTTAATTACTGTTCAGTGTTATATTTCAGTTTGTGCAAGAACGCTTCCGATCTTTCTCAACCGTTTGATTACTTTTGAAAATAAACATACGTTGTTATATGACACTTACTGACAAACCTTTATAGACGCAGATGATGAATTTGTTTAACTTTTTGAAGTACTTTGATCGTTTGCAGACTCTAATATATCGATTTCATTCTATTTTATTACTCAATTCAAAACCATACAAAAAAATATTATAGGTTAAATTTTGTTGTTTATAACATAAGAGAAAAATATTTTAAAAAAATCAAAATAGAAAAGCACGTATTATTATTCAATAAATAATCGATTATACGAAATATTTTTAGTAGAATTTATATTTTTTGGGTGTACAATTTAAATATGCAATCAGAATCTTTCTATTACTCAGTTTTGTTTGAATTAGAGTTTTCAATTTGATTAAATTTATATATTACTTTTTTGTAGTTACAAGTTAAATCACAACTTTTCATTCTTTTACTACCAAATTCATTCTGTTATTATTTTTGCAACACCAAATGAACTCAAATATATTCTAATTCATTAATAATTACCAAAAAGTTATAATGAGACTTTTATAAAACTCTTTCAGAATTATTAGTGTACTTAATTTGATAAATGACTTTAGAATATTATAGACATTACAATTTATCCTTCACTTAATAAAATATTACATTTACGCAAGAGTTGAACTTTGATTGACGCATCAATTAAAATTATTTCATTCTATAACAAAAACGTTTTCCAAATCAGTGGCTTTACGAACGGATGTTGTTAAGTTCCAATTAAAATGGCAAATAACCTCCTGTTTGTAATTTTTCTTTTACATGACATGCTGAATATTCAAATCAATACAATTTATTAGCCACACCCAATACCTCTCTATATTCTTCGAATCACTTCTTTTAGTAAAATAGTATTTTCGTATTTAGATTAAATATATATATATATATATATATATATGTATGGAAATTTGTTGAAACATTTTTACTATTTTATCGTTTTTACATTTTGTCATGTATTAAACCTCTATAGAGATGTAACGTGTCTGTATTCGTATTAAAGTTTATGCAGCACATAACTCTACACTCAGGAAAGTTTATAGCTTTGTAAAATTCACGTCGTGAATTGTGAATTTACAATCCGTTAACAGTACTTCAGTGTGCACGATATTGTTCAAATGTACAGCATCCGTATTGATCTGAACATGTTGAAAAATATATAAGAATGTATTATATTGTTCGCTTGAAAATGTTTTATAGTAAATACAAAATTGTTTATAAGTGCAATGAATTGCAATAAGACAGACAAATTTGAGACAAGCTTTATTTTCTCTCTCTCTCTCTCTCTCTCTATATATATATATATAGAGAGAGAGAGAGAGAGAAAATAAAAAAATAAAATAATATATATATATATATATATATATATATATATATGTTTGTGTGTGTGTATATATACATAAATCATACAATGTAATAAGAAAAGTTTTAGAATTTCAATGTTTAACATGTTGAAAAAATATAAGTTTATTTATTATAATAGAATTTATGATTGAGCTGTCAAGTTTAAAATATTATTTTTAATATACTCGTATGTTTTATATGCAAAGAATCAAATACATATCCTATAAAAATTAAATATATTACTATTTTACAAATATAATCTATTTTAACATTTTTAAAATTCTTAATTTTGACAGAAATACAAAAAATAAATAATATTGTTTGTAAAATATATCTGTTGAAATGTATATTTACAACGTAGACAAAAATCATCTAATAACTGTTATTTTTCTAGAATAAGAATACTAAATTCAATAATTGAAAAAATTATGTCAATAAAATTATTTTATATAATCATGTTCTTCTCGACGCTTTAGTCCTTGTAGTGTTTTCATCTCTCTAATAATTGAAGTCTAGTAATTTTTTTTCTTATTTTATATGGTAATACTATTAAATATTTTTCAAGTCTATATAAAAAATAAAACTATGAATTCGCAGTTTCTAATTGGAATCCATGTTTTTTCAGTTTAAAAATACTTTATTAAAAATTAAATTAAGTATTTGTAATTATTTATATTTTAATACAATTTTTATATTAATATTACTACAAAATAATATTTATACATTACTAGAAAAATATATCATTAAATAGTTAAAAAAAATAAAATTTTATTTAATTAATGAACAATTTATAAAATCTATTTTTAGGTATTTAAAAAATTAAATATTTTGTTTAGATAACTTATAATTAATTTTAAATAAATCAAAAACAATTCATAAAATTTAAAAAATAACACAAATATTGTTAAAAATCTTCATTGAAAAACACTTTTATAACAGAACTCTTTTTTAAATATAAAAATATTGATTTTACATTCAAAATTAAACAGTACTTTAAAAAAAATACTTAATTTCAGCCATTCGACGATAAAATCGTCTATAAGTATTTATACTTGGTTTTCAGTTTAGATCGACATTGATCTATAGCGTCTTACGACATGAAAGCTTCCTCAAATGTTTGATAAAATCTAAATGATATAAAGAACGGTTAGTATCGCTAACAAGCTTTTTGTAACATCAAGGCCACTTCGAGTTGCCACATTTTCTTTCATAACTTATTGAGGGCTCGTCGTCCTTTTAAGACTTCTTATCAGGCACACCCACCTTGCACATTGTTGGTTTCATGGTAACGTAAACTAATATATCTACGATAATATAATCAATGTCTCTTATAATAGTAAATATGTATATCAATTAAAAACCGTTTCCTTCAGACTTTTCCTCGATAAAATCAAAAAGATACATTTAATTATATATATATATATAACAGATTTTTAAATTTTCTTTTTATTAAAATCGTCATAAACTATCAAAAATTATTTTATCTGTATTATCCGAATAAAGTTCTATAAAAACTTAAATAATAAAGATATGTAAATATGCAGGTTTTTTAATTCTTTAAAAAGTATAATAAGATCAATTTAAATTTATTTAAAAAATATATTTTTTTTCAATAGTACTTCCATGTTTGTATACTCAATAAAACTGAAATGTTTGAAATTATTATTCACTGAAGTTATATACTTATAATTTCATTATTTTAATAAAATAAAATGTACATAGTAATATAAAAAGTAAATAAAATTATGTTAATCTTTATTAAAAAGAGTCAAAGATATTATCAATACAATTAATTATTTTTAATAAATTTAATTTAAGCTCAATAAAATAATATAATTGTATGATGTGAAAGTAGTTAAATAATATACAAATTGAAATATCACTTGATATTTATTTAAAATATTCAGATACTTTTTTCAATGTACTTGATGTTGATATATAAATGTAATCATTATTAACGTTGATTTTCAAAAGAGAGTTCAAAAATCTCTATGTTTTTATCTACAATTACCAGACAAACCCATTTACCGATTAAAAAATATATCCATATGATATTATTTTCAATTATTTTTTCAAACTTATTAAACTTATTTAAACTTAATAATGGCGTAATATATACGATTACATTACTAAATAATTTTTAAATAAGTCACAATACAAAATGTAATAGTAACTGAATTCTTAGAAATGATTTAGAGGGAAAATTTAATTACATTATTATACGTATAAAGGCGATGAAGTTTGATCTTATATCAATGGTTGTTTCAATATTGAATTTAATTTCAAACAGAGGTTTGAAGTATCATGTTCTGAGAATTCACGATAGAGATTGATAGTGAGAATAACGCTATGTACTGTATTGTACGAAAACATGTAACCCACAGAGCATCTTGTGACGTTTTGTGGTAATTAGGCGACATCAAAGTGTGAAGTTAAATAATATTTTAGAGATAAATGAAGAATGAATAACTGAATACGTTTAATTGAAATAACTAATAATTTTATTTGTTTAATAGATGCGTCTTAGAAATAAACATTTGGTTGAAATTATCATTTTAGTAGTCAAAAATTTAGTAGAATATTACTGTTATTGAAGTATGTAAATAAATAAACTTGATTTTATAAAATAGTAATAAATAGATTGAAATTACTTGAATAAATTAAAAAAGTTAAATAGTTATTCAACAAGAAATATCCTGTGCTTACATATTATCTATGTAAAAAATGAATTATAAATATTTAATATTGAAATGTAGACAAATCGATACTATAATTATTTTAAACTAAAATCATTAATTTATTCTCACTTCAAAGAATTAAACGTTCGAGCATAAAATTGTCCACATTGAACTTTGTTTACAAACTAACCCAAACAAATACAATATATATTTATCATTGACAAACGTTTTTTTCTTTGAAATTTTATGTGATCATGTTTTAAATAAGTTTTTAAATATTAATGGTCATATGCTCTTTTTAAAAAAATGTAATATCATTTTTGATATCGTTGTCTATACTAAAATATTAAAATTTATAAACAAAATAATTTATGAATGAATAAAAAAAATAAAAATGTACAGACAAATACATTTATATATAAAAAATAATTAATTCAGTTTGTACTTAATATTGTTACAAAATATTTGTTTGACTTTTTGAAATATTAATGAAAACACATACCAAATATATAAAAAATTAAAACTTTTAATGTCACTTTATTCCAAAAAAATAATTTTTATTAAATAACGGTTTTATTTCAAATACAGTTCACAGAAATTAATATATACGTGACATTTTAAAAATTATTCCGTTTTCATTCTTTTTTATAGATAATTACTAATTATGTAAAAAAAAGATCAATATATGAACAAAATCCTGCATTTCAGCTAAAACGTTGCTGATATGCTACTTTTTTCTGTATTCTCTTCGTCGACACCTTTGTCAAAATAAGTTCGAAATTTGAACTTTATTCTTTGAATAACTTATTGAAGTTTTTCGAACTTTGCGTATTTTTCAACACCTCCACAAAAAACTCATACTACTACATTATTTTCTTGAGAAAAAAATCGCCTATCAATAATGGAGATGATAAAGCTTATTTCAAAAGGATTACCAATATACACATCATATATATATATATATATATATATATATATATATATATATATATATATATTTATATTAAATAACCTCTCTTAATATATCATCATTATTTATATTTTGCTCAAGATGTATATTATTTACGTAAATATAATTTATGATACATTTTTAAAAGTTATTAAAAAACTTTTTTAACATTTATGAAGAACGTTTTATCGATTAATAATTATATTTCAATTTAAATGAAATGATAGCATAAGTGTTTATATTTGTGTTATTATTAAAAAAAGATTTATAAATGAAAACACATTCTAAAAACACTGCTTTAACATTGGGGAGAATTATAACTCAAAGATAATCGGTTTTCGTAGTTATAAACACTAACAGAAATTGAAAACGCCAAAACTGTAATCAAGTTATAACACTTTTGGGAATTTATCTGTTCTCAAAATCAATACAGGAGGAAATTTCGAAACAGAAATTTTATAAATCAAAAAAAACTGAAGTATAATATTTTTAAAATTAAAATAGTAAGTAAAAATATCAAAAGATAATAAGATAAATGATGGTCGTAATATTAATTATTTTAGAAATAGTTTTAAAATGCATATATTTTATAAATAAGTAGTTTGTATATTTTTTTAATTCTACATGTATATACTGTATTTGTGGGTATGCATGTACTTAATTATGTACATCAGAATATTTTTTATCAAATCATAACATTTATATAATAAATTGATTAATATAACAATAAAAATAATATAAAATCATAACTAATAATAAATTTAAATTACTGAAAACATCCGTATTATTAGCTAAATATTCATTTAAAAAAATGTCAATATTAATTTTGTTATAGAATTTAACATATTAATATTAAGTTTATTTTAGTTGATTTACAACTGTCTGCTATTAATAATCATTTATCTATCTTATCTGATAATACAGTTAAATTAATAATAATAACAGTAATTCTCTTAATTTATTAGAACTGTAATACTTTTATACTTATTTAATTTTATTGAGTTTTATTTTTTTAATATATATTATATATATATATATATATATATATATATATATATATATATATATATATATATATATATATATATATAGTTCTACTCTAGACGACGTCTACACTTGATAAATTGAACCGATAAAATTGTAATCCTGACAAATATAACCGCTTCAATAAAAATATTATTCAAATTAGAAGAACGAACACGTACAAATGAATCCATTTGAAATGGAAAAAAAGCGTGCTTTAAATATGTTTTCGCCCGTCAATTTAATTCTCGTCATTTTGACAGACATTTATACAAGATTAAAAAAATAAACTTGTTATATTGAAACATTTTGAATTGAACAGTTATGACTTTCTATCAAATGTTTTAAATATTTAATAGTTTTTTTTGTATTTGAATTCTTATACATACCTTCATACACACACACACACACACACACACACACACATATATATATATATATATATATATATATATAAATGGAGAAAGAGATCATTCATATATAAATTGTTGATGAATTTTAACATATTTGAAGAAATATAAATATATATTTCATATCTTTAGTAGAATCTAAAAATAATGACATGAATGTTGAAAATTACCTATAATAATTATTTTATTAAAAATAGTAATGTATGGATCAGCTTCTAAATCAAAATTTGAATTGATTCCTTTTTATATAAAATCACTTAAATTTTTAATATATAATATATACTGTATTTTTTCCTTTTTTGTATCGTTTTCAAATTTTTAAAAATAAATAATGATCAAAAGATCCCTATATATTTGAACATTTTTTTCAACTGAATAAAAAAATATTTTTTATTTATATTTCATTTAAAATAAATTTAATTTTATATAAAAAATTAAATCTAAGAGAATATGATTAAAGAAAATTATAAAAATTTAATTTAAAATTCCAAAGTTTCAAATGGACAAAAAATAAAACGAAATGTTTCTAAGACAGAGTTTGAAGAAATGATGTGTAATAAGAAAAAAAGTATCACTTAAACTTTTACCGCTCTGTTAGGTATTCTAAAAAGAAGTAAAATTTATAGTTGAAAGTTTTTTTATTTAGTGTATGATTAAGTTTTATATTTTTTCTTTTATTTATATCTTTTAAAGAATAAATGAAATATCATAATTATTTTTATATTATATATATATATATATATATATATATATATATATATGTACACACACACACGCAATATAATACAGGATGGTAATTAAAACAGTAATTCAATACATCTAGATAACAGAACATCATTAACAGTACTTGTTTGTTTTAGAGTAAACCATTTGTAAATATGACATAAACGTGAATTGAATAAAATTACATTAAAGTCAATGGATAAAACAATAAAGTTGTTATATACTGAAAATGAATTAACTTACTAACACACTTTATTATATATTAATCACTTTCTTAACGACTTTAATGAAAATTTTACTTTCAGAAGGTCGAGAAAATTAACAATGTATGTGCGAAATAAATAATTTAATCTTGTATATGATAAAAATTTATAAATTCAAGTAGACATTAATTAATGACAGATGTAAAGTAATTAATTAAAAATGTTTTCTAAACCAATATGAGTGTGTAGAAATATATATATATATATATATATATATATAAATATATATATATATATATATATATATATAAAGAGAAAGAGAGAGAAAAGGAGAAATTATAATTTTATATTAAATGGATTGTATTAACATTTTATAAACAGCACATCTTTTTTTATTAAATAAGGTAGTTAAATAAATAAATATAAATAAAACTTAAAAAATTTAACGTCTAGTTTACTAAATCAGCTTTTAGAAGATGAGTTCATATGTACATCTTTTCGTTTTTATATATTTATTATCTGTTATTAAATATATGGCTTCCAGTACTTAATATTATTTTTAGAACAGATTCAAAATGAAATGCATCGTATAACTAGTAAAAGATGAATTACGCCGCGCTGGTTATATTGCCAAAAAGTAAAAGTCGTAAACAGGAAACAGTTTAATAAAATTAATTTTGAAGATGTATGCATTTCAAAGAAGATTTTACTATTTTTATGTTTTGGTATGTTGCGACGATTTTATTTTCATAATCTATTGATCATTAAGAGTAATAAAACATTTGTATAATCGGAAATATTCAAATTAAAAATATTATTTATTCAATAAGCTAACAAATATTTTTATTTTTAAAAATAATTCAATTTAAGAACAAAGTTTTAATTTATATATATATATATATATATATATATATATATATATATATAAAAATTAAATTTTGAATGTTTCATTTAATAAATTTAAATATTGTACTCAGAAATAAAAACTATAAAGGTTTAATATACTAAGTGGTTTATATTAATGTCATTTTATATTTATAACTTTGATAATTGTTAATTAAATCGATATAGGTTGAATATATATATAAGCTAAAATTATGTCTTTCAGATGCCAAGAATAATGTATTAATATTTCATACTTCAATGAATTCTAGAATTCAGTCTTACAAAATTGTCAGATACCTATATCAAACAATCTATCATGATTTACTAATAGGTGTGTATATCAACTTCAATCAAAATTCATTGTCACTCACTCGTCAGTCTCATAATTTATTTTGATTTAATGAAAAGAATACGTTATTAATCAATATTTCTTAATTATTACATTATAAATCAAATATATATATATATTTGTATTTATATGTTTGTTATTAAAAATATCAACTTAACATAATTTTTATTTCTTCATTATAAATCTTATAAAAATAATATATTTTAAATATTTAAGTAGAGCTTTTTATAAATTTCAATATAACTATATTTATAATCATTATAATGTCACTTAATATTCAAGCAGAGACAAATAACCAATAAAATATTCTTCGGTAATATAGAAAAAAATAATGTAAAAAAATGAATCTTAATAATAAATCTCTAAGAAAACTTGAATCTTTTAAGAATAAATCATAGTAAAATTAAGTCATATATATTGATTTGAGTTTTCGTACAAAATACTATTATACATTTTTTTATTAAAAAAAAAACGGATTGAACATAGATTTTCAATGGAATTTTCTCCAATAAATTATTGCTACTATTAATTTTTTTGGAATGTAAAATAATTTAACTTAGACTAGTGTAATAGAAGCTTTTGAACAATTCATCGGATATAAAAAAATATTTTTTTTATTAAAAGAATGAATTCTTTTATTACTGAAAAAAATTAACAAATATAATATATTTTAATTGAATGAATTTAATTTGATTAAAATTACACTGTTGAGATTCTCAACTACAAAGTCAACAATATGTGTATATATATATATATATATATATATATATATATAAAATATTCAAAAGTTTATAAAGTTTCAGTACATAGTTCATAATATACATATATTTATAGTCATTACAATTAAAGTTAAATATTTCCAATAAGAAACTTTTAATTGGCATTTATTTTTCATTATAGACTAGAACACGCGACCATGTAAATCACATCGAAACCGTGACATACAAACCGCGCTAACAAACATTTATCAATGTCATTGAGAACACTCCTTAACATGACATCGAACTCGGAACGCAGCTATGTTCTGCGAAGTGTTAAATTAAATTAACTGGGTGCTTACGAATGAACCGCTAGTATCCACAAATGTTTTCATTGTACCGCGAATTCAAGATGATTTTTTGTAATTATTACTTTTAGAAGATTTTACACATATTAACAGTATATTTTTTTAGAAAAATATTCGTATTTTTGAAGACTGTGCAAAAAGGTTATAAATTTTTTAATGATTTAAATAAATAAAATATTGTAGTATAAAAAAATTATTTGCATGAGTACAAATTTAATACATTTTTATTAATTCTGAATTTTAGTACTGTTTACATTTATTATCATTTTATATTGTGAAAATATTCACATATATATATATATATATATATATATATATATAATTATAAAAATAATCTACTAATTAATTAGGTAAAATAAAATATGTTTTAATGGTCTCTAGTGAAAAAAATGTTTAATTCAAATATGTTATAAATTTCTAAAAACGTTTACTTATATTTCTCTTCTTTATTATTTCATAAATTAATATTATAAAAAATGTTTAATAAAAATGTATTATTGAGAAACATTATACATTTTATAATTCTTAATATTTTACTAAATTCATGTAAATTTTTAATTCCACTACTTAATATCTTCAACTGACCCTACAAATAGCTACGAAAAGTGCTTTTCTTATCGATTTGCTTTACAGCCAGATTTGTGCTACATAAATCATGAACCTAAAACCTCGACACCCAAGAGATTATGAGCTATACAGAATAAAGTAAAAATGCAAAAAAAAGAAAAATATATTTTTTAATACAATCCATGTAATATAAACATTTTTATACAATGCATAATATTTTCAGTTCTTTATAAATATTTTCAATATTGACTATTAAATTTAAATATGATTTATTTTCGGTGATTAGGACATTTTTAATATGTAACTATTCTCATACATTTTTTACATTAAAAATTTCCTAAGTTTAAAAATATAAACAAAATTATATTGTCAACAATTTTTATCTTTTTGAAGAAAAAAAACAATGTATGTGTAAAAAAATAGGCTTAACATCAATTTTAAAACACAATTAATGCAATTCTTATGTGTAGTAATGGCATTCGGCTTTTATTTTTGCGATACGGTTATTTTTAGCACGTTTACGGTGATGTAATGTTGGTTTTCATTGATTTTACGTCAGAATGAACAGACAAAGAACTTGTTCATTTTTATATGTATACATTAATCTCGGAATCGGTATTAACAACACTATGGTAACTTTAGTTCGTTGTATTTTTGACTAAACTTTTTATAAAGGCAACCTGTTGAAAATTTTTATATGGTTATAAAATATCATTAAACGCATTGATTTTGATATGTTTATATCGCTAATTTGATTAAAATACTATATGTCCTTTATTTTCAACTTGCTTACAAAGCAATGTATCTATACTATGTAAAAATATATTTGAAAATACAAGTTCAATTGGGATGTTTTATGTCAATTAGAAAATAAATAAAAGAATACTTTAAAATAAAATAATAAGTAATATAAGATATTATTATCAATAATATAATAAATCGTAATTATTTAAACGTATTTATATATACTCGTATATATATATATATATATATATATATATATATATATATACACACATAATGTTTATATAAATCAAATTGAATTAAATAGAAATTAAATTATAACTTTAAACTTCTATACACAGTATGTTTTCTTCTCTACCATGTCTACCACCTGGCTCTTTATTTCTTACAGCTTAATATTCAAAGAAAATTATCGTTCTATAAAACGCTTCATTCTATAAAATAGCAAATGGAGTGGTTATTAACTTTTCAACGTTTTATTTCTGTACATTTGTAAGTAAAATTAAAAAAATATATAAACAGATGTATGTTTATGTTACTATTTAATATTTTTTTGGTCTCTCTTCTTAAATCTATAAAAGATAAAGTGTGTTAAAAGTATTCAATGAATTTTAATGTTATAAAGAAAAAGGATTCTAAAATTTTATTTTATTTTACAAAAAACACTAAAACATTATATTTAAACTAAAATAATAAATGCTTTGTTAGAATTATTTAAAAATCATGTAAAACAAAATGATAACAAAGAAGATATCGAACTTCATTAAAGATTATAGCTGCAATGAACGAATATTCAAACAGTTTTGCTCGTCCCTGCTTGAATTAGTGTCGACCTGTGTCATTCATTGTGATCAAACTTCGTGTACTCACATGACCCTAGTTAACATTATGCAATTTAATCATATCGTTCTAAATAAGGCAATCATCTGGTACATAATACTAAATTAATAATATCAATGTAAATATGCATTTCATATTCTTGGCGAGTATAGGATCTCGCAACGTGTGCTTATTTGTCACTCATACAACTCGTTTGACACATAATTTAATATTCATTATAGAAGCTTCTACCCTTCATTGTTTCAAGCCTCTATGTTATTCGACTTGATAATTTAATTCATGTTCGCTTTTTTCTTTTTATGCTGATGTTTGGAGTCTTAACACAGTTAATTCTAGTAAATGTAATATACACCGCACTCACACCGTCGTTAATTAAAACATTCAAAATAAAACAGTTACATTTATTCACAAAATTGTGTACTGGAATCTGACAGACTGATGAAATTTGAACTGGCTTTCTGGTGTTTCATTTAGATAACAGTGTAATCGTTTGTATTTAATTAAAGTTAAATATTGTTTTCTTGATTTTCAAATTTATTTATTTATTTTTGAAATTTACTTTTCGTGTTTTATATATTTATAAAACTTCTTTAAACACTAGTATTTAAAAGTGAAATCAATAATATTGATTTTATTGAACGAAAAATTCTTAGCTTTTTATTTTATATTTCGAAAATAAATATGATCTTATATATATATATATATATATATATATATATATATATATATATATATATATATGTTTTTAAATTAGGCTTTGATTAAGGTACCTACTGTAGTAATAAACGAAAATGTAATCAGATAAACCGTAAACGAAAAGCTTGAATTCAGATCTGTAAATTAACTCAGTGAAATGAGACAATTGTACGTGATAAGTTGAGGTTACACGTACTATTTATCAAAATTACAGAGATATATTTGAAGTGAAAACACTTTTAAAAACGTGAGTGCAATGTGAAACCTACAAATGTAATATTAACAAAAATGAATCTTTTACAATATACACCACAATATTAAAAATTAAAATTTCATCAAATACAAACACACACACACACACACACACATATATATATATATATATATATATATATATATATATATTTAATTCTCTTTTTATTAAATACTGAATAAAGTCTTCTCTCAATTTTTTCCATTTTATTGATCCAACGCCTTTCTCTTCCATTGCACAGTGATATATTTTCTTGTGTCTCTATCTTATTAATTTATGTATCTTCTTAAGCCTTATATATATATATATATATATATATATATATATATATATATATATATATATATATATATATCTGAGATATAATTAACATACGTTTGTCATTTAGATTTTTAATTTAATTCGAAAAATATTAAATATAGACATTATTGAAAGAACAATACATTTCTTAATAGACTGAAAAACTATCTTTTTTTAAATAAATAAAAAATATCTTCTACTAAAACACTAAACATTTAGTTTGAAGTATGCATAATATTTTTTACGTTCTGTAAACAACAATGCAGTAATAAATACACTAAATATAGTGTCGTTGTTACAAATTAATTGAATTATGATCACATCAACGCTTCTTGTACATATTGTGACGATGTTGACGATCATCGTGTTAATCAAATTATAATAATGGTGCATGTACGACTACACGTTATTTACAAGTTGATATAATGTTCTAAAAATAAAAAATAACCCTATTAAAGAGACAACAGTAGCACACTTTCCTAAATTGTTTCAAGGTGAAACCTGTTTACAAACACCTTCGATAGAATGTTTTGTCATCATTATATATTTTATAGAGTTTAACCACGCTACCTTCATACTCCTGCCTCATTTCTTTGCAAACCACCACTACCATAAATAACTTTTACTCGCGGAACGTCTTTATAAATCACATGTTATTTATGCTTGACATTTTTCAAAGATAAGTTTTCATTCTTTTTATGTTTTTAATACTATGTCGTGAACTTCTTTAACTATGTTGTACATAATGTCAATTGTATGATATTTGATGAAAAAGAAATATTCTTTTATATAAACAATGCCCCATATATATAATTTATTTTTATAATCATCTATTCTTTACAAATTACTACTTCAACACTACAGTTTTACTGAAACATGTTTGTAATTTTATTACCGTTCTTAAAATACATTGTTTTGTCTTGTGTAAATATATGCAGCAATTAATATGTTAGTTAAATTGAAATGTTGATCGACATTGAATTCAAATAACGTATGGAGTAATATTGCATTAGAATTTGAAACGTATTCATTCGTATTGAATCGAAATGGAATGTATTTATAGACATTTATTACGTATGATATTGCTTTTGAGATACAACCATTGAAATATTTATATTTTCAAATGTCTAATTTCAAGATTTACAGAACGACATTACACACACGTTCTTGATGACAGCAACATATGTATTTGTATAAGAATAGAATACGTCGAGATTTCTAATATCATTTGACAGAAAAGATATTTTCAACTTTTCTTAATACAAATATTTATTTGTGAGACAAAAGCGATAAAACAACATTGTAATGTAAAGAAATGGCGTAAGAATATTTTATTACATTGATTATTTATATTCGGTTATTTTTGGTGCTTTAATCTACACACAAACTACTCAAATATATATGCATATATAATTCAGTTGCATTTTTTGGTAAAAAAAACATACAAGATATTTTATATATTAATACAAATATGTTAGGTATTAAATATGTTAATATTTAGCTGCAAAATTGTTTAATTTCACAAATTATTTCTCGCGAATTAACCATATAAAAATATGTAGAAATATTTTTCTAATTACAAAATTAATTTTATGTAAACAATTATATTTCAAAATTTAAACACTAAAATATAAAAAGCTCATGTCAATCATTTTTTGGCTTGATAATATATTCAATTATAATTTACAAAGCTAATAGTTATTTAATGTTGTCTGTAATTATGAAATTTATAAAAAAAATCGCTTGTCAACACACAAAATAAATATCAATTAATAAATACAATAACTTGAGTACTGTTGCAACCGTTTTATAATTCGTGTTTTGAATAATTAATGTAAAACAAACATTAAGGAATGAGACAATTAATTTCATTTCAAAATTGGTTTCGGCACTGTGCAAGTTCGTTACTGTACTGTAACACTAGCATAAATTATTACCAACGTTATCGCCAATTATTCACAATTTTCATTTTAATTCATTTTTGGATAGCTGGAATTCGTCAGCAAAATTATTCAAAAATTAACTTGTGTTTTAAAGATAACTTTGATTAAATAAATTCAAACATTTTTGTTATAATTAATTAGAGTTTCAAGCGAGTTGTAAATATTTAACGAAATATTTCTGAAAGTTAACTCTTTTATTTTTACGGTTTGAATATAAATTACTTATATACATATACGTACATACATATATGCATACATACATACTTATATATATATATATATATATATATATATATAATAAAATCAAATTTAAAATAACAAATTTGATAATGAATTGAAATAATAATTTATTTCAATTTTTTGAAATTATTTAATAATAAAAATAGTAATCAAAAATTTTATAAGTGCAGTAATCTAGTTTATACTTAAATAATATCTTTTTTATTATGAAAATATTTTTTTTACATGAAAATTTATTAATACATTTAATATTTTATTTATTATTAAAAGTCGTTAAAAATAAATTGTTGCATTTACTGACTTGTCCTCTTTTATAAAATGTGGTAAGAATTATAATTTGTTTTAAAAACATATAATAATCTATTTCCTTAAAAATAAGTGTTTTTTAATATGTTAATAATACTAATTTTGAAAAAAATAGTTAATACATTTTATATAATTATTAAATAAATATTTCTTATGAAAATAATAAAATATTAAACATAAATGGAAAACTCGAAATGACATATTAAACAGTTGACCAAATTGCGTTCATGGGAGTAACATTTAGACAGACAACTACAGTTAACAAACGAAATTCATCAACTTTACGTCCAATGTACGCTACTTGTGAACGTTTCAGAGAAAATTAAGTACTTGTGAATTCCGAGAATCGCCGTAATATGTCTCAGTTAAATAATAAAAAGCACAATGAACATTACATATGACAATAAGTACACTGTTTTAAAGCATTTTTGAACATTGTTGCTATATACTTTAATATACAATAATTTAAAAAGGCATTATTTTGCGGAAAAATGAAATAATAATCATTTATTTAATTTATTATTATCATTAAGAAGTAATTTAAGGAAATATTATCGTTTGTCACAATAAAATATTGTTTTTTTTATAAAAATACATTCTTTACATTTGATAATGTAAATAATATTTTTTAATATTCTAATTCGAAAAATCAATACATAAAAATAAAAGGAAAGTGTTATTAATTTGGTCAATAACAATAAAGCACAACAGATTATAATTCAGTTTTTAAAAGAATATTATAATTTTAAAACAAAGATTTAATATAAAATATTTATAAATTAAAAATAAATAAATATTTATATATAAAATACTAAAAGATTAGAAAATACGAAATAATAATTTTAAATAATACATGTATGTATATAGATATGTGTATGTGTATTTAAAATATGTTCAAAATTGAAAATACAAAATGAGGTTAGAAGTTTATAGAATAGAATTCATAGCTGCTAACATAGTTAACATACTGTACACGTAGAAATATTTTCACGTAGAAATACCATATGAGTCATTATATATATATATATATATATATATATATATATATATTCTGATATAAAATATGTTTTCAACTAATCTTATTTTCAAAGTGACAAAAAATGAACAGAAATACAAAAGTTTTTAAAAATTGATAAAATGGATTTTTTTAAATTGCTTTTAACCCTATAAATGTCGTATGCATCATTTCCTAGAAACAAAAACATGAATTTTAATTACAATGTTCGTATAAATTCTCACTTTATACCAAAAAATCACACAATTTCATAAATATAAATTGATGTGATTTATTATAGAAAGCCAAAAATTTAAATAAATAACACTCGAATTTTACTGCAATGAAAACAAACAGAAAGTAATGTTAACTTATACATATAACTATTATTCTGATACATTTGTATGTATGTTTTTTTTCAAATTTACTCACTTTTTATCAAAATAGCAAACTGACAGTGAAAAATAACAAGCTATAAAAATTCAGTCTTTACTAAAATATCTCATTAGCTCAATGAAAGCGTGAAGCCGATGTATCATATTACAAAAGAAAATATTCAAAGATGAAATATGTGTGACGCTTACTTGTATTAACGAGGCGATGTGTCTCTAAAATTTACGAGCATCTCTCTTAGACACTACCAATGTAACTGAAATTCAGTAGCGTCGTTGGTTCGAGTAATACTGACAGTTCATCACGTCAACAATGAAATTAAATAAATATATATTCATTTGAAAATGTTCTATACATACATACGAGTATATAACACAAATTATACACCACATTTATATATTTGTGGATTGAAAAAAAAATTTTTATATTTCATTTTATAACCTTTGTTTATCCCAAAATATCTTCACATGTTTATTTTAAATATCATTTTGAAATAAATCTTAAAATTACAATAACTAATTAGTTTATTTCAACTTCATTATCATAAGTAACTAAGCTAAAAAATTTTGTATTTCCAAGATTTATTCTTGAAAAGATTACACATGCTAAAATAATTTCTTATCTTCTTCTCTTTTCTTCGTTCTCTCGTTTATAAGTTAATTTATTTTATTAAATAAAATAATGATTTTAATTTTTCTATATTATTATATAATCAAATTTCATTGTATATTATTTATAAATAAATTATACTTTATAAATAATTGACTAAATTTTATATTAACAAAAATAAGATATTAAATTAAAATAATAAACAAAATATTTACTTATAAATTATACAAACAAGACAAGCGTATTTACAAATTTAAATAATTGTTTATAAATTAGATATAAGATAAAGAATAAATCTGACATCTAGTTATACTGATATCAAGTAACGCTACTGATGTATCGAACATCGTTTCGTTCTTCGAAACAAACGGATTTTGCACAAATTGGGTACGTTGGCGTCCGACGAGTAAACACGCGGTCTTTCGTTACATTAAATTAACGGATCTTTACAAATAAGCACGGTTCTCGACCGTCCGTTATGTAAATGAGGAGTCCATTAGAAGAACTATCTATATGGATAAATGGTCTACATGCAAAATGTTCAGGACCGAAATCTATCGGTTATACCCTTAGAATCTGTTTATTCAAGGCGAATAAAAATATATTAAGTTTATACATCAGACATTAGAACAGAATATTTATTGAAATCGTAAAGATCTAAAGTATCTGATTTACATATTTAAGTACAATATTGTTGTTAATTTCCATTTTTTAAATAACTTTTTGCGAATTGAAAATTATACATAGATTTCAAATTATATATATATATATATATATATATATATATATATATATATATATATATGTATGTATGTATGTTTTTTTAACGAAAGAAAAATATCAATAATTATAAATAAATATCTTAAAAATATTTTTAAATTTTCTAAGGTACAAAGTAAAAACGTAATCATATATCAGACTCAAAATAAGGAATTAATTATTAATTGTCCTTATTTACATTTTATATAATTGATTATTTTAAATATAAATATTTTTTTAATTCTTTAAATGAAATAAAGTTTATAATTATTTGAAATTGATTTTTTAATATAAAACTATATTCTTATTTGAAAAAATACAGATTTTTTTAACTAAATTTCATTGATGACATATTTTGTTCCTTTAATTATCTTAAAGTATTATTTATCCATTGGTCTTTAGTTAGTTTGTTTTTTTTATCTCTGAATTCTCAATCAATAATTTTTCTTCTTCATAGTAATCTCTTCTTGCTATATTTTTAATCCATTTTCATTTTAAATTCTCGCTTTTACTGTAAAGTCCATAAATTTGTGTTCCTTTCGAATTCAATCGTTTTTCTTATTGTCTTTAAGTGTAATTCCTAAGACATTCTTTTCATGATTCTTTGTATTGTTTGAAATCGCTGAGTTATTCTATTATTTAAAACATTTATTTCATTATCACAAGTGAGAGTCGATTATTTAGAGTAAATCAAAATATAAGTACTTATTATTTTGTACCAACTTAAAAAAATTAAATATCGATTATGATATATCGTTGAGAATTTAGTAGTACTTATATATAAATATCAAATCAGTTAAATGTTTTATAATTGTAAAATAATTTTTTTGTTCATGTGTATTTAATAATATAATGAATTTTTTACATTCCAAACAGGTGAATATAATTTGATATTTTATCAAATATTTCAATTATTTCAATTCGCTAAAAATATTAAATTTTATAAAATCTTATTCATTATTGAATATCTTATCACTCAGTTTGTTATCTTATATAGATCAAAGTGAATGGAATATTTGTGTTCAATATCTTTACATAAAAATCAAAGAATTTCAAACGTATTGAGTACTCTACATATAACAATCAAATGCTTTATAGAATGTTGTTTTTCAAGTCTCTTAGACGTAGTAAGGATATTACATGTCATTTCAGGAAGTTTATTGTTCATTTACTCTAGTCGTAGACATTTTTTTTACGTATTGTTTCTTTGTCATTGATAAAGTGCTTGACAGAATCTCTCTTTGTTAACATCTGTTATTTATCACACCCTCGGGAAATCGACTTTTAACAAATTGAATGCTCGAAATTATATTGTATACGAATCAATTTCAATTTCGTAAATACCTTTTTTACTAACTAATAATTTATGTAATGAAAATGGATTTAATTTTAACATTTATAATTAATCACTATTGTAGATATTTATTTTAGTATCATTCAATATTAATTACATAAAATAGTAATACATTATATATATATATATATATATATATATATATATACATAAATTGCAATTAAAATAAACAGTCTTATTAAATAAAAATTATATTAAAGTTGTAAAAATTAAATTTTATCAAATTAAAAAATGTAATGAATATTAAAAAATAAAAATGTATAGACAAATTATTTTTCAAAGATTGAAGAAAAAAATTTTATATATAATTTTAAAATCATTTTTTATGTAAAGAACAAACACTCGCAGGAATTTAGATTACTCTAAAATAAAAAAGAATACTAAAATGTATTTAAAAAGTTATAAAAGAAGAAAATGTATTAGTAAGATTAGGTTTTTAAATTTATTTTAAATAACTATTCAATTCAAGCATAATAAGGAATAAACATTACACACACATATATTTACTGAATATCAAAAAATATTTTTTTATAATGTTTTAACATAAAAAATGATACTTTCATCTTCACAATTTCCTCCTACGAATATTTATATATCAATATTCAATTCATATATACACATTAAGAACGTTTCTTGTGAAAACGTGCAGTATAATCTTTACAGGCGCATAAATCATCGCCTATATAATATAATCTCAATCGACCACGATCACTAAAAATACCTTTAAAGCTTTAGGTGGTTGAAAAGATAAAAATGTATTTATATATTTTTTGTATCGTATTTTATGTATTTCTGAAGGGTGTTCTTTCGAGCACACGTGCCGGTTTTACAAAAATATATTTTTGTATCATTTTAACAGTATGTAAATCAATATAGTTGAGTTTATTATATCATTTGATTTTTTTAATTATATATATATATATATATATATATATATATATATATATATTAATTATTCGATTTGATAATTAAATTTTCATAATATCAATTTAAAATGTTAAATACTAGGTTTTTCAGTGTGATTTATTATAGAACGGAGTGAAAAAAATGGTAAAAGAATTTAATTTGGTCGATATGAACGACATTTCTAAAACTCGAGAATATACGCTAAATTAAAAACCGTCAGTGGCTGGTTTCTTGTTATCTATCACAAAAAAAACAGCTTGCTTATTACGACGAAAAATACGGTTTTACGACATCGCATCGTTTTCAATCGATAAAAAAGTCTATTACTTTAATTAAATTCACAACTTAAATTCATTCTCACAATATACGATATTTCAAATAATAGAACTGATGAATTCGTGATAATATTTTAATTACATTTTTATATAGACGATAATTAACAAAAATAATTTTTATTATTCTGTTCTAATTTATAATATTTGTCCATTAGTTGAAATTAAAATAAATTGTTTTCAACATGTCATATTAATTATCCATCTATATTTGTCTAAAGAGTTATTAAAATGTTCCATCATCTTCAATCATTATCTAACCGTGAGCGTTGTTTCATCCTTTTCAACTATATTCTCATTTTTCATATGTTACCATATATATATAAAATACTGAGATTTTTTTCTAGTTAACATTTAAATAAAATTGAATATTATGATATTAAATGCATTACAGTAAGAAAAATATTTTAATTCAAAAAGTTAAGAAACATTTTTAATTATTAAAAATACCCTCTTAAATTATCAAATATCTAAATTGATTACATGACAAATTTTAATTTCCATATAAAATAATTTCCAATCAACTTTTCTATATATAATTCATTAATAATTTATGACATCAAAACTCGAATTTTTCTTAAAATTATATTGTTGAAATATTTATAAATATCTTCATAAATTATATTGTTGAAGAATCTTTTTTTCAATACAAGAAATAAATTTTAATATTATTATTATATTGAATGTCTATTTGATTTCAATATTTTTTCTTTCATTTCAATTAAAACTCTTGTTTTATTATCGCTATTAATTTATTTAAGAAATTGAAATTTATATGTTCATGAGATGCTTGTGCTTAATTTTACACAGTACTATACAAGCTTTTTCTATAAAGTGGTTGTAAAGCAGTTGTAAAGATGTTTGTTTATTTAACATTTTGCCAATCGATCAGGTATCGCAAAGTGATCAAAAAGGAAGATAAGTGTAATAACTAATTATAAATTTTCATTAAATTTAATTATTTATATTTTGCAATGGTCAGTACTTAATATATTTAAGAGCAATTTAAGCAGTTGATTAAGGTATAAAATACACTTATATACACACATAACGTGAATATATTTATATATATATATATATATGCTATCAACATTTAATATATTTTATTTACCTGTGAAACATTTTATCTTCATGTCGAATATCTTCTTAAGTAGAATTTTAAGATGACAACTGACAACTTTCAAAACAGAGAACACATCGTATACATTTAGAAATTAAATCGATGTCATTTTGACTGTTTCAAAATATTTTCACTAATGAAATTGGTTTCAAAAACGATGTCCTTTAACATTTTTTTTCAAAAGTCTATTTCAAAGTTTTTATTTTCTATGTAATTATGTTATCACGTAATCGATATTTCTTTTAACAAAATACTTTCAATAATATTTAAATTTTACTAATAACATAATAACATTTAACTTCTGGAAACAACACTTTCATTATAATATTAAACGTTTATTGTAAAAAACACAATATTAATCGGATGTCAAAAAGTTTGTTTACTAACAATTGTATATTAATAACAAATTTAAAGCCTACTATCTTTGTAAATAAATATGTATTAATATTTACAACAATTTGTTAATTCCAAAACATATATATATATATATATATATATATATATATATATATATATGTATGTATAGACAGACATATATGTGCTCTTGATGCTATCCATCCATGTTGAAGTACGAGTCGAACACAAATCTCATGAGCCACATTTAACTAACATCACCGACATGAACAGTAGCCACGAAATGAGAATGGTGACTCGAAGAGAATAGCAAAGCTATTGAACCTAAATGATACAACTGGATTTGTCAGATAATTTGTTATTTGATACGTAGAAAATATTATCCATTACAAAAAGAAAAAAACATTAGTTCAACGAGGCAAATGATCAAAAAGCATTTTTAAATTCTTATCTAAATTTATTATTTTAATATTAGTTGTATAAATTATTTTCTAACTTATTAGTTTTAATATTAAAATGATAACATTATAGCAATTCCAATCAAAAGTCAATATATAAAACAGAGATTTTGAATATTCTTACAAATAAAATGTTGTACTTTATTTAGTTTTTATGAAAAAATATTTTTTTGCAAAAAACAATAGTCTTGCAATTAATTATTACAACAAAATATACTTCTCAATTATTGTAAAATGTATATTATATTTAAAAATATAGTATTTATATTTTTATTATTATTTTATACACATTTTATATTGTGTAAGAAAAATATTAAATAAATAATGTGCAATGTGCACTTGTAATTCTTTTTAAAAATATGGAGTGCAGTTTTTCTGGATGATTAAAAATAAAAATTTTAGAATTATATTTTAATTTAAAGTTTCTGTTTTATATAATTATTTAATTAAAAGTAATTTAATTTTCTTATTAAATAATCTTATACGTTTAAATTTAAATTTGAATTGAATTTAAATTGTATAAAATATATAAATATATTCTTCCAGTTATATATATTTCATTAAAATTTATATTCCTTTTAATAAAATATTACTTACACGTACTGAAATCTCAATGATTTCTCTGGAGTACTATAAAGAGCACTCTTGAAATAATATATTTCAATATGCAATAATGGTTTAAAGAAAATGTAGCACATATAAATAAATACATTCATTCAAATATAATATTATGTATAAATATATATATATATATATATATACATGTGTGTGTGTGAATATAACATTTATCAAGCTTTTGATAAGTAAGTACAATAATACAAATACATACTATATTACGCACTGGGAAATGATTCAACAGGTGAATGGGGACGATGCGTATTCTCAAATATTCTCACAACGGCCCTGTTATACGTTGAAAGTAAATGTTTCGAAATTCGCCGAGGTACAATAAATGTCACGTACAAAATGTTACAATGTTATTCCTGTAAAAAGTCTACTTTACTTTTATACTACTCTTTGAAGTAAAATGATAATTTATAGTAGATCTTCCTTTTCTTCGTACCTATGTTCAATTTTACAACTTCACACATATTTCTGTAAGTGTGAATATATATATATATATATATATATATATATATATATATATATATATATATATATGTAATATTAAAAAAACAACCAAAAATGTATAATAAATTTATGTTCAGTTTAATGAAACACTTAAAAAATCAATTAAGTGAATCATATTTTCATAGAAATGATCTCAGCACGACTATATAATTAGTAAATCTTCTACGTTTATCATTAATATATGAATTGTTCAACAACTTTTAAGCACGTGGTAACAGTTTAAATTTAATTAAGTTATATATAATTATATGGTCATAATACTTTAAATAAATTAAACGTTTTATGTACTTAGTCTGTTCAGAAAGTTTTGAGACGTATATAATTGCAGGAGAATTACGAGTAGAAGCATTAGAATGTTCTCATAAAATTAGTATAATGTCTAAAGATTTTAATAATGAAGAATAGTGAGTTTAGAAAAATAAACTGAATAGTGATTTTTTTTTAAAAAAATGATAAATTTGTAACCAATTCCATTTTACAAATTTAATTATTTTTTAAAAAAATATTTATTGGGAAATAAAAAAATAATTCAAATACTGATCTATAATATTTATTTAAAATGATATTTTTTTTCAATTTAAATGTAAATTGAAATATTAATAATAATTATAATTATATTATATTTCATTAAACTTGTATAAGTATTTTGATATACAAATAAACAATAAAAATTTAAATACATATTTGAATTATAAGATTATTATGAAAGGTTGTACAACGGATTGCTTTTGAAATAAAATTCAAAAAATTAACATTATTTGATTTATATTAATACATGTATACATGAAATTTGACAAAATAAACAGTAATTTTAAAAGGAGTTTTTAAAAAGTTACATGAAACATTGAATAGTTTGTTTTAAAAAAATAAATACATTCAAATTTTGTGTAAAATTTTGAAGACATTATTGTTTTTTATATTTACCTGAAAAAAATATTTTTGGTTGTAAGCATTATTTTATTGCACACGAGATATTTTTTAAACAAATTTTTAAAACTACTGATATTTTTCTAAATTTTAAATAATTTTAATAATAGTATTTTTAAATTGCATTATATTATTCAAGATGAGATTGATTATATTTAAATATAAATAATTTAAAAATTATATATATATATATATATATATATATATATATATATATATATATATATATATATATATGTATATATATATATATATATATATATATATATATATATAATCTTACTTAATATATAAAAGTTTTGAAAAGACCTTCATCGAGCAGTAAATAAAGAAAGGTGGATGATATTGATATAAATTGATTTATAAAATTAATACAAATCTTGATTTCCATCATTCAGCAATCAATAAAAGAAAAAAAGTCGATTTCATTTAAAAAAATAATTACATAAATTGATTTTATTGATTATTTAATTGCACATAAAGTTTATGTTGCTATAAACAATTAAAAATACAAAAACATGTTGATAATACATATACATATATATATATATATATATATATATATATATATATATATATATATATATATATATTAGAATATATTTTTTTAAGTACTAATCATTACATAAAAAAATATTTCAAAAATGTAATTGGAATATTTTGCTTGTATCACATCATATTCTATTAATAAGAACCTAAAAATAGTTTAATCTATTAAAATTTTATTTAATGCATAAATCATTCATTAATATGATACCATGAACACTTTTAAAAATAACACATTTTATATGAGACTAATTAACTTTAAAAATTGTTCATATAGATTTTGTTATATAAAAAAATATAATAATATTTACAATTTTAATATAAACTAATGTGTAAAAATAGATATTTAATTTATATATTAAAAAATATACACTTTCAATACAAAAACAATTATATTAAAATAATGATTGAAATGTAAAAATATTAAAGCATTACAAAAATTATTAAAAAACTCATTTTTTTACATTCTAATTTTCTTTATCAATTTTAAAATATATATAATTTGAAATTAATGTTGACTATATAGTCTTTCTATACCGACTGGGTAGCACAGTGGTTTGCATCACCGGATGTCATGCGGGAGATTGCGTTCGATTCCCAGTCGGAAAATCCCTCATTTTCGAGGGTTGAACATGAAGGCCGACAATCTCATCTTGTAAAAAATAACTGTCGAGAATGGAGTAAACCCCGAATAAAAAAATCTTCACCAATTCGCCTGGTCAGCGTGGTGAATATGACCAAATACCAGTGAATGGTAGCATTCATTGAGGCTTTCGTCCAATAGTGGATTGATATGAGCTTTTTATGATGTGATGATATAGTCTTTCTATAATTTTTAAATTTATCCATATTTTTAGTTTATACATTAAATATTAAAATGAGTTATATAAACTAACATTGGAATGAAAAATAAATTTATTTGTTTAAGTTTAACAATAAACTTATTAAAAAAGTCTTTTCTTTAGATTGCAAATAATGATAAGAATCAATTCTAAAAAAATAGATTACTTTAAAGTGGTAATAAAAAATAATACCTTAACAAAACTTGACAAGCGAGTCTAATATAATATACAAACGAGACAAAGAACCGTGAAATAAAAAAGGCCCCATGGGGTTATCTGAAAATGGAACAGCATTGACATGCATTCTAAAGACTGTATAATTTGACTGTTTATAGCGTTTTCAAAAGTTTTTGTGCATGACGTGTTTTTTAAAATAATATATTAAAAAAATATGGAAAATGATCTTGACAAAATAGTTTTTCTGTGAGCAGAATATAATATTATACATATATATATATATATATATATATATATATATATATATATATATATATATATATATATATAATATTGAAAAAAATTATATTTCTTAAAAAAGTATACTATTCACATATTTATTTTTAAAAATATTAATTTACTATTCAGTACAATACATAAAATTTAATAACAAAAAAATAATTTGTAACATTTTTTACAAAAATAAATATCATTTAATAATAAATTTTACTTCAGTATCTGTAGACTGCGAAAAATATAAAATCCTGCCTCATTTCCGAAGTATTAATTATTATTTATTCTTTATTTTTTTATAAAAAGTGTCCAAATTTGAGATTAGAAAGTAAGTTGGTTATTATTTCATTTAATGATAAATATTGAAGTGTCATTATTTAATATTTGTGTATTAAAAACTCGAGAAATTATAATATAAAAACAGAAAATTCTGAATTTTTAAAAAAATCATTTCAGTGATGAATCGCATTTTCAATTAAATGGTTATGTAAACAAACAAAATTAATAAATTAAAATTAATACATTTAAACATAAATTGTTGTTTCAAAAACTGCATTTTATTGATAAATTACTTCATAATCTCAAATTTAAACACATACTTATTTTGACAACAATGTCATCATCTTTACAAGCACAGACTCATTATATTTAATAATCTCAAGATTTCATGTATAATATAAAGGTTTTATATATCTACACTTTGAAGATAAAATCACCATTAACGAAATTCGTATAAGCAACATAGAATAAATTGTAAGTAATTATTGAACATTTATAAAAATTGTTGTACTATTCGAAATTAAGCAGAATTTTCAATAGTTGAATATAAAATAAATCACGCTTGGTTTTTTATTCTATAAAACCAAATTGAACTGAAAATTAAATTCCACTCCTTTCAATCTCTTAAAAATTTATGCACATCTACATTAGACTGTATAATTATATAAATATATTATGATTTTTAATTTAAATATTCAATTTGTTTTAATGTTATAAAAAATAAATCCAAAATTAAATATGTTCTGTGATAATGTTTTCATCATAATTTATTTTTAATAACTTTCATCCATATTTTATTCGAAATGTTCAGTTTTACTTTTATCTAATACAAAATATGATACTTTTAGATAAAACGAAAATACACGAAACACGTTCTCACTCGACCATTTGTCACATTTGATTGATAACAAATGTTATACTGCCATAACTTTGCAGGCTACACTTTTAGAAAAGTAAACTGGAGATTTGTAAAAAGCCACGTCACTTTACGAGTTTTATATTTGTTGATAGGAGACCAGTTCAGGTATTTTATTTAGACCACGTAAATCTCTAGGTATATACCTGTCTGATAATATTTATAACTGATACTTAACTTTTCGTACTTGACTTAAATAGAAAACTCATGACTTTTTTTCTTACTTTTGATATATATATATATATATATATATATATATATATATATATATATATATATATATCATTAAATATGTATTCACTTAAATTATTACAATTATTTAAAATTTCAAATTATTAAAAGTAATTATCAACAAATGATTTTATTTAAAAATATTTTTTTTATTAAAATATTTTTTTTACTTATATATAAATGTCTAGTAAATTTTTATTTATAAAATTAAATAAAGAAAAAATAAACGAAAATAGTAATAAAAATATTTATTTAAAAAAAGCTACTTACCTACATTATTATATTTATTATTCAGTTAAATCTCTTTATATTTATGTGCATTGTTATTGTTTCTTGTGTGTCTCCTTTTAATTTATTCTTTGATCCTTAATTTGTGACATAATATAAACCATTTCGGTTGAAATCGATAATAGTTATTCTTTAATAAATAATCGCCTGTGTTGGCAAAGATTTTATAAAAAAAAGAACAAGTAAAATCCGAAACATTTTATTGTGACTTTACTGCCAACGTAAAGAATGCTACTACGTACAATGAAAACTGTACACTTAGCAATATTTTCCCGTAGTCTTGAGTGATTTATTGATAGGTAGTTATTCGCGTTACCAAGAACTTTGCCAACATTTATACCTCAGCTAGAACTCGACGGACCCATTAGATACTTTCCTTCGTACCTTCTCATTAATATATCAACATTACAACTCCAGAAGCCTTAAACGGTTTTATGTGACCAGATAATTAGAAAAACGCTTTTATAAATAAATACATGTGTGTGTGTATTAATCAATCTTCACTTCCATATATTATAATAATCTATAACTCATTAATGTTAACTTATTTTCATAATAATATTTGTCTAATTTTTAAATATTACATTTAACTTCAAAAGTTTCTTTTAAAATCAACTAAACTATAGTTATATCGATGTAGTATTAAAAAAATATGAACAGGAATTAATTTTAGTTTGATAATTTTTTAAAATAATTGTTTTAATTTACAGACTAATAATGTATTAATTCAATATAATTTATTTTATCTAATTAAATAATTTTAAATATATTTCTTATTATATATTATATATTTTCAAATAACAATAAATAAATTGTTAAATTTCTTATTTTCAAATTTAAACTCAATATAAAAAGGTGCATTGTAAATATTCTTTAAAGATTTTAATGAAATTAAATAAAGTCACAATAATAATTTTTTAAACTAAACCCGTTTTTAAAATCAAAAATTATCATAAGATTTAATAAGATTAAGAATCATTTTATATTTTTTAAAATGAAGATTATTTATGAAATATTCAAAAATATTGTATAATATTAAAAAAATAATACTTATAATTTGAATCCATTTGCATCCACAAGCGTTTATACTTGAGTGTGGTCAAATTATATGCGCACCAGTTGTCAAATTACGCAAGACTAAATCCTTTGTATTAATCTGCTGGTACTGTGCAAAATACACAACTGGTTGTATTCAAACAAATGTTTAAAGAACATTTTATTTCAACTAAATATTTTATTTATAGAATATTAATATCTTATCAATACATTGTATCGAAGTTTGATGAAATTGATATTTATTTGCTTATATATATATATTTATCTTTATGAATATATATATATATATATATATATATATATATATATATATATATATATATATATAAAGTAGATAAATAAATATAAATTAAAAAAATGCATATTTCTTTAATTTAAAAAAAATGATAGAAAATTCAATGAACAAACTTATAAAGATTATTATTGTTTTTCAATAAACAGTTTTTTTTTATTTTTCTTAATTAATATATGTTTACTTATTAATAAAAATTTTCTTCTGAATTTTCAACAACATGGAATCGGTTTTATATTTATAAATTAATAAATAACAATAAATATTTTCTTTTTAGTTTATTTTTAAATTATTATGAAAAAACATTGAGTTATTATTAGATTAACACAAAAAGGGCATTCTATAATTTATAAACACGATATTTTTTACCAAAAATATTTGTATTTTATATATAAATCTGCCCATATAGTTTTCAAATATTTTTTTACAATCACAAACTAACTGTCCAATTGATTTCCATGAAACATTCGCCACATAATCTACTATTCTACAAATAAAACAATACTTTTAAACGATTCAATAAACAAAATAGAAAATAACAGACTCCACTGGCGAAATATTATTCGACAAAAAGTCAAAATCATTCGTGAATACGCATATATTAACCTGAGTGTCTGATTTACATAAACGCGTGCTCAATCGAATAATACGCTCGGTTCGTTACTTTTTTTACGGCCGTACTGTCAATAAGTTTATAATCAGTTTTTTAAACGACTTTTCATATTATGTAAATCATATTAGGATATATGAATAGTCTAAAAAGTTAACAAGCTTCAATTAAAGTAAATATTTTAATACGAACCACTTAACTATCGTTGTGATAAAATGATAAAAGTTTCGCAAAGTAAATAAATTCATTTTACTGTGTAATATTCATAGTCCATATTTAAAAATTTACTTGAATACATACACACTATACTTTTATATACACACACATTTATATATATATATATATATATAGCATGAAAATAACTTTATATGTCTATGTAAAATAAAAATATTTTGTTCTATATATATATATATATATATATATATATATATATATAATTTTAGATTTATAATCTAAGACGGAAACTAATAAATATATACATATTTGATTGATGATGATTTTCGATCATATTGCTTTCAAATAAATACTTCATAAATATGAAAATGTTACGAACATCACTCTCAAGTACCTACCAATACAAATTAAAAGAATATTTAAAGGATTTTCGATCATTATAAAAAATTATTTCATCCATTATAACATTTTCGTTTTTTATTTCACATAATTTTTCTTTTTCTTTCAGAAAACTTTTTTAAATTAATTAATTAGTACTTCATATATTTATATATATATATATATATATATATATATGTGTGTGTATGTGTATGTGTGTGTATGTATGTATGTATGTATGTATTTATATATGTATGTATATATGTATGTATGTGTGTATATATGTATGTATGTATGTATGTATGTATGTATGTATGTATGTATGTATGTATGTATGTATGTATGTATGTATGTATGTATTTATTAAGTTGTAAGAAAAAAAGGAACAATTAAAATGAATCAGGCGAATAAAAAAATAAATTATATTTTTCGATAAATAAGTTATATATTAACAAAATAAAAAGCTTATTTATAAAGATCAAAATATATATAAATATTATATATATTATATATATATATATATATATATATATATATATATATATATATATCACATAATAAATGGAAGGTTCAAAATTCATATATCGTATATTTTGTTATAAAAATGAACATAAAATGATTTTCTGTACTATATATATATACATACACACTGTACGAACACCGGTCAAATGAAGCTATTAAGTGACACGTTATCATTTTAATTTTATGAAAATTGGACTTCGGCCAAAGTTTTTGTAATGCATACATATATGAGACTATAGGGGTTCTTTACTTAATTCAAACATAGTTAAATAATTAACACTTTTTTAATTAATTCTTGTTAGTAATTTGATTATGTTGTATGCATATTCAAATATATATTTAAACGAACTCATCGATGTATATACGCTCATATAAATTCATACAATCTCTTACATCAATTTACACACACACACAGACATATATATATATATATATATATATATATATATATATATATATATATAAATATAGAAAAATCTAAATATATCGAATAATTTCATTCTTTTTCTATATTATACTTTCATTTTATATTACACTTTTCGTATATAAACTTGAAATATAAATTTTTAATATTTACATAAGAAAAAGCAACATTTATACATTTTTCATGATATGAAATATATTCACGTTTTCAAATAAAAGTTCGAATTTAATATGAAGTCAAATTTTATCAAACGTATAAAAAATAATCCTGAGAGAAAATCAAAAAATATTTATATAAAATTAATCAGTACTATTAAAATACTAAATCTATTCTCAAATTTGCCTACATAAGGAACAGAAATCTAAATTTAATATTGTACACTTAAACAACTTGTATACTAAATCTAACTAAATATTTTTCGACCTAAATCATTTGATTTTTTTAAACAATCTAATTATATTATATTGTAATATTTAATAGAGTCTATATTTTTAATTTATCAGCCGTATTTGAGTTTTCGATTAAGCTAATTAAAAGTTTCAGTTCAATAAAAGTTAAAGCTTTTATTTATTCTATATTGAACTAAATAATTTTATTCAATTTTAGATAAGTATTCATAATAAGAAAAAGTTTTGTTCGTAATTAAAATTTTCATATATAGTAAAAATATTGAAGTAATATATAATATGTATATAATAATTTCTAGGAATTTTTATAATGACCAAAATGTCAATTCAATTGATTCCAATCTTTAATCAAAAACTTTTATGAAATAAAATTTCAAAGATAAACATGTAGTGTAGTAAGTACATATTAAATAATAATAATTTATATAAATAATAATATATGTTTATTTGGATTTTTAATCTAAAATAGTTGTTTAAGACGAATCAAACATTTTTCACGTTTTTTAACTTTATAATTTATATTTTTATAATAAATGTGTATTTTATCAAGTCCACAACTATCAGGTAACAATCTCATTAAAGATAAATATGTCCTTTTTGTTTTAATATGAAATTAGAATCTTTAATTGTTCTCATTACAAAATTTAAACCCAAATTAGTTTTACTTGCGGTGATGACAACATACCCTTCTGATATTAAAGGTGACTGTAACTTGATGCCTAGAAATTTTCACAGATCAGTAGTTACTCATCCTATTACCAGTGACGGAGTAAAATGGAAAGGTAAATTATTAATATTGAGTAAATTTTTAGAAACTACTCTTATAGAAATTAATTACATTCGATTTCATTTCGGTTAAATAAAAAAATTAATAATTTATCTACATATATATATATATATATATATATATATATATATATATATATCAATATTACATTTTAAATATATTCACAAAAAAATATGAAAAATATTTCATGATAATAGTTTATATTAATTGATTATTGAATTTGAACAAATAATGAAATTGTAAAGTGAAATGTTATGTCGAACTAATTCATTATGTGTTATACAATACAATATTCATATATTAATTTGTAATTTCAAATGAGTTCAATGATCAATCAAATGCATAATAAACATAATAATTAATAAATCATATTTTAGTAAATAATATTTTTTTATAATTTAATAAATTGTATACAATAAAACAAATATATTGTATTTTTTGTGAAATAAAGTTACATTTTTGGTATATTATATTTATTTACATTGTTGCTGATACATAGTCAAATGTATCATTTATTAAATATATACATTTTCACCTGAACAGTCTTGAATATTTAATTATATAAATAAATGTATAATTAACATTTTATGAAATTAAATATTAATCTGGGTATAGATTTATTAATTCTTATATTTCTTTTCTAAAATATATTATTATTATTAATACAAGAGATGAATATGTAATTTTAATTCAAATATATTTTCAGTATTTGTAATTTTACTTGATGCAATATATAAACGTATCGAGTTCAAATAATTCATTGTATAAAATTACTTTTTCTGAATTAAAATTTTCATATTTGAAATACAATAATACATCAACGCGATTGCTTTCATTTAGAATATAATCTGAAATGTGAAACTTAATCCAGCATCTTATAATTTTTTCAGTATAAAATATTCCAACAACAAAAACCTATGATTAATGAAATAACGAAATTCAATAATATACCCTATAAATTAATAAAGTTTGTCAGTTTTATTTTATAAGATGCCTTTGCTCTGTATTCCTTTTATACAAATAGATACAGTAAGAAAATTTGTACGAAAATTTCAAAGTGTTTTATCTAAATATATGTATCTTCAAATTCAAAATGAAACGTTTCGAACAACTTGTATATATGTAAATACTATAACGACATTCAAATATAAATAATTCATACAAATATGCGCATAAAACTGAATCACTTACGAGGTATTCATTCTATCTAAAAAAAAAAAAAAACTATTTTACAACGTAGCTCGTTTATCGTATATAAAATTTATATTTATGCAATTTCATTAAGTGTTTGTTTGTATATGTCGTTTGCAATGATTGAATAAATAAATACAGCTACTTCTTTGATAAATACACGAAACGATTTTATTTTTAAGCAAATATACAGGGTATAATACTTTAATTCGATAATATATAAATATATATGAAATAGTACATATTTAATTAAGTGAAGACACATTTTCTTATAAAGAGATGAAACAGTGAATAATGTAATTATAAAATGGAACACTATCCAATTTAGTGCATTTATTCAATTGATGTACATCAAAACCATTGATTGAATTTCTGAAGAACTGTAGTTGTTTGTTTAGTCTGTTATACATTTTTTTATTTATATTTTATCAAATTTGTTTTTTACTTCACAATACTTACAATGAATTATTTTTAAACATAACTATATACTGTTTCTATTTAAATACATATTTTTAACATAATAATATACTTTCAATAAAAACAAATAATCATTTATTAAATACCTTTATCAATTTATTTTAAAAATACAAAAATGAGCTTTTAAAAAGTAGATACATGTCTTTGTCCTAAATAAATGTGATAAAAAATTACAAACTAGACAATTTATTTAAAAAATAATTATACTGTATTATAAAAAAGAGTTTATCTGAATTTCAAAATTCAAACAATACTAAAAATATTGAAATAAATTTAATATCTATTATTATAATACTTACCTAGAATTCCTTTATTATATTTAATCCGTTAGCTTTTTAAAGAATTATTTATTGATACATGAAAGTACTATTTTTTACACAGAATATTTTTATAAATCTTTTAAAATCAATCACATAGTTTCTTAAACTTGCTCTTTAAATGGTTTTATATATTTTTTGAAGATTGTAAATGAATTTCAAGTAAATTTAAACAATTAAAGCAAACACATTTAAATTCTGTGGCACTAGAACTCTACTTCAATAAAAGTGAAAGTAATGTTTAACTCTCAATTCGTCTACATTTAAACAAAAACTGATATACATGTATGATATACAACCTACAACGTTGTGTTTCACTACTTTGTGTTCTGGAATAATATCTAATTTTTATGCATTTTTTACTAAGTTTTCATTAAACATAAATTTATGTCTATTCGAAAAATTTATCTCAAAATTTCTTCAGTAACATAAAAATTCTTTTAGGTCAATATTTATTTACAACTTTTCAAAAGAATAAAATCATTTAGGCATATACATACAAGTGTATACACATACATATATATATATATATATATATATATATATATATATATATATATATATATATATATATATTTACAAATACTCATAGATGCAATCATTTTCTTGATTGTTCTATGAATTGTCCACAACATATTAAATTGTAATGATTTAACTTAATAAATATAATTATAAATAATGTTTTAATAATTTATACACGCATACACACACACATGTATATATATATATATATATATATATATATATATATATATATAAAAGGTAACAGAACCTGGAATTAACTACAAACTTTCACCTTAGTACCATAGCTTTCTTCCGCGAAAGCCTTCAGCAATATACTGAAATGGGTAATTTGTGATAGTTAAAAGCTTTGTTCTTGATATAAGCTCTTGCTACAGTATTTGCTACACATTTTCTAATATATATATATATATATATATATATATATATATATATATATATATATATATATATATACATATATTTATATGTATATATTAGAAATATGTTTACTTAGGATAGGATAGCAAATATTGTAGCAGAAGCTTATAATCGATTAAAATAATATTTTATCTTTGTATTGAATTTTTGAACTTTAATGCAATTAAAACATATAAATAGCCTGGGCCTATTTTATGCAATTATTGCATTTTATTTCTAGTACTCCTTTTATAATTATATCATAAGTTGGTTGAATTAAATGAACATTTTTAATTAAATGTCTATAATTACTTACAGTATTAAATACAAATATCTTTAAACGAAATAAAAATAATTAATTATTATATTGATATTTAATTCAAATTGGAATACTTATAATTAGTTGCTCATTAATACTTTTCTGCAACTTTTGTCTTATAAATATGTCACAAAAGGAGTATATCTTTTTATACGTAAAAGTGTAATTTTTCCTACATTTTCTGTTCACTTGTATGAAATACACGATTATTATTTACGGTACAAAGGATACGAATATGAAAAATCATATCAATACAAAATAATGTCTATGTATAAAAATCATGTAAGTTCATTCGTTTTTAATTTATAATGATTAATAGTTTAAACAATTTAAAATGTATGCATATTATTGAAACTTATTTTTTAAATACTTTTTAAAGATTCAAGTAACTGCAAGTAATATATCACTACAAAATAATGTATTCTTATTTATCTAATCATGACTTTCTGATCTGTAATAAAAAAAAATTCTCACGATACCAATTAATTATACTCTCGCTATTTCATTATTCTTTTAATTACACATTCAAACACGCACGCATACACATACATGTGTGTGTATATATATATATATATATATATATATATATATATATATATATATATATATATGTATGTATGTATGTATGTATGTATGTATGTATGTATGTATGTATGTATGTATGTATGTATGTATGTATGTATGTATGTATGTATGTATGTATGTATGTATGTATGTATGTATGTATGTATGTATGTATATATGTATCTATGTATGTATGTATACGTGTATATTAATCTGTGTATATGAGTAGATATAAACCTAGTTGTATATTTAAACTGAAAAAATCGTTACATTTTAATTTTTTAAAAAAAAATGGTATAATAAATCAATATTCTAATTAATTTAGTAAAAAATTATAAACATCGTTATATTATTGCATTTAAATAAAGTTAAATAAGTTTTAATTAATCTTGAATACTTCTATAGAGTTCACGACAAATGAAATTTACAGTTTAATTTTATCTTGATGTATGTGATATAATTAGTATAATTTTTATCTGATAAAAACTTATAAAGTTCTTATTAAAAAATAACTCATTATTCAAAATTAAAAACGGATAGTGTGATAATTATATAAAACGAAATTTATATAAACATATATATATATATATATATATATATATATATATATATATATATATATATATATATATATATATATATATATATATATATATATATATATATATATGTATGTATGTATGTATGTATGTATATAAACATAGATAAAGAATATTTAATTAAACTTTTTTGATGAATGCAATTTATAATTATATAAAAAAAACTTTTTATTTAAGAATTCAAATAATTTTAAATAAATGTAATTTACAAAAGTTAACATTTTTAAAATTAAAATACATTTAAAAGATTTTTTATATGTTTAATTTATATATATTATTTTTATCAAATGTCTGCTCATTTTTTCTTCTTTAATTACAATACATTTTTTAATAAAATACATACTGTAAATATTTTTTATTGAAAATAATTTATATATATATATATATATATATATATATATATATATATATATATATATAAGTAATTTAAATTAAGAAGCTAATGTTTTGATTATATTTTCTATGTTTACATATCTTTTATTATTGTAATAAATACGTTTTTGATCAAATTTTAAAAATATTCTTACTGAATATAAATTATTTATATATATATATATATATATATATATATATATATATATATATATATAATGATAATTAATATAATTAATCTTTAAACAGATTACCAATATCAAATTTCTATCTATAAATTGCGAATTAAATGAAAATTGTTCACTCTAAAAATAAATCGACGCAACTTTGTCGTTGTTTTCATTGTAAACTACATAATAGTGAAATATTCAAGTAAACGACAGTTTGAAAGATCCGAAACTTTTTTTTATAAACAACGTATAAATTTTTGCGGCTACCTAGAGTATGTAAACGTGTGTACTTTTGTAAATACGTGAAAAAGAAAAAGAAACATGCAGCGATGATACAAAATCTTTGTCCAGACAGTCGTAAATTCGCACTCTCATCATAAATTTTGTGTAGTCGAGACGTAGCCGTAGACCACGATGACATGAAACACACGAGAGCATATGTGCGTGGAGATGCGTACCTGTTAGTGCGAGCCTATCGTATCCATCTCCTCTTATCTGGGGTTCTGTACTGGTTTGAGGTTATCTCGGTTGTTGCGGTGGTCAAGGACGCACTACGACACTTCCAGCAAGCCGTAGCACTGACCAGACTTTAATATCGTAGCATACAGCACATACAACGAGCGCGTAATCTCGAAATCATCATCATGATCATCATTATTATCGATATATAGACACACACACAGCGCACCCACACCGAACGGAAGTTCGAAAATAACTAACTGAATTTTCATTTTCGGAATACACGTTCGTATGGACTTTGTGCTTGAAGAGGGCAGGATGTGCGCTTTAAAACGAGCGAAATAGAATTGGCGCGCGTTCGGAGTGAGCGAGACGCGAGTCCCGGAGGCGGAGGCACGCGGCTCTATCTTGCGGCTACTAGCAAAAGCACACAGTGCGAACCTACGCCGAGGGTGGCGTTATGGTTGACGCGTTGCGTAACTCGGCGGCGTTATTCGACTGCGGCACATACTGACAATAAAATCGTTATAGGTGCGGGTGGACAAGACGTGGAACGAGTCAGAACGCCTCGGATGTATCGCAGCATCCGTTCCAGGCAATGGCGTTTTGTATCGAAGTGCAATCGTGCACTGCAATCTTGGCAGGTTCTATAGATGAAACCTCTCTCTCGACCATTCACTGAGATTATGTATCTACACAGAAAGTCTATACATGCAGGAAAGGACATTATTGAGGCGATAAAGGAGAATCAAATAAATCGAATTTCGGTCCTGCATAAGATCCGTTAAATGG